>LPNX010851720.1:5812-150569 GCA_001517045.1 Pseudotsuga menziesii
CTTCACTTATGATTTGTATAGAACGCATATTGTTATTAAACTGATCAATCAGTTCAACTATCCGTTGACATTCCATGAAGCCTCCACTCCATACAATTTGCGCGCAGATAACATTACCGTCCTGGCGGCTCCAATCTATTATAGTTCGCTTCAAAACAATGTTAATGTTTTCTGCCATTGCAGACTTAATATCGTTTTCAAAGTTTAGATGGTATTCAACGTTTTCGCCCCTTGGGATGTCGTCCAACCGACTTACATTAACACTATCCCAAATATCCTCAAGTTCCCAGTAATCTTCATCCGATCGCGTTACAAGTCTGAAGATAACGCTCGAGATCAAATGCTGCTGAACAGCCTCACTCTCCACCTGTGAAATATGGTGATGACTTTCACTTGCTTCCCATAGCATCTCTTCTTCTGCCGCAATCTTTTCCTGGATAAATATTCCTACCTTGGTGAAGATTTCTAGCGCTTGAGCCCTTATTACAGCACTGTTCATATCAACGTCGCTGTCTGATGGCTGTCTCTCCATTTCTAGCGTTCTAGTATGTAAAAAATTCAAACGAAAGTCGTTCGTGTTAGAGGTGGAAAGATGACACCGTAGATAAGTGCTACCGAACAAAAATGATATTTTAGCTTTTTAAATGTGAATAAAGTGAAATTGACGTGGATATAGATAGATATATGATAAAATCTCTACTTCAATTATTGGTTTTTTCTTTGGCCGACACAAATTACTATATGTTTACGCTTAACAAGGCTAAGATGTAATAGCAAGGGGATTAATATAAATATAATATAATATAAGCTTTACAAATATTCTTTAAATCGTTAATAAATTATGTAATTTAGTGTTTTTTTAAACATAATTAATTTATGTTTGATATATTAGTTAAAAAATAAAATGGCCTAAGACATGCGAACACATAGGATCACAAGCATCCGAAATATTGGGATGAAAATGTTATCTCCTTTCGATGCATCTCTTTGTAACCGCTTAAAACTTGTGTCAAAGTTTGGTTGACTACTTATTAGTTAAATATTACCTCCAAACTTATTGATGCAGCATTACAATGTAGTATTACTTCTTCATACATAAAATATGTCATCAATGAGTATGCACCAAGGAGCTTGGCAATGAGAATAATATCAAAGGATTGAACTTTTAAGTTCTTAAATAAATAAGAATTTACACATACCAAAGATAATTTTAGGAGAGGGTAAACTAATGCTCATTAAGGAGATCATTATTGATAGGTGAACGATTGTTGACATAATTGTAGTGAGATGTAAGATAAACTCAACCAAGACCAAATCCTTTTTAATCAAGTGGGACTAGCAAGGTTTAAGTCTTACTCTTAAATGGTTACAATGTACGTGCCAAGTGTCTTATTTTTTATGATGTGCCCACACATGAGATAAAACCTCAAGTTGCAATTTGCTATGACTTTCGTTTCTCTCACGAGGAAGTAATGGTGCATCTTTTAAATAGAGAAAGCAATGCTTAATGGAATTTTTATCATCGTGGTGATAAGATAACTATGGTTATAATGAGATCTTACAAACATAATATATTGCATATTTTGTTGGAGCAAAAGTTTTCGACTAGTTTTTGGATCTGCGTACAAGAAATGGACGAAGCGATAACTCATCTAAGGAGCAAGAACATGCAAAAGGTGGAAGTTAGTTAAAAACTGTTAGGCACTATTTGTCCACTTGTCACGAGATAAGCCTCACTGTGTGTAATATCCCGAATTTTTGACCTAACACTTATCTGCATGTGCCTGTTGATTATGATGATTATCTTGATGTTTTATTTTTATGTTGGGTCGAAGACCCCACTCCATATAAACATGATGATTTGTTTTATATATTGGGCGTAAACCAATTATTGATGATATATATATGCTCCTTTTTTTTGTGTTGGGCATGGACCATAAAGCACATGATTGATGAGATGTTTTGTGTTGGGCATGGACCCTGAAGCACATGATTAATGTAATGATTTCTATTGAGCAAGGAGCTCTGGAATACATGGGTGAATAATGTTTGGTGTTGAGCGAGGAGCTCTGGAAATGCACTGAATTGTAATGCCCTGTTAAAGTGTTGAATTTGGGCTGTAAGCGCTAGAGCTTACACAAAAGAATGTAATAACTTCCTAGTGAAAAAGACTCGAGAAAAATATTGATCTCATCATACTTATTTATAAGTGATTAAATAAAATTTCGAATTTCTGTATTGTCATCAAAGTACTGAAGATAATATCAACTCCTGGTTGAAGTGAGTGATCTTGAATAGGTTTGCCATTCCATTCAAGTAGTTAGGGAAACTCCTATAGATCTTAACTGAATCAATCAAGTCTCTAGTTTCCCTAAATATCTTAACTCAATCAATCAAGTCTCTGCATTAAAGCA
Source organism: Pseudotsuga menziesii (assembly GCA_001517045.1). Classification (NCBI taxonomy): domain Eukaryota; kingdom Viridiplantae; phylum Streptophyta; class Pinopsida; order Pinales; family Pinaceae; genus Pseudotsuga; species Pseudotsuga menziesii. The sequence continues at coordinate 8,227 of LPNX010851720.1, forward strand.
AGCGTTCTTTCAAGATTCTTGCCTCCATAAATTTTTCATGTTCAAAATAATCTTTGCTTTCACTACTTCTTTCCTTCTAGATCAGTTTGTTGCTTCTGTTCTTTTCCTTGATTTGAATACAGGAAATCTTGTGCTGAAACTAATTTCACTATCCCTTTTATTATTTTAGGTCTTTCTTTAATATATTTGATATGCACGACCCCGATCCTAGTGTCCGAAGATGAACACATTTTGTTTTGATAACGTCATCCAATTTAATCATTGAGACCCTCTTGTAGTTCCCTTAAGCAAACATACTTCTCACACCTTTTTAATGACTACATTTTTAGGACCGTAATATTATTTTGAAGCTCTTGAGAGGATTATGAAAGGATGAATGGCTTTTATGGTTTTCTTATGGTCTATGTCCAAGCAGGATCCTTATTATGTTTCTTTTGTAGGCTCCTTTATTTTAAAGGACAAGTCTTTCAAAATATTCTAAATGGCCAGCAATCACCTTTTTATTTCCTTCTTCTGTAAATGCTTTTGAATTTTCTTTGTTTTACATTAATTTTTGAAAGCATGGATAGTCTCAGCAAGTCAATTTATGAATTTCATTAATATTTCTATGCTATGCATTTTGTCGCTCCCTGGTCCACTTCATAGGGAGCTTGTTGTAATTAATATACCTAGATTCTCTAATCCCCTCACTATTATAGAGTCCCTCAGGCCATTCCCTAGAATACTTCCTTATGCGAAGTGGAATATTGAATCTAGCTATACCAATGGAATACTGAATACTTCCTTGTGTGAAGTGTAATATAGAATCTAGATATAGTAGTGTTTCTGGAAAATACCCATTGTAATCACTATGGATGGGATTGGCCATTTATAAAAGGTAATGTGCCCATGTTTTCATGGTTTATATTAACTCATACATCTCAAAGTACTTGTGGAATAATTCAAAACTAAAAAATGTACAATTATCTTAGTGGTATGCAACATGTCTCCTATTTTGCATAATTACTATGCCTATGGAATTCCCATAAGTATCCACCTTGATCTCAAACACTTCAATGATTGGAAAGAAAGGAAAGGATTGATTTGGCCATAATTTACAACTATTTTGTTGACCTCTTCAAACACTTCTTGTTGCACTACACCCTAGCATAATTTGACTTGGTATATTTTCATAAAATCAATGCTAAAGTATTCATTAGATCAATGTTGAGTTCATCTTGGTTCCACAAAAATTAAGATATACAAGTTTTTTATATCCAAAGGTCATCTTCTTTAAGTTCACAAGTAATTTTTCTTTATGCAATGCTAAAAATACTTGGTTCAAACTTTGAAGGTAAAAATCCACCATCATGTTTCTATTGTTCATCCAGTTTAATAGCTAGAAAATATCACACTAGAATTGTGTTTGATAGTTTTGAATTTTGGAATATCAAATCTGAATGTTTTGTTCCTTTAAATTGTATACAGGGATCCAATCAAGTGTAAGTGAAAGATGAATATGGTGAATTGGAAAGAATAGGTAAGTAATGTCCGTGATATCTTATCTAGAATTGCATTTCTTTTCTGCAGAGCTAATTTTTTGAGAAGAATTTAGTTTATTTACAAATATCCTATAGGATACAATAGAGGAAGGGTATAGCCTTCCCATTGAGTATTTTGTTTGAATTCCTTAGAGAAACATGCCCTCAGGACCTACACCACAAGTATGGACTTCCTTTGGCTTTACATGCTCGGTCCGAGGGATAATATTCTGCCGAAATTGTATAGATTGTGCTCTTGACCTCATCTATTTGAGATATATGCTATAGAGTTAAGCAGAGAGAAGAGTGTGTGGAACCAACTTGTCATCACTTTTTAACTATTATCTGCAATGGGGAATGCATACCTCTGGCTTCCTCTTCTCCTTACACACTACTAGAATTTTACATGCCTTGCATTATAATTATAATTACACATGAAAAAATGAAAAAGATTTATTGAACATAAATATTGGAGAACCATTTCTCCAAGATTTATTTTGAGGTAGACTGTTCAAATCAGTCATATTATCTAAGAGGAACATAAAGTCAATTCACATGGCTTTTCCTTGCTCTTAAGTCCCTTTTAAGAAAAGATAGTTTCCTTCGATGTATCATTAATATCCTCTTGCATTGCAACAATCTTGGCCAAGGACTTATTTCTGATCAAGAGTACTTTCCATCTTGTCCAAACGGGAGCAAACATGTTGTTCACTATTTCATTTTGATGTCAAAGAGATCTGACAGAATTCATTGTGTTGAAAAGCAAGGAAATGATATCAAGATATATAATCATAGATATGCATAGTGCAAACACTTCCTAGGCTACAGTATGGAGCATTTATCTTATCTTGTTGTTCTTATGAGTTCTAGAGTGGTTCCGATGGAAATACAAGAAGAATGGTTATGGAAATATGAGAAGAATGGTTTTAACCTCTCAATGATGCAAGAAATAATCATCTGTAAAGCCCCCAACTGAGACAACCACTCCTTGAAGGGAAAACCCTAGTAGAGAAGTGGCCATGCACATTCCAAATATCTTCAATCTAAATGAGAGCCTACAGGATCACATTGCTTCAACAAGTTAGATATATCTTAAAAGAATTGGTTCTCTAAACCTTTAAATGGTTTTAAACTTGTAAAAGTTATCTTTGTTTAACAAGCAGTGAGAAGTGGCATCCCTTAGGCATTTAGAGTACTTCTAGTGATATTTATGTTAGTGTAATAGTGTGTGATCAGAAATAGTGGCTAGGCTGCAAAATGGTTATTCTCAAGGAATTTATGAGGATTCTCCTTAATATCATTGTTTTTGATAGACTGAGCCTTGAGGCATAACTCTATTCATATGAAGGGTTTCTTCATGATGGAAAATAAGTTAAGCTCAACATGTACATGATTTTCGCTACCTTAGGAGAGAATTGTGTTAACATTTCTCATATAGTTAAAGAGATCTGTCACATGCATGCAAGCCATTGAACTTTGCAATCCATTCAGGAAAATTGTAAATACCAAGTGTAATGTTGGAGACAACCATAACCAGGATTTTCTTGAATTTGTAAGTATTTTCACCTCCCTCTCTAAGATTTACATAATTATTTAAATTGAAGGTTCAATAATATTTTTACACCACTCGGGCATCCCGAGTTTTATCCCTCTTAAGTGTTCTTTTTCAAAAAGCACATTAATAAATGTCTGAACCTAGATCAATTCACAAACTGCAACCTGAATCCATGATGCAATGAAAAAGGTCCTATAAGGTAACCTCGATCCATGTTGATAAGAAACCAATTTTACTAGTGATTGGGGATTAATAGTGGCATGAGGTACCAGTGAATCTCGTCAACAAACTTGCTATGAAATCTCCATAATCCTTTTGTCTAGCCCTTTCAATAATCGTGTGAAATTTACTTTCGGTAGATAAACTCATCTTGAAATCATTTTTGACTATGGTGGTCTCACGTTGAGCTTATAAGTGCAAATAAATCACCTCAAATATGAACTAACACATGGAATTCGAATGAAGGTGTCATATCTACCCACAGACCAAGGTTTACTTCACTTGAGGCATGGAGAAGTAGTTGGGGTTAGGTGTAACTTTGAGGTAATGTTGAAAGAAAATCACCCATTGTCTCATGAATGGAGGCAAATGAAAGTACTTGTATAGTGGTTCCTCCATCAAAGGTCTTACTGTCAACACAAGTGTCCTGCTTATGGTTCCCGACTTATTCTGGCTAGTGGAGTAATGCTTTTCATTAATTTTTAGGAAGTAAAGAATAAACTATTGGCAGCTCTTAAAGTATGTTGCGAGGTACTCAAGGAAAGAAAACATACACATAGATATATAAAAAATTTAATTTGCTTTATATACATATTTTCTTGATAGAATACTGTCTGATACAGGTCACTACAAGGCTAAAACTTGTTTGAATTTGACAAGCAATGGATAGAACTCGTAACCCTAGTTTCTATGTCCTTGCTTTGGAAAAGTAATTGGATAATTATTACTTGATGATTTAGATAATATTGATTTTTGTTTTTTTTTGGAAAACCCCTTTTGACTATAAAGGTTCTAGAGATTACAATATTAACTTTACAACTAGAAGGTGTTTGTGGACAAAGCCACAATTGAGCGGTATCTATTACACCATTAACAATACCATTGCATTTATTATGGAACAATCCTTAACACGATACATGCCTCAGGAAGATTCAATCAACTACATTATCACTGGTTTTGTACCTTGGATAATCATGAGCATAACTGCTCCAACTTCCCATAAGATCACAGCCGTAACCAACATGGTTTGGAATATCTTGTCATATGGACTCGTTCTTACGTTTATGATGGAATGACACCGTTATAAATTAGGAGAAAATGATAATATAGCTTATGGTTTGTATGAAAGAATTGAAGGGAATAATTCCTTTAATTAGTGCATAATCATGGAAGAGTAAAGAACCATGTTGATTCAATGTCAATAAAGGAACGGTCTCGCTAGTTTTAGATGCTAGACTAATTGGCCTATGTTTACGAGGTCCAATTAAACATGCACCTATTGTAAGTATGGATCCATCAATGAATGAATAAAGGACAACAACATATTCCTTCCAAATAGGAAGGGAAAATACCACACTCCCACTCTAGGAATCATGGATTACTGAGACATGTGGAGATCAAACTTGCTCTAGTAGCAAGGTTGAAAGTCTACTTAATGAAAAACCTTTACCGAGTGTAGACGGGGAAATGTGTTTCCTTTTATAGAAATTTGAAGTAAGTGAATGTCTATTTTCTCTCAAGGCATACCGATACTAGGCTAGTGGGTCTTTAGTATTTACTATTTACTGTTCATGAGTTCCTAATATTCCTAATAGAGAGAACTTATTGGTAACCTGGAACTAAGAAAATTGGTTGTATGTAGTCTGAGAATTTTTCCACCTCACCATGCAGACTTTCTTTCATTATGAAGGCCAATTGTTGCGCAAATTTTGAGTAACTCCTCAAACATAAATGACTCCAAGCTTTGGATTTACTCTACGACCATGGATGATTTATGATTAAATGAAGCCTTCTCAGTGGATGGAAATGCCTTCCAGTACTATGATAAATAAGGGATCGAATAGTCTGGTTAGATTATCAAGCCACACTAAATCATGATCCTCATATAGGCATGAGAAAAATGTCTGAACCTAGAGTCCTACCATCTTAAAATGAAATTAAAAACCACATTGAATGTTTAATAATTGAACAAATGATCATAATCATGAACTTGAGTATGCTGAGCTAACTTGTGTGGAAATTGATCTTAATATGGAATCTGGATACAGATTCGCTATAATTTTTGAAATGTGAGGATCTAGGTTTGGAGAAACAACACACACATGTCATTAGAAAAAACCATCAGCCAAAAATATAGAAAATTTAGAGGACCAAATTTTTCTCATAAACTCAGTACGAAAATTTATGTTATATGTTTTAGAGTGGGGATCCTCGCTATTTTATAGTCAAAAGTTGGGATTTAGGGTCTCGAGATGAATTCTCCATCCTACTTAGGAGGATGCGATAACATAGAATTGGACTATGGAATTTGGCTAAGTACTATGCAGTGTTGACTAAGAATTGGGAATTCAATACCCGTAGACATAATGTTGGGTTTTATACTTGCATTGATCTTGTATGTATGTGCTCAACTTAGTTCAGTAAGCCCACAATAATTTTTCCAGTGCACGAAGAATAGTAGAATTGCAATAAGCTCAACATTTGAAAAGGGTGCCAAAATAGTTTTTGTTTGGTGCACCTTGATCACAAAACTCTTTTTGAGTTTTAGAATATGTGGTAGTTGATGGATAGTACCAATGTTTACATCTTAAAAATATATTTTATATAATTTCAAGAGATTTATCTCCTTGTAACACCGCGGAGTGGTTAAAATTACTAAAACTTTATCTAGAACAAGTATATTTGCTCTTGATGCCTAAAAGTAGTCAAATCCAATTTGAACATTTCATTGTTAAGAGTTTAATATTTCCATTTCGTGAGTGCAGTTACCATAATCCCCATAGGAAAATTTCCTCAATCTTTAGTGATAGAAAAACATAATGCTTTTGCAAATGCACACACAATAGATGGTCCGATACCACTAGCATACTTTGGTTGATGCAAAAATGTATGACTTCAATTGCATTATGGTGCAAGTTGTTTTTCTTGTGTGAGCTTAATCTTAAATGCACCTATTTTTAACACATTGTTTGATTGATAAGCCACTAACATAATAGTTTGCTTGAGTTATATTCATATATGTCTTGAATATTGTGATCTTTAAAGGAGGCCTGTATAATAGTTTTCTAGACTCATATTGATAGGGTTATGAAAATTGATTTTCTCTGGAAAATTGGAACAATGGGAGGCCATTGTTCTTGGCAGTTTTCACTAAAAAACATTATTTACTTATTCTTATAGAAGAGGTTTCTATGATATATTTTCTTTATTTAATGCTACGTTTTGGTGGTGATTTTTTGTTGCTTTTAAGAAAATTTGAATCAAGCAATTGTGATGGTTTCATATTATGCTTCATCATCAGAACCTACTCAGGTATGAGAAAAAAGTGTTTACTTGCAATACACAAACATGTAAGAAATTGTAAATAATAAATGTACCGGAGATGTTTTCAGCAATGTATTATTGGTGACAATTGAGGGTTTGATTATGGGGATGTCAGCATTGATGCTTTGCATTTGGTAAGTTTCAAGAACACTTAAGAGGCAGCAGCAAAGGTGATATTATAGTAAACTAATCCTAAATTTATTTAGATTCACGTTGCATGCTATGCTTATATTTTTTTCTATAAAACAATGTAGATGGTATGTAAGCATTTTTTATGTGTCTTGTCTTGTGTATTTCAGTTACAAACATGGGGTTATACTTGATGTTATGGCTTGTGTTTGACATAACTCTACACAGACATGTTTTCGATGGCACCCCACTACATCGGGAGAAAACGCATGTGTGTTTTTCTTAACCCTATCTATTGACCCTACTGCTCCTAACCCTAGGGCCTAATAAAGTTCAATTTTTTCTTGATTCATCTCAATCTTCCTTTATGTATCCTTAAAACCCAGTTTAAATATTAAATTCCAAACAACCTAAGGATGGCCACTTTAAAGTTGATAAATTTTTTTCTTTGGGTTTGCCTTTCTTTAAATGGGCTAGTATTTTGTTTTCCTAATTACTATTATTAATTTATTTTAATTGTTTTAAATTGGTGAGGAATGCCTATTTCTTGAATATTTCTTGTAGATTTCTAAGACAACATTTCATAGTGTATATTTAATAGTATTTGCTCTTTAAATTATCTTATGCTCAAACGAAATTCCCTGTTATTATTATTATTATTATTGGTAAATAAAAACTCTCTCTATATTTAAAAAACACAAGGCTATGAAAAGCTCTTATAAGCATGTGGAAAAGACTCTGGCTAATCAAAGATCAAAGATCTACAAGGGTATTTGGATCAACATGACTATGGAAGCTATGAAACTACCCTATCTTTTCATTTATTGGGGTTTTAGCTTAAATCTATTAATAATCAACCCAAAATTTTAAGATATTCTTCCCTTGATTTATTACCAATATTTTTTTAGGAGAGGCCTTGAAGGAAACAAATTTTGGAACATATTTAGTATTAAATTTGATTATGAGCTTCCCTTACCTTATCTCTCTTAATAGTTGTCTTACATATTTTGATATTGAGGAAAGGGATGGTTTTGAGGCTTAGTTATTAGAATATTTTGCTGAGAGCGTGAATCTTAGGATTGTTGTAGGTTGGTTTCAATCTGCAAGAGAATTTGTTGAAGTAACTTTGGGCCTTGAGATTTCTCTGCTTCTAACTTTAGTTTCTTGTTGGCATATTTGACTCAAAGTGTGAATCATAGGATTGATGTAGGTTGGTTTCAAGCTGCAAGGGAATCCGTTGAACTAACTTTTGGCCTTGAAATTTTTGTGCTTCCGAGGTTGGCTTCTTGTAGACTTTTTTTTCCTTCTGATCTTTCCCATTTTTAGAAGAGGGAATTAGACTTGGGGGGTGTGCCTCTGTGAGAGAATATTTATCTTTATTCCCTTGGGTATGAACTAATTATGATTCTTGCAAGGCCTGGAATAGGTTCAGATCCTCTCCTTCATCTTTAACCAGATGCTTTGGATTTACTGCCTTTGGGCCGCTTCCAGCTTTCCTTTTGACTGTTTTACAGTCTAACTATGTTTCAAGCTTTGATGAGGGAGGGTCTATTATTATTATATGTAACATACTGGGAGATGTTGTATTTCCTTCATTTTTATGTCTTAATGATATTTTTATTTTGCATATTGTGTCACAACAATAGGATTTGGATTCATTTGGCTATTTTTGTACATGATTGTGGAATCCACAATGAATATCATGAAAGGTTGTTTACTTATAAATTTTCAAGATTGATAATTGTAAACTTCTTTTTGGTACAATTATTTTCAGCATTTGGGTTCGTTCATAAGATTGGTACTTTTGAGAAGACTACAAGTTTTCAGGTTTGGGACTAAAACAATGCAATGTTACCATACAAATTGCGATGTTTATGTGTGAAGCATTAATATGTTGTAGATATAACAATGATATTTATTTCTAGAAAATCATTTATATAAAATAATTTTGTGGTAAACCTCTGGTGTAGTTTAGTGATTCAGACACTTCTACTTATGAAAGAAGAGCCCTAGATGGATGAACAATACAAAGGTGATTGCATATTTCTTCTATGCATATCAAGTGAAATGTGTATTTGCAATTGTAGCAGTAAATTTAGAATTTAAGGATGGTGCCATGGAGATGAGAGCATTCTTGACATTAATTTCTGACTCACATTTTCTATGTTATGTACTTGGAATTTAGATATTTTCTTCACGAACATGTAGCTCATTCCACATGCGGATATCATTTTCTGCACACACTAACTTAAATGTCAAATTTCAGAGTCATCGGAGCAGGTAATATGAATTTTGTTTATATGGATGTATCTTTAAATTTCTAGTTAAATATATGGAATTAACTTTTATATATGGAGCAATCTATAGGGAAGGATATGAAAATTTAAATGTATCCTATGATCTAAGTAACCTAGCACGAGGACATGGGACAATGGGAAAATATCACCAGAAGTACTATAAATGCGTAAGAGATGCCACTTATCATTGCTTGTTAAAGGAAGATAACTTTTATAAGTTATAAACCATTTAAAGGTTTAGTGAACCAATTCTGTTAAGATAAATCTAACTTGTCCAAGCAATGTAATCCTGCAGGATCTCCTTTAAATTGAAGATATCTGCAATGTGCATGGACATTGCTCTACCAGGGTTTTCCCTTTAAGGAGTGGTTATATCAGTTGGGGGATTTACATATGATTCCTGCTCAGATCATTGAGAGGTCAAAAACGTTTTGCTGGCATTGCTATCATTTCACTCGAAGTCTATGGTCTTTATAATTTTGTTTAAATTTATTGTGAGGTGGACATTTCTTGATTTTAATAGTGGATTCCTTTAAAGTACCAACACTCCTATCTTTTCTTTTCCTTTTGTAAGTACATTCAAGTAGATCCAAACTTACTCATCCCCTTATTTGTAGTAGAGTAATACCTTGTTCGATACCTTGCCATTTCATGCTTTAAATTTATTGTTTCACCCACCTTAATGATCCATATCTTCTACAAAAATTCCAAAGAATTTAAGATTATGGAGGAATGAAATAGTGGCTTATTGTTTTTTGTTAGATCTCAGCCCAGTTCTTATGCTCTATTTTATCCCTTAGAACATATATCATCCTTAAACTTCCTACCACAACTCCATACCACTATAAAATGCCTTTCCAAACAAGTGATATCACTTTCATTTCTTATTGTTTCCCATCCCCTTTTGCAAGTATGAAAAGTGCTATGTGTGTGATTTAAATGAAAACACTAAGATGTTGATGCATAATATTGTTATATTGGATAAATATTTTCTTGTTGTCGCCACATAAACTATTGTAATAACCCAGATCTATAAGTAATGGTTTAAGTACTCCATTAAGGTATCTAGTTCTTGTCTCAATACTCTGTTTTGTGCATTGGCTGACCCCATATCTAACACCATACATAAAATGTAGATATATTGGTGTAGACCTTTTTTATATATTTTGGTTCGCAAAGTATTCGAACATACTTGGTTCTTACAAAAGGCTAACAGATCCAATAACATTTTGGCATTAATACAGTAGTTTAGAAACATTATCTTGTTTTGTGTATATTGGGGAAGCATTGTTCTATTTACATCTTTAATACAATGGCCCCAATACATTCAGTCCATATGGTTATATTGTTATCCATCCTTACATAGATTTGAAAGCTTGGCTTTGTGCTCTTGTCTTATATACATTTCGGGTCATTGAAGGAATACGATATAAAGGTTAATAGTATAAATCAATCTCTCATTTTTTTCATCAACTGAAAGGCTATTTGGTGGTCTAAATAGTAATCTAAATATTGTTTTTTATCTTATATTCAAGGAAGCTACACTCTATATTCTCAATACCTCATATCCATTGATTCATGCTACTATAGTGCTTTGAAAGTGTTGAGATGATATAAGGATCAAGTTACACATGGTATTTTAGACTGGTTGTTCACCTTTTAGGAAAGCATATGGAAATTGTCCTTGACAAGTGCCACCATTGGTATTTGTTCTTTTAAATGTATATGCCTTTGTTTATTGAACAATTTTTAGAAGTGATGATAGACTTATGTAAGACTTTCCATGGGTATCCTTGTCTTTCCAAAGGATATTTTGAGCACTATGTGACCTTTAACATGGTAAGGTGAAGATACCTAGGGTTTGGATGCCAAAGGAGGATCCTAGACATCCATGGACATGAAAAACAACTCAAACCACCACATGGGACCTCTAAGTGGAGATATAGGTTCCGTTAGAAGCCTTTTTATGCTATGAGTATTTAAACCTAGACATGGTTGAGGGAGGAAAGATATGTCTCATCCCCTAAAGGAATATTTTAAACATCCAACTTTAAAAATCATACACTAAGGTCTACATAAATTTTCTCTAGCTTGTTGCTCGCACCTTGTTCTTAAACCTCTGAAGTTGTGGTAACCAAGAAGGTCATGTCTATGTGCATCCTAAGTCACCATGTTCACCAAATTTCATTGATGAAATTCAAAATTCGGTGCATTTGATAAGCAGTGGTATAAATTTGGTGATGTTCAACTAGTTATTCACCTTTCATCCTAGCTGCCATTTAATAATTAATCTTCTGGAATGTGCCATCTATTTGCATATGATGTCTTTATGTTTGCACATGCAGCGATGGATTGTTCTCTCCATTTTCACATGCAACTATCCAATATACCCTATGTCAATCATATAGATGCAACTTTGTAATGTGCCCTCCATCTATTATGTGGATTCTATATATCCATACTATCTATTGTATGGATGCTCTACAAGTTAATAGTAAATAAAACAGTAGTCTGTTGTCTCCTAATACCTCTACCATTGTATGGATGGAAAAGAAATTAAGTAAACTGGATTTGTGAATACCTTGGGTTCTAGTTAAACCCACTATGATTGAATTGCTATAGGAAAAACATATTTTTTATATTATATAAACGTAATATACCTTGTGTAAGTTATCTAAGTTAATATAAATGTATATATTTTTAAATGAACATAAAATTCATTATATATATATATTATGTAAATTAGATTCAATATATAATTTATCAAATATACGAAAACAACAAATTATATAGCTTAATAATAAATCCATTTTAAGTTTAAATTTTTAACTTAATGGAAAATTTTATCCACTATCTTTAACATGGTGATATTTTTTGGATTTTCATAGTTGCTGTGTTTGAACATGAACATGAACTGGGTGACTATGTGTCTATCCTTTCCTCAACTTTTGCATTATCAGTATTTCTTTTAAATTGACAATTTATGCATCAAATGCTACAAGGACTGCCTACAATTTATCAAAATGCCATGATATACTTGGAAAAAGTTTCCGAGTTGAACATTGAGCAATAAAACTTGTGAATCACGTGCAATGACCATTTATCCATGACTCTCTATTAGTATATGTTGGCTTGTAAGAATGGTTGGTAAGGTGTTCAGTATCGCTGCAAAATGTTTCTGGTTACTATTATTTTGAGGCCAAGTATCTCCTACAAAATTTTCTCGTGTTGATTTGAGGATGCATTGGATTTAGTTAGTTTATCTAGGTGACATCTAACTTGAAGGATTGTTTTAAATGAAGGTCAGAGGTGTGAAGCCTTTATCACTTTCTAAAATGGAAAAAAATTTCAACATCCTTCAGATAACTGTTTCTCTAGAACTTTTGAGGATAGTAGCATGTATGTATTTTTACAATATGTTGTCTTTGACTGATAGATTGACTACATGAAAAAATAATATCTTGCAGGATCCTAAATCCAACAATTTAGTTGAAAGTACCACATTTTATTTTGAGGCTACAAAAGCCACACTTTGCTTCGTACACAACTAAGCACTCGATGCTATTATTTTCATTTTTAATTTCTTTAGTTTTTCCAGGCAATTTTGTGCTTATGCCATGTATTTTGATGCATCATATTAGAATTGGAACATACCCATCTCATCAAACAAATTGCAGAAGAATGTTGCATCATCTAATCCCCTGATGACATTTGGGTAAGCTATCTCTCTACTTACTCTTATTTTTATTTTTACTGCAGGAAATGTACTTACTGTTAATTTCTTTTTACATTCAATTGTAGGTTTAAGGAATTAATGAAGGAGAATCTTGTCAACAACTACTCCTTTGAAACAAATTCATGATCAAAGTCTTCTCCTTTCAAATGAATTAATATTAGATTGAATTTCCATGGCTGATATGGCATACCAATACCCTCTTTGTACTCATGTATGCAGGACCATGGTTGTATTGAAATTCAAACTCAAGACTTCATTGGATAGAAGGTATGCCACTACATTTATTTCTTTATAAAAATCGATAAATGACACATTTCAAAAGGAAGATTCCACCTGTTTTAACTAAGCTAATATTGGGAGGAAAAATATGTAGGTTGTTATCAATCATGAACTTAACATCCATCCAATTAATATTACATTTTACATTGAATTTGAGCTATCCAAAAATGCCATATCTTGCAATTCTTTTAGTTTATTCCTAGCGTGACTAAAAATGATAGTGCTATCTCTTAAGTTATTGTTTCTCATTTTCAAGTATCCGGCTTTTTCCATTCCAAATTTCGTAGGAATTTCAAAATGAAACATACCCCTTGAAAGGTGAAGTGGACTAAATCATACAGAAAGCTACATGGAAACGAACTTACTAAGGTATCTTTTTTGTGGTTATGATATATGTTGACATGGTTTCCCATGTTTTCCCATGTTGTGCCACAATTTGCATCCAAACTTGCAATACATCTACTTATTTGGTTCTATCTCTTTGCACTTAGATGTATTCCAGAACAAAATTCGAGATTAGTCAATTTTTGCAACAATACTAATTTTGTTTATCAATTTTGAAGAATGCAAGGAACACCATTTCATTTTTTGTTCCATACCAAATGCTTAAGTCCATGTTTGGATGTGGATGGAGTTAATTTGATGACATCATTAGACATGCAAAATTTTCATTTAATATTGTTGCTTTGAAAGAAATAGGAAAGAGCACTCGAGTTTGAGAGAATAAGAAATGGGACTGAGACATACGATAGAAATCATCAAAATACTTTGAAATCCATCAAGAAGATTGAGGAAGTTAATGTTAGCAGGGAAGCTAAATTATGGGAGAACATGTTTGTCTCATTCTCTTCAACTTTCCTTGTAAAAGAGTCTAAGGATAATAAATGAAAATTAGATAATTGGTTATCTTCTAGATAACCATATTTTATATTAACTTCTATTCTCCCATTAAATGAAGGAATCAATTTCATGATGACATTACAAGGATAGTGTATGTCTTGTCATCGGTGAAGTTGGATCTAAAGAGAACTAGGGCCAAATTCCTAGAACAAGCCAAAGGATTATGGAAGAACATATTTTTAAGTCGTTAGTTTCACTCTAAATTATGGCCATTTGTTTTTCATGTTTTTCCATATGTGGCTGTGGACATTTTTTCCCATATGTGATTGCGAATTCGCAACTTTGAAGCAAATATGGTGGAGGAGAATGCAAGGATTGTCCTATGTGAGGTCATGTAAAGGCATGTCAAACATATTTTAGTAGTGGACAACAATGGCTACGATGAAATCAAGTGATATAGTGTTCGTAATTGTATTCATTAAAGACCAAATATGTGTATATACTACAAAATTGTCATTATAATATTATTTTTCTATTGTTGTGACAATGCATAAAAGTTATTTTCTATCAACAATGATTCTCTCTAATCCCAACCTTCACAACCCAAAATTGAAATTATTCAGTGAATCAATTGACAATCAATTTTTGCATTAAGTGTTTTTGTTGCCATGAGGATTTATTATGTAACATTTGTAATAGTGCATTGTTTCACGGTTTTCTATTTGCCATGATTATTTCTTTTGAAATTGAGTTTGTTGAAACTCTCACATATTTTCCAATGTTTTTAACTGTATTGGGTGGTTGTAAAATCTGTCGTAATATTCTAATGAAAACAAATTTGGTAATATAGGGGATGTTTGATTGGTGTGTTATTTGAGTGGTATTTGGTTATTTTCGATTGGTTATCATTTAAACTATTTGAATGTGTAGAATGTGATGAATTAACATACAAAAATAATGATTTCAAGTTACTATAGATACATGATGGATTACCTTTTAATAGTCCTTCAAGTCTTTCAAATGCATTTATTTAGTGCAAAAATGAGTTGACGGGATAGTACAGGGTAAGCCATTATGGATATATAGTAACTTTATAATCATTACTCTATATGCTTGATTAATGCAAAATTTGTTTTAATATCATAATTATCAAGCAATAACAACTTCTTAAAGGGTGGTAGCTCAATGGTAGAGCACCTGCGTGATTATAGGCAGGAGGTTGGTGGTTCGGTTCCTCCGTACCCTACTATAAATTTGTGACTACAAAAACAACTAAATTCAGATATATATGACTATTAGTAGTTAATTTCCCATATCTAGTCGTATTTAGCTTAGTCATTAATATGTTGCCATCTAGTAGTTTATTTAGTCATATATTTGGTCATTAATTGCTGCAATGAGTGACTAAATCAATGACTAAATTCGTGACTAGATTCATGACTAAATCATTGATTATAAATGATTAAATCAATGACTAATAAGTCAAGCTATTAATGACTAACTGAAATACGACTAGCTATAAGATAGTGGAAATTATCTACTATTAGTCTCTGACTCAAAAATAGTCATTTATAGCCTGATTTTAGTCATTTTTTTACTCATTAATTTCTCATTTTGTAATAGTGACTCAAGCCGTTGTAACCATATTAAAATAAGAGCCATGTAAGTTCAAGGAGGTCGCATGATCAAATCTTGTGGACCCTCCGTTTCCCATTTTTGTGCAAGGAGGTCACATGATCAAATCCTGTGGACCCTCTATTTGTCATTTTCGTAAACATTATATCAATCAAAACCCATTATAGAACACAACTCAGGATCAAATCCTGAAGGGTCTTATTTATTTTAGAAATGGACATGACCTTCACAATTAAAAACATAGTCATGGAAATCATTACACAGAGGTCATAATACCTTTACTAATATAGAGGTTGCATTTACATAGCCATGACTTATAAATAAACCACACAGTAAATATAAATAACTATATTGCAGTGTCAATGAATCCACTACAACAAAAGTAGTCATTCAGGGGTTGCACCCATGACTTCTCCACTTTCCACATTGCACTTTATAAAAAACAAAAGGTAAAATCTAAACATACTACGATTTTGCATCTTCCATGGCAAGCGCCTATGCCATCCATGGCATGCCCCCCAAGCCATATGCTATCAAATCTTCTATTTATCATAACGAAGCTAATAATAGAAATGATTTCACATAATCCAACCATGAAGGAAAATTCTATATAAAACCCAAGTTTAATTAACAAACAATGCAGCATAGATTTGCATACCCAAAATATTAAGTCTTAAATCAAGCCTACACAGTCATCAAATGGGCGTGGCACCATTGGAAGAAATAGTGATACCACTGTGTACATTATAAATGATAACCTTGAAATCAAAATTTACACGCAGAGCCTATTAAAGGTCTCGAGCTTCTCCTTACAGCTAAAAACCCTCTTTACATCACATTCCATTCCAGGCCAACAAAACTCCGTAAACAAAACCCCAACCACGAAAAGTTAAAAACTAGGCTTAAGAACAAGAGGAAGTGAGTATGACTTGAATAGCAAGATTACCATATTGGTAATGCTTCACTGTGGCTCAAAGTCACACTATGAGCCATACACCTCCTTCCCAAACCTGTCACCTACAACCACAACAAAACAATAATAATCAGGAGTATGATTATCCATAATAAGAAATAAAATAGCAATAACACAATCAATTCAAATGCTACCATACCTCTGATGTCGTGCAGGTCACCTTCACTAACTGCACAGAGCCGAGACCAAGAAAACAAAAAATTGAGAGAATTACCAAAGTCCTTCATGAGCAAGGCCCTAAGCTTGGGCCTCCATGAAATCAAAGGTGCATTAATGGCACCAGCCTGGTGTCCATTATCCATGCTAAAACCCACATCTCCATAGTTGTAAATGACACAATATCATTTGCCACCTTTCCAATTTGTATAATATTAAAACCCCAATGTGAACATTTAGATCATGGTATGTATTCACTACCCATAGTTTAATGCATGGTGTAATTTAGGCACTAAGCCTCTAAACCTTGGCTTATCTTCCTCCTTATGCAATAAGATTAGAGCCATGGCATATGAATTATTCCATGGTAACCCTTGTTTTCATAGAACCAAGAATTGGTCTTTCAACAAAGGTTGATAAACCTACCAAGAACAATATAATTATACATTAATAATTTCAATAAAATAAATAGGAAATGGAAAATAGGTTGAAAGTATGAACAGTTGATCGGTAACATTTAAGTAATAGCAAGAGTCACTTAGATAATAAGTCTAGGTTTTATAAATATTAAGCGAGGTAATTACGTTGTCACTAAACCAAGTATGTATGAGGCAATAATAACGATCAACATGTGTGACTCGATGTAAGTGTAAATACACCTGCACATAAGCAAGTGAAGAGTGGATTAGTACAAATTGAAATAAGTAAGCTTGGTAGACAAGTAGAAACTTTACCTCTCAATCAGTCACATGGGAGAACTAGTTCCGCCACTCCACCCACTTTCATTCCAAAAACAAAGTTAAGTTAGAACCATGTAAATAACAAGTAAAACTATGTAGAAATGAACGAAGTATATAATCAAGCAATTACCCATACACAACAATCTAAACACATGAGAATAATGTAGAAAACATATTTACGACATCATAATGTAAAATACAGTAACAAACATAAGTAAAAGAAAGAAGTAAAATAGAAGAACAACTTACGATAAATAAGTGGTACATTTAGTGTACATTATATTCCACAAGTCCAATAATGTCCATACCTAGGTACTGTATACTTGCCTAATGAAAAAAATTATTTCCAATTTTTGGGGACATTACAGGAGGTGTTTGAGGGATTATCATTTTATCCTTCTGAGTTTGCTTGTCTAGTTGTAAATTTTATGTATTAGAATTTTTTCTAATTTTCACTTTTTCTATTTTTCTTCTATGAGAAGAGGGGATTCTTTTTCCAAAAAGTTTTTGCACCTCAAGTGGCTATTTGAAATGGGAAGGAATTAGTATGAACCTATTGTTCCTTCATTAACATTATACATGTTTTTTTTCCACTCTATTATTAGGATTTGGTACTCGCTGGGTTGGTAAGTAAGTCGGTTGAGGTGGAAGTTGGTTAGATGGGAGCTGAAATTGTTAGGGTTGGGTCAGTTGAGGAATATGATTTGGATGTGAAGGAAATGAAGGTTGATTCTTCTAGTATCGTGGGTAAGAAAAATATTGTTGGTAAGGATGTGGGTAGGCCTGCTGATATGTTTGGTTTCCATGAGCATATCCTCACCAATTTTGAAGAGGTTGGTTTTGGTTTGGTTGAGTAGACTAAGTCTACTAAGGCATAGGTACCTTCCACAAATTATGAATAGGATATTTATAACTTGGAAAAAATTGTTGCATAGGGTCTTGAGACGTAACTATAAAATGTTGCTTCCATGGTCTTTTCTGTGATAGAAGGTAAAGAGACTCCATGGTTTGGAATCCTTAAACTTGATTTACTTGTTATTCTTTCAAACTATAACATTCATTAGTCTTAAGATTTTTTGCGCATAACCCACAAATATGAACATTATTTAAAGGAAATTCTTTCAATGGATGTTTCTTCCTACATTTAGGACAAAAATTGTGTAACACCTTGGTTTTGACCCCGTTTGAATTAAATATACATGATACATATATTGTAAATAATCATGGTGCGGAGCCCAATGCAAAGGTCCCACCATCAATTTGGTTATGTTATGTTTCGGATAGAAATCATCAACGATGGTATATCGGGACATACGATATATACTAAAGTTGTGGGATCATGTAGCTATGCATTTTAATTAAATAACCCCAACCAACTATGTTCACTGCAACCAATTTGAGAAGGGGCATGATTCCTAAAGATAAGGAAGGGGAAGCCTGAATCTTGAGCCACGGGGGAAGGGCCATGTGTCACTTTTCTTTTTTCTCACCCTCCCTTGTTTCATCAAACGGCCATCTTAATTGTTCTGCTGGTGGTTTGAGCCATTAATGCTCGCAGTGGAGTGTGGCAGGACCACCATGCCTTTCCCACATGCACACTCCACCAGGATGACCCTTTACGCTGATAGAAATACCACTACGCCCATGATCCCACTCTCCCACGATGGCGCTCCCTCCTTAGCAGAAAATTTAGTTTTCTCACACGGGCTCATCTAAAAGGATCCATGATCCATTGAGTGAGGGTTGGCCCTTTCCTCTCTCACACCAGTTTTCTGACTGGTGGTTATGTTCTTCTTTCTACTCATGTAGAGAATCGAATTTCCCCTCAACATTATCGGACTGTGTTTCCTCCATGCATTGTCAACTGTGTTTTTCCTTTACAATGTGGTATTCATCGTAGATTGCTATGGTTTTCCCTCTGGTTCTTTAGCTGTTGTTTCCCCACTCTTATTCCCTGAGATTCCTTGCGATTTGGGGCTGTTGTAGGTTGTTGTGGAATTGTTTTGGCCACAATATGGCCAAGAATGATCCAGGGAGTTACATATCCCCTGCCAAAGCTTTAATAGCTGGTTGTTGCATGCACGCAGTGGTTTTGTCCTTGGACTACATTGGAGTGGTGAATGAGGGCCTGATGTGCTTGATAAACTTGGTAGTTTGGGAACCACAGAGACAGAGCTAGTGGATGGATTTCTTCTCCACAACCCCTGGATACCACTGGAAGGGAGATCAGGGTCTGAGGGACTGTGTTGTAGAGAAAAGATTGATTTCCTTTTTTTGGGTGTCCTAGAAGCCAGGTTGGTTCTGGTATAGGTGTCCTTAGCTCTTTAATGAGCTCACCATATTAGTATTTATCCTTTCCTAGCTCTTGGACAGCTTGATAAACCCAACTTTGTTGGATTGGCGCATATGTTGTTCGCTTGATAAACCCAGCGGTGTTGGATTAGATGAACTATGTACACTTATGGTGTTGTTATCGTTGGCTTTGTGTAAGCCTATTAGTTCCTTATTCCTTGGGGAATCATGCCTAGCTTGGGGGTGGCAGCGTTGCTGAGAGATTAAAGAGCACGCCGGCCTATGGTTGGGTGGAACGTTGCAGTGACATAGTTGGTTGCGGGACAAGTTCTCTATAAGATAAGTGATATTTCCTAACTTATGTCTGTAACTATATTTTCCATTGATGAATGATGATGTACATGTTGAATGCTAAATCATATATTAATGCATGTTTTTTGCTTCTGCTATGTATATGAATGATTAATGCATCGTAATATGTTTTATGCTTTTAAGTATCATGCTTCAACATTATATGTGTGTACGTTCTTGTTCATGGGGCTAGATGCCCAGATGATTGATGTATCATAGCATCCTCTTCGCTGGTCGGAGGGTGGGGGACATTACAGTGTGGTATCAGAGCTCTTGTTCCAGCATGGGCTTGAATGAGCCGTGAAGATGCAGTGACAGAGCTTATGTTGCAGCATTTGGGCCTCAGAGGGCCATGAGAAATAGTCAACAGAGGTAGGATTGCCTAATTCCAGAAGAAACTAGGAGAAATGGGTGATGACAAGAAAATTCAAAAAAAAAAAAATTCTAAGTGCCAAAATTGTCAGCTCATCAAAAAACTTAGTGACAAGTTCTTTCGATGCAGTGGAGCACTTAGTGAGAAGGCCACCCAACGAATGGTAATCGAAAGGAAATTGAGGAAAGGTTGTGTTCGTCGACCATCAGCTCATCAGAGCACTAAGGGAGAAGGTCCTCCGACACAGCAGAACTTATAGTTTGAAGCTCAGTCGACACCATGGGAGTGTTAATCTGAACATTACACGCAGTGGGAAAAATTTCAAAAATTTGACGAAGTAATGAAATCATTAATGATCAGCGATGATTATTTGATCATGTCACTGAAGCTTAGCTGATTGTGTGCCACCATTGTGGAAGGAAGCTTAGAGGACTATCCTCCCGATGGATAGAGCCTCTGATTGTTGATGCTGCAGAGGAAAGAATTTTCGATAGCCGACGCAATGAAAGAATTTTCAAAAATATTTCTAAGGAACAAAATCATCAACGATCAAAAAAGAATAGATGATGACATCGTCGATGAATAGTGGGTGGAAGAGCCGATGGAAGAAGAAAAATTCAAAAATTTCTCTAAGGCACAAGATCATCGTCCATCAGAAGAAGCTAGTGGTTCATGTGCCCGCTGTTGTGGAAGCCTAGTGCACTAATCCTTCAACAGATATAGGCTCCATTTTCCGATGCCATGATGGTTATTTTTTAGTCATTGATCGAAATTTGATTAGTTAATCGACAACGTGTAGGGGAAGCTTTCACCGACATGGATGGAAGAAGAAATTTTTTTGAAATTTTGTTTTAGTGTGGAAAACCATTGGTGATCAACGAAAGATAGATGATTGGAGTGTCGATGGACGAAAATTAGTTGTTCGATCATGCGTCATTGCGGTTGCCCATGGAGCTAACCACCCGATGCTGTAACAATTAGCATTCCTATTTATGAGATGCCACCATCGGGAAAATATTAAGGGTTTCCAAGCCAACGACATAGCAGATCCATAGTGGTTAAATGGTACGACGGTGCAGATGCTAATTTCTATGACCATCGATAGGACTGTGGCCGCGGAAGACTTAGAAAGCTCATTGGCTGCCATTGTGGGAGCCTAGAGAACTAGCCTGCCGATGCACAGTGCACCCGGCCACCAATGCAGCTCAGAATTTTAGAAGGATGAAGGTCTGAAACAACATAAAATGTTAGTTGTTCTACTGCCGATGGACATCCCTTGGCACCATCAATGAAATCTAAAAGCCTAGACCACTAGAGGTCCAATGCATTGACAAAAGATAGATGAACATATCGCCAAAGTGTAGTGGAGAAAATTAGTGGTCCTATCGACCGAAACACCGAAACGTTAGTTGGGATGAGACCCAACCTTGTACAAAGGAAATTTTGGGGTTTTTCAAAGATATTTTCTAGGCAAATTTAAACTATTTTTCAGGGAAATTTTCAGCAGACTGTAAGTGGACTACAGGGCTAAAGAGATAAAATTTTGTGTTTTGAGAAAAATTGTTATTCTATGAATTTCCAGAAGGGGAAGGTAAGTAGTTCTAATTTATTTTAATGACATGCATCTAACAGTTTGCTACTAACACGTTTGCAGAATTATAGACACCTAAAAGAGTAGTATTCCAGGTAGAACAATGTGATAGAGAAAGAGGTGGTTCAGTCATGAGAATCCATGATAAGTATGATGCTCAATATTCCTACGAACGTGCGAGAGATTCCATGGGAGGAAATGTCTGTATTGGAAATGATGACATAAAGTCTAATGGAAGAAGACTCCAAGAGATACCATCAGATTTTGTAGCCACCATGAGAAGCTTTATTAAATCCCAGGAAGACCAGCGTCAGCTGAATGCCTCCATGTTGCAGAGTTTGAGAGACTGGCAGAAAAAGATAAATTCTGGATGAGGTACATCAAGACCGAAAAAAATTAAGAGCAGCACGAGGAGGAGGAGAAGGACTTCTAGTGGTTCATCTAACTCTGAATAATCCAATGGAGATACAAACTTATCTTCTCATAAAAGGAAAAGAAGAAGACAACATAGGTATTGTTGATGTATATGTAACTTTGGAATGTATTCTTCTATGTATCTATGTATATTGTAACCCGAGGTTTATTCCGGGATGTTTCTATTATGTATTTGAGTCATGTTGTCATGCCCCGATGTTTCAATCAAGAGGATTAATAATGTAAACAATTATTGTCAAGTCATTAGGTAAGTCCCCACAGTTTTGGGGAACTTGAGTTATTATACACTAATTAAGGTGTAGGCTCGGGTAAGTAATAGTTAAGTTGAGCCTACCTGATTAAGTGTACTTCAAGTGAACGGAAGAATATAAATAGAGAGTGAGACTCTCTATTTATCACACACATCATTCACTCTCTCGAGTGTGGCGCACTAGTGAAGAAGGAAATTACTGGGACAAGAAGTCTACTGCTATTGGGGAGATCTCTAAGGAAGTTGCAGGGTTTTCTCCTTTATGGTTTCCCCAAGGAAAACTCTTTGTGTCTCTTGTCTCTTGTGATGTGCTTATGTTTTATTGTTGTGCTTTTTATTCTCTCAGTGAAAAGATCCTAAGATCATAATGCTAGCTTATTTGATGAAAATCTAACATGGAATCAGAGCTAACCTGAGAAGAAGACATTGTGCAGCTACGGGAACTAGGGCTTCCTAGTTTGTGTAATTTTCTCCACATATTTTCAGAAAAAATAAGGTGGAACAACTCTCCTCCTAAGGGCGCATCTTTCCTTTGAAACAGAATCCAATTCTGAGGTTTTTTAGTTTTGGACCTGTCACTCGGGTCGAAAATTAGGGCTTTCTACATGAGAGGAATTTTTCAGTGAGCCTAGGCTTGGATTGATCTCCTACCCAAAATCAAAGTTGGGAACAAATTTGAAGGCATTTGGGTGGACAAAACTCCAGAAAAGCAAAACCCTAGCTTGCTCCTGAACGAGCCCTGCAGGATTTCAGCTCAGGTTTCAGATCCGAAATCTTGAACTTGGTAAGATCTAAAATTTTTTGTATTTCCATTTGAGGTTCTCATTTAAAGATGTCTCGTCATACCAATATTGATGAAAAGCTTGAGGGAGCTGAAAAATTCCGAGCTTGGAAGTATAGGATCTCCCTGGTCTTGGAAGAGAATGAATTAGACTCCTACATTCATGAAAAGGTTCCAGTTCCAGACGGAGATGAGGAAAAAGCCTTGTATAAGAAGAAGATGGTTATGGAAAAGAGGATCATTGCTAATTCTATTAAGGATCATCTTATCCCACAGGTGTCCTCTCTCAAGACACCTAAAGCTATGTTTGATGCCCTAACCAAACTGTTTGAAGGAAATAACATCAATCGGAAGATGACCTTGAGGAACCAATTGAAGAATGTGAAGATCCAGAATGCAGAAACTATTCAGTCTTACTTCACAAGAGTTTCTCAAATCAAAGAGCAATTAGAAGCTGTTGATGAAGAAGTGGAAAATGTAGAAATTGTGATGACTACTTTGAATGGCCTTCCTAGGTCATGGGATGCCTTCATCCAAGGAATTTGTGCTCGAAAGAAGTTAGTCTAATTCAGCAGAATATGGGAAGAGTTCTTTCTAGAAGAAGCACGAATAGCAGCTCGAGAAGAGAATATTGGAAGTGAATACCAATCCCTCACAGTTCACTCCAAGAAAGGCAGAAAAGGAAGTCATCGCTCAAAAGGTAAGAATCCTCATCATAGAGATAATAGTAGAAAGAACATGTCTAGATAAAGATGTTATACATGTGATGAAGTAGGGCACTTTGCAAAAGACTGTCCTAAGAACAAGAACCACTCTCATAAGAAGAAGAGAAACAAAAGAAGACATCATGCTCATGCTGCAGAGGATGATGAACCATCCAGAAAGAGATCCATATATGAAAGTGAAGATTCTTCAAGCGAGGATGAATATGTTCTGATATCATCTCTCACAGGTTACATTACTCATGGAAGTGATGATTGGATTATAGACAGTGGGGCTTCCAAACATATGACAGGATTCAAGGAATCCTTTGTAAGACGATCAGAACATGAATCACCTCACAAGGTGAAACTAGGAGATGACTACCAATATCCAATAAAAGGTAGTGGGGAATCTTCATACAAGCTAGACTCTGGTAAGTCTCTAACAATGAAAGAAGTATTCTTTGTTCTAGGACTCAAGAAGAACCTTCTCTCCATTTCATCATTGGATGCAAAAGGAATGTGGGTTGCATTCATAGATGGTAAAGTCATCACGTGGCCAAAAGGAAATACAATCGATGATGCGGTAGTGATTGGAGAACAAGAAGGATGATTGTACAAATTGAAGGGCCATCCAAAACAAGCCTTGGTACATGACATAGTAGAGCCAAATGAGCTTTGTCATAGAAGACTTGCACATGTGCATTACAGAGCACTACCTATTGCAAGCAAAGCTATTGAAGGTCTTCCAGAATTCCAAGCAAAACATGATGGAGTTTGCAGAGGATGTGCGAAAGTAAAGAATACAAAGAAGACATTTCCCAGCAGCGAAAACAAAGCCAAAGGTATTCTAGAAATCATCCACTCCAATGTATGTGGTCCTATGTCATTAAACTCACTAAGCGGGTATGCATACTATGTTTCTTTTATTGATGATTTTTCTAGAAAGACATGGATTTACTTTATGAAAAACAAAGATGAAGTGTTCAGGAAATTCAAGGAATTCAAAGCCTTGATAGAAAACCATATTGAAAAGAAGATTAAGACCATTCGATCAGATAATGGTGGTGAAGTCACTTCAAATGAATTCAAGGAGCTATGCAAAGAACCAGGGATTAAGAGGGAGTTGTCCACTCCTTATAATCCACAACAGAATGGGGTTGCGGAACGGAAGAATAAAACCATCATGGAATTGGCAAGAGTAATGCTTCATGATCAAGATCTACCTATGCATCTTTGGGATGAAGCTGCCAGAATAGCAGTGTATGTATAGAACCATACTCCACATAAAGTACTTGAGAATAAGACTCTTGAAGAAGCTTTCTCCGGCAAGAAACTAGAAGTCAGCCATCTCAGAATATTCGACTGTCCCGTATACATTCATATTCCAAAAGAGAAGAGAACAAAACTAGATCCTTCAAGAAGGAAAGGAATATTTGTGGGATAATCTGAAAGCTCGAAGTCTTACAGAATCTACTTTCCAGAATACAAGAAGATTGACATCAGCAGTGATGTGACATTTGATGAAGGCACAACTTACAACAAATCCAGAAAGAGACCTGCTGAAGAACTTGAAGAAGTAGAAGTAGAAGTACCCAGGATTCATGATACAATCATGAACGAAGAAGCTCAAGAAGAAGATCGAGAGTTTGAAGAACCACAAATAACTGTAGATCCACCTCTGGAGAAGAATCCTCATAAGAGGAAACCTACTTGGGTACATGAAATTATCCAAGGTATGGAAAGATATGGGGCTCTAGAAGAGAATCACAGAGAAAGAAAGAGGACCAGATCTAATTCCGGGTATGTAGCTTCACTATGTGATTTTATTGATAAAGAACCTTCCAGTTATGAAGAAGTGGCAGAACAGAAAGAATGGAAGGATGCTATGATCAAAGAATATCAATCGATTATGAAGAGTGATGTTTGGGATGTTGTCCCAAGACCAAAAGGAAAGTCAGTTGTCACTTCCAAATGGATCTACAAGATCAAGCATGCTGCAGACGGTAGCATTGAAAAGTATAAAGCAAGATTTGTAGCTCGAGGATTCTCTCAGAAAGAGGGAATAGACTATGAAGAAACCTTTGCACCTGTGGCCAGATACACTTCCATCAGATCAATACTTTCTCTGGCTATAGTAATGAAATGGAAGATACACCAGATGGATGTCAAGACTACTTTCTTGAATGGTGTAGTGGAAGAGGAAGTGTATGTAGAAAAGCCACTCGGTTTTGAGACACATGATAGAGGTTCTCATGTATGCAGATTGAAGAAAGCCCTGTATGGTTTGAAACAGGCACCCAGGACCTGGTACGATAGAATTGAAAGCTTTCTATCCAGTTTGGGCTTTACCCAGAGTAAAGCAGATTCCAACCTTTACTACAAGGTTGAAGATGGAAACCCAGTGATGCTCCTTCTATATGTAGATGATCTATTTGTGACAGGTACAGATGGGTTGATTGCTGATAAGAAGAGAAAGCTTACTTCTGAGTTCGAGATGAAGGACTTGGGGATGATGCATTACTTTCTAGGTATGGAGGTGTGGCAGAGTACAGATGGGATCTTCCTTGGACAAGGGAAGTATGCAGTAGAATTCCTGAAGAGATTTGGGATGATGGATTGCAAGGCCTTGGATACACCTATGGCATCGAACCTGAAGCTATTGAGTGATGCTTCATCGGAGTCGATTGATGCTATGATGTATTGTCAGGTTATTGGGTCATTGATGTACCTGATGAACACAACACCATACATTTGCTTTGCTGTGAACACCTCGAGCCAGTACTTGACAGATCCGAGAAGTGTTCACTTGACTGCTGTAAAGCATATTCTGAGGTACCTGAAGGGTACAATTGATTATGGGCTCAAGTATGATGCGAATCAGAATATTAACCTGGAAGGTTATGTTGATTCATATTTGGTAGGCAATGCCATCAACAGGAAGAGTACTTCAGGATCTTGTATCAATATGGGATCAGGTGTGATCTCATGGTTTAGCAGGAAGAAATCATGTGTGGCACTGAGTACAACTGAAGCAGAGTATGTCGCAGCTTGTTCAGCTAGTTGTGATGCAATATGGCTGCGAAAGCTACTATCTAATATATTTGATCTCCAGTTGGATGCTACTTTTATACATTGTGACAAACAGAGTTGCGTAAAGTTGTCAGAGAATCTAGTGTTCCATGACAAGTCGAAGCATATCGAGATCAAGTATCACTATATCAGGGATATGGTGCAGAGAGGAGCAGTGAAGCTCTTGTATGTAGTGAAGGAGGAACAGATAGCTGATGTATTGATGAAGACATTGGCTAGGCTAAAGTTTGAGTACTTCAAAGAGAGACTTGGTGTTCTCCAGATCGAGGCTTCCTCCCAGAGAAAGTGATGAGACCCATATCCATTTTGACATGGTGAGAGGATTGGTTCCCTCCATGGTCAGATGTAAGGGCTGAGCCATTCTGTCATGGTGAGAGGATTGGTTCCTTCCATGACTGATATGAGTGCTAAGATCCATAGCCATTCTGACGAGCAGGTCAGATGTACGGGTTGAGCCATTTCGTCATGGTGAGATGGTTGCTCCCTTCCATGTCAAATATAAGTGCAGGCCATTCTGTCGAGTAGGACAGATGTAAGGGTAGTTTCCATTCTAGGAATGGAGGCACCTGGTCAGTTTCCAGGAACACTCAGTGTAACAGCTGAGTAGACATTCTGATGTGATAGAGGGATGTGTTCCCACTTGATCAAATGTAAGGGCTGAACCATTCTGTTCACGGCTAAAGGATTCAGTTCCTTCCATGTCAGATGTGAGTGTTGGCCATTCCGACGAGCAAGTCAGATGTAAGGGAAACTGCCATTCTCTAGGAGAATAGAGGCGCCTGGTCAGTTACCAGGTAGCTCAGTCGAGGAGGACTGGGGGCCATTCTGATATGACTGTATTATTTGTTCCTACAAGATCAGATATGAGTGAAAACCTTTCCATCACTGTGGTAGGATGCGTTCCTACCTAGGTGGATGTAATTGCAGGACCTTTCATCATTGTGGTAGGACCTGTTCCGGCTTAGGTGAATGTAAGTGCAGAAAGCTTTCATCATTGTGGTAGGATGTGTTTCGGCCTGGGTGAGATTCGGTCATCATTGTGGTAGGATGTGTTCTGGCCTGGGTGAATGTGTGGAAATATTTCATCATTGTGGTAGGATGTGTTCCAGCCTGGGTGAGAGTCGTTCATCATTATGGTAGGATGTGTTCCGGCCTGGGTGAATGTGTGGAAAGCTTTCATCATTGTGGTAAGATGTGTTCTGGCCTGGGTGAGAGTCATTCATCACTGTGGTAGGATGTGTTCTCGCCTGGATGAATGTGCCATTCTGACGAGTAGGTCAGATATAAGTGCAGATCCTTTTCACAGATGTTAGTGATGTGATGTCCTATCATGGTGGTGGATGTGAGTGCTAGGTATTTCTGACGAGTAGGTCAGATATAAGTGTTGGGCGTGCCTTTCTGACGAGCAGGTCAGATGTAAGTGCTGGGTCAAGACCTCCACGATGGGTAGGCCTACAACCAGCATGAAAAAAGGCTGGCTCTGTAGAACTTCCTATGACGAGAAGAATCACGAGATAGCACCAGTGTTGATCCAGATCGAGTGATGATCCAAATCCAGTAATGATGATCCAGCAGTAATGATCCAGATCGAGAGATGATCCAGATCTAGTCCAGTGATGATGATCCAGATCGAGAGATGATCCAGATCCAGTCCAGTGATGATGATCTAGATCGAGAGATTATCGAGATGCAGTGATGATGTTTGATGATGATCCAGATCGAGAGATGATCCATATCAAGTGATGATTTTCCATGATGATCCAGAACGAGAGATGATCCAAATCCGACGATGACTTAAAGATGAAGAT
Organism: Pseudotsuga menziesii; assembly: GCA_001517045.1. Taxonomy (NCBI): domain Eukaryota; kingdom Viridiplantae; phylum Streptophyta; class Pinopsida; order Pinales; family Pinaceae; genus Pseudotsuga; species Pseudotsuga menziesii. Next base: position 37,305 of record LPNX010851720.1, read on the forward strand.
GAATTGAAGACTCAGAAGACTCAAGATGCAGATGACGAGATGATCTAGTTGATATAGAGAAGAAGACCAGTGCTGAAAATTCTGTTGAAATAATACCTTCCTAGTTAAGAGGGAGTGTTGATGTATATGTAACTTCGGAATGTATTCTTCTATGTATCTATGTATATTGTAACCCGAGTTTTATTCCGCGATGTTTCTATTATGTATTTGAGTCATGTTGTCATGTCCGGATGTTCCGATCGGGAGGATTAATAATGCAAACAAGTCTTTTGAAGTCATTAGGTAAGTTCCCACAGTTTTGGGGCACTTGAGTTATTATACACTAATTAAGGTGTAGGCTCGGGGAAGTAATAGTTAAGTTGAGCCTACATGATTAAGTGCACTTCAAGTGAATGGAAGAATATAAATAGAGAGTGAGACTCTCTATTTATCACACACATCATTCACTCTCTCAAGTGTGGCGCACTAGTGAAGAAGGAAATTACTGGGACAAGAAGTCTAATGCTGTTGGGGAGATCTCTTACTGTTTTGGTGCTGATTCTTTCTCTAAGGAAGTTGAGGGGTTTTATACTTTATGGTTTCCCCGAGGAAAACTCTTTGTGTCTCTTGTCTCTTGTGATGTGCTTGTTATTCTCTTAGTGAAAAGATCCTAAGATCATAATGCTAGCTTATTTGATGAAAATCTAACAGGGATCACTCTCGGGATGAGTTTAATAAGGCCAAGGCTCCTACATTTGATGGTGAAATAAAGACTAGACAAGAGGCTAAAGCTTGGCTTCTTGGGATAAATAAGTACTTTCTAGTGCAGGATTATTCAAAAAACTTGAAGGCAAGAGTTTCCATTTTCAACGTCAATGGAAGACCATCCATTTGGTGTGAACACTTCAATTAAGTAAAGAGGATCAGTGAAAGGAGATTGAAGTGGAAATAGTTGAAGAAGTATTTAGAGCAAAAATACCTCTCTGACAGGTATTATGATGACAAGATTAAAGACTTCCATGAGTTGAGATTGGGATAACAGACGATGGATGAATATGAAAACAAGTTTTTGGAATTGTTGAGGTATATTCAGTACATTAGAGATGAAAAAGTGAAGGTCCAATGGTTTCTGAGTGGATTTCCTCAAGCCTACAAAGAAAGAATTGATTTTTATGAAACGAGAACTCTTGAAGAAGCGATAAGGAAGGCTAAGTATTGCTATGAGAAAAGGAAAGGTAAACCTGATTACCATAGGGCATGGAAGGAAAAGAATAATGAGAAGTTTGACCAAACAAGGAAAGGTTTCAAACCTTCTAGATTCAAGAATCAGCAGAAGCAGCCATCCCAAGCTACGAGTAATCTAGTTTGAGTGACAGGTGGAAAGCCTAAAGATCCACCATAGAATAAAGGTCCACTCGAATGCTGGAAATGTGAAGGACCCCACTTGTGCAGAGATTGTACACTTGAGAATGAAAGTGCAATTCCAGCTTATAACATTCAAGAGAAAAAACAGTAGGTCAAGTAGCAAGGGAAGTCCCTAGAATTTATGCAGCACTGGAGGAATGCCAGGAATATCACCAATCAGCTGTGGTTGAGGTTGCAGGTAAGATTGTTGAACAATTTGTTTCTATTTTGATTGACCCTGGTTCTACTTATAGTTACATTACTCCTAGAGTAGTGGAGATGTGTGCTTTTAATAAGGTAAATCATAGAAAATCTTGGTTACTTGAGCTAGCCACTGGAAATAAGAGAAACGTCAGTGAAGTGGTGGAGAAATGTCCATTGATTATGAATGGATTGATCACTTGTGTGGATCTGAATGTTCTACCACTTGGTTCCTATGATGTTCTCATTGGAATGGATTAGTTAGAAGCTCATAAAGTAAAGCTTGACTGTTACAACAAGACTTTTGAATGCATGAATGAAGAAGGAAACCCAGTAGCTGAGAAAGGTATTCCGAAGGTAATTTCACTAAGACAGATTTCAGCAATGTAGTTGAAGAAGTTCTGTAGGAAAGGTTGCCAGTTGTATGTATCTCATATTATGAAACCAATAGGAGATGAAACTCTTAGGCTGGAATACCAGCAAGTGTTACAAGAATTCAAGGATGTATTTCCTGACGAGATTCCATGGCTTCCTCCAAAGAGGGACATTGATTTCAGCATTGAACTAGTGCCAAGAGCAGCACCAATGCCCAAAACACCCTACATGATGAGTACACCGGAGATGCTAGAGTTGAAGATGCAACTACAAGAGTTGTTGGAAAAGAAGTATATCCGACCGAGTGTGTCTCCTTGTGGAGCACCGGTTCTATTTGTAAAGAAGAAAGATGGTACACTCAGGTTATGTACTGATTATAGATAGTTGAACAAGGTTACTATGAAGAATAAATATCCTTTTCCTAGGATTGATGACCTCTTCGATCAAATGAGAGGAGAAAAGGTATTTTCCAAGATTTACTTAAGGTCTGGTTACCATCAGGTGAGAATCAAGGACGAAGACATTCATAAGACAACGCTCAGGATAAGGTATGTGCATTATGAGTTTGTAGTGGTACCATTTGGTCTCACAATTGCACCAGCTACATTTATGTGCCTTATGAATAGTGTATTCAGTAAGTATTTGGACAAGTTTGTTCTTGTTTTCCTTGATGACATTCTTGTTTATTCTAAGAATGAGGAAGAGCATGCAGAGCATTTGAGGTTGACATTGCAATTGATCAGGGAGCATCAGTTGTATGCAAAACTAAGCAAGTGTGACTTTTATAGAGATAGAATTTAGTATTTGGGTCACATTATCTCAGAAGAGGATATATCAATGGACCCTGAGAAGATTGAACCCATTATGAATTGGCCTACTCCAAGAAATGTGACGGATGTAAGATATTTTATGGGGCTTGTAGGATACTACAGGAGATTCATTGAGGAATTTTCCAAGGTTGCAAATGCCATCACTTCTTTGCAAAAGAAGGGGATAAAGTTTGAATGGACTTCGAAATGTGAAGAAAGATTCTAGCAGTTGAAGAATCTTCTCACCAGTGTGCTAGTATTGAAGGTTGTAGATCCAAAGAAAGATTTTGTGGTGTGTACCGATGCATGTGGACAAGGGCTTACATGAGTCCTTATGCAGGACAACCAGATGATATATTATGTGTCAAGAAAGCTGAAAGAGCATGAGAAGAACTATGTGACTCATGATATAGAGCTTACAACCATAGTACATGCTCTCAATATGTGGAGACATTATTTGATGGGTAGAAGATTTGATCTCAAGACAAACCATTCTGGTCTGAAGTATTTATTTGATCATCCTACTCTGAATTCTAGGCAAACGAGATGGATGGAATTTGTATGTGAGTTTGATTTCAAAATCAAGCACATAAAGGGAAAATAAAACAAGGTAGCTGATGCGCTCAGTAAGAAGGTAGAGGAAATGCATGTGGCATCTCTTAGTATTTGCCAATCATATTTAAGGTAGTAAATTGTTAATCATGTTGCCAGAGATGAATTTTATGAGCAGGTAAAAGACAAATTGCAGTAGCAAGGTCTTGAGAAGAGGTATGAGGGATATAAATTGGAAGAAGATGGACTTCTTACTTATAAAGGTGGAATTTATATTCTAGATATAGCAGATTTGAGGAGGGTTATTATTGATGAAATCCATCAAACTCCATATTCTGGTCACCTAGGATATTAGAAGACAATTGCTACAGCTAGAAAGCACTACTTTTGGCTAGAAATGAAAAAGGACATGGCTGAATACATTTCAAGGTGCATGAAATGTCAACAGGTAAAATTTGAGCATCAACATCCAGCAGGCTTGTTGCAGCCTTTGCCAGTTCTCGAATCGAAATGGGAAGTTATTTCCATGGATTTTATTACAGGATTGTCGATGACTTGGAGACAACATGATTCCATCATGGTTGTGGTAGACAAGTTGACAAAGGTAGTACATTTTATACCGGTGAAGTCTATGCATAAGACTGATGACATTGCAAAGATCTTCATGAAGGAAATTTTCAAATTACATGGATTTTCAGAGGCAATAGTCTCTGACAGAGATGTCCGATTCAATTCCTATTTTTGGAAGGGATTGTTTGCAAATTTGGGTACAAAGCTAAACTTCAGCACTGCTTACCATCCTCAGATAGATGGGTAGATAGAAAGAGTTAATTAGGTTCTTGAAGATATGCTTCGCATGTATGTGATGGAAAAGCCAACCAAGTGGGAAGATTACTTACACTTGGTAAAGTTTTCTTATAATAATGGACAGCAGGAATCCTTGAGGATGAGTCCATATGAAGCTTTGTATGGAAGAAGGTGTAGAACACCAGTGACTTGGGATAACATAGTGAACAGAGTTGTGCTTCGACCAGAGTTGCTCAAGGAAATGGAGCAAGAGGTTGTAAAGATCAGGCAGAATCTGAAAGCAGCACAGGGCAAACAGAAAAGCTATGCTGATAAGCATAGGATGAATAGAGAGTTCAGTGTTGGGGATGATGTTTACGTCAAATTGAAAAAAAATAATAGTTCTTGGAAGCTTGGAAGTTGTGCCAAGCTGTCACCTAGATATTGTGGGTCGTTTGAAGTGCTTGAAAGAATAGGTCCTATTTCATATAGACTTGCATTGCCTGCTAGTACTAGAGCTCATAATTTTTTTCATGTTTCTTTTCTTAAGAAATATGTACATGATCCTAACCATGTGATAAATTGGGATGTCATTCAGGTGGAACCCGAAGGAGAGTTCCAAATCGGGCCAATGCGCATCTTTGACAGGAAGGTCACAATGATTCGAAACCGAGCCATAGGGAAGGTAAATTTGCAATGGGAGCACTACAGAATTGAAGAGGCTATGTGGGAGCTAGAGGATGCCATGCGATTAGCACATCCCTTTTTGTTCAATTCTGCGGAACGCTGAGAAGGTAGCAGTGTAGCATTATGTTAAAATTTTGTAAGGCATTGAAGACAATGCTATTGAAGGGGGAGGGGAATGTAACAACCTAGTTTTTACCCCATTTGCATTAAATATACATGATACATTTATTGTAAATAATCATGGTGTGGAGCCAAAGATAAATTCCCCACCATCGATTTGGTTATGTTATGTTTCAGATAGAAATCGTCACCGATGGTATATTGGGACATATGGAATATATTAAAGTTGTGGCATCATGTAGCTATGCATTTTAATTAAATAAAACCAACCATCTATGTTCACTGAAAACAAATTGAGAAGGGGCATGTTTCCTAAGGATAAGGAGGGGGAACGCTGAATGTTGAGCCATGGGAAAAAGGCCATGTGTCACGACTCTTTTTTCTCACCCTCCCTTGTCTCATAAAATGGCCATATTAATTGTTCTCATGGTGGTTGGAGCCGTTAATGATGGAAGTGGAGTTTTGTAGGACTACCATTCCTTGCCCACACACACACACCACCAGGCTAACCCTTTACACTAACAGAAAAACCACTATGCCCACGATCCCACTCTCCCACGACATAACTCCCTCCCTGGTGGGCGATTCAGTTTCCTCACATGGGATGAGCTAAAAGGATTCATGATCCATTGAGGGAGGGATGGCCCTTTCCTATATCACACCAATTTTTCAATTGGTGGTTATGTTCTTCTTTCTATTCATGCAGAGAATCGAATTTCCCCTAGACATTATTGGATTGTGTTTCCTCCATGCATTGTCGACTGTTTTTTTCCTTTACAATGTGGTATTTTTTGTATATTGTTCTGGTTTTCCCTGTGGTTCATTAGCTATTGTTTCCCCACTCTTATTGGTTGAGTTGCCTTGTGATTTGGGGCTGCTGTAGGTTGCTATGGGATCATTTTGGCCACGATAGGGCCAATAATGATCGAGGGAGTTACATATCCCCTATCAAATCTTTAATAGCTGGTTGCTGCATGCACACAACTGTTTTGTGCTTGGGCTGCATTGGAGTGGTGAATGAGGGCCTAATGTGCTTGGTAAACCTGGTTGTTTGGGAACCACATAGATAGATCTAGTGCCTATATTTCTTCTCCATAACCCCTGGATAGGAGATTAGTTTCTGTGCAATTGTGTTGTAGAGAAAGGACTGATTTCCTTGTGTTGGGTGTGTGTGGGTGTCCTAGAAGCCAGGTTGGTTCTGGTGTAGGTGTCCTTAGCTCTTCAATGAGCTCACCAGCTCAACATTTAGCCTTTCGCAGCTCCTGGATGGCCTGATAAACCAAAATTTTTTGTCTTGGTTTATCTATTGCTCACCTGATAAACCCAACAGTGTTGGCTTGGCTGAAATATGTACCCTTGTGGTGTTGTTCTGCTTGGGTATGTGTAAGCCTATTAGTTCCTTATTCCGTAGGGAATCATGCCCGGCTTAGGGGTGGTAGCATTGCTGAGAGATTAAAGAGCATGCGGGCCTATGGTTGGGTGGAACGTTGCAGTGATGTAGTTGGTTGCGGGACAAGTTCTCTATAAGATAAGTATTCTTGCCTAACTTGTGTCTACAACTATATTTTCCATTGATGAATGATGATGTACATGTTGAATTCTGAATCATATATGAATGCATGTTTTTTGCTTCCGCTATATATATGAATGATTAATGCATCATAATATGTTTTATGTTTTTAAGTATCATGCTTCTGCATTATATGTATGTATGTTCTTGTTCATGGGGCTAGGTGTCTAGATGATTGATGTATCGTAGCATCCTCTTTGCCGGTCAGAGTGTCAGGGACGTTACAAATTGACAGAGCTTGATCTTATTGAGCTTGTTGTTCTTGTCTTTTCTTAGTTTTTAAGACTTCTACTTCTGTCCCTAAATTAATCAAAATATAAGATTTAAAATCTTCTAACAAGCTTCCAAACTCAGCTCTTCATATACTTCATGTTGCTGATTTAGTTGTCTTTAAAGTGATATCTCTTTTCCCTTTTCCATATCTTCCTCTTGAATACTTCTCACACAACTCTACAATTTCATCAAAAGGAAAGTAGGAAACATATATCCTTTCCCCATGACATTAAGAACATCAAGATACTAATCTTGTATACCTTTCAAGAAGATTGTTCTAATGATGTCTAAAGTCAAAGAAATATATTTAGATTTCTATAGATTATAAAAAAAAATTTCAAGATATTCTTCCAAAGTTTCATCTTATTCCTAAGACATATTGAAAATATCATCTTTATAATCTTTAGATCTACAATATGCTTGATATTTTTTTAAGAAAAATATTTCTCATGTCATCCCAACTAGTGATAGTGTGTTCTCCTAATCCCATGAACCATTTCATTGCAGTAGTTTTAAGAGTAGCAGGAAACAGGAGAAGCTTAGGTCTATCATAAGTATATCCATAGGTACGACATAAAATATCAAATTCAAATAGAACTGAGTCAAGATCTTCAAAATCCATATCATAAAATTTAGGTAAAATAGATGGTGGAATTTTTTTCATTTCTACCTCTTCTCCTAGTATGATACTAGTATCTAAGATTGGAAATCGAAAGGTATTTTTCTGTTCTTCTTCATTTCCTATGTCTTCTACTCTTTCATTTCTTCCATATTCTTCCCTCTCATTTGTTCTTTCTTGCGTCTTTTTTTTCCAACTTCTAACCTTCTTTCATACTCTCTTCGTTGTTCTTGATTTGGTCCCCTAAATACTTTGTCCTCAGCCATTTCTCTTCGTTTGTTTTCCATATCCATTCTCCTTTCATTCTCTATACATTGTTATATAGTTAGCCCTCATTTCTTAGAGGTTTCTTCCTCATCCATTTTGAAAGTATCAACAATTGTTGCAATGAATCCCTTCTTCTCAAATGAAGAAGTCCCTGTTATTTCTATTTTTACAGCTTTTTTTACAATTATTCCTTTTTCATCTCTTTGCATTGACATTAAAAAAAAACTAAATTATTCTATGTTTTTTTGTGTTTTTTTTAAGGAGATAAACCTCCTAAGTATATTTATAAATATGATTCCCCAAAAATGGTGCCAAATGTCGGCCTAATATGTTGTTGTAAATCAGATCTTAAGTCTAAAATGTCAACCTGGTATCCTAAGACTTAGAAGCATATCCGACATCTATGCACTTACAACTAGACTAGTTTGAAATCCACTATACACTACTACATTTTGACCAAAAATTCGACGGCCGTCATGTCGGATTTTCGACACTTCCCTGTCGCATGTACGACACTTTGATTTTTTTTAAGCATCAGAAACTTGTTGTTGGTTATCCGACACCTAAGTAACCGTCGGTTAAGCGACACCTAAGTAACGGTCGGTTAAATGTCAAGCGTCGGTTAAGCGACAGCATATCTTTGACGGTAGTGAAATTTTTTTGAGAAAATAACCTTCATGCCGTCGGTTAAGCGACAAAATATCAGTCAGATAAGCGACGGTCAGTTAATTTTTTTTTTTAAAGTAAGCTTCATGCCTTCGGTTAAGCGACGGATATAAGCTGTAACTATCGGATAAGCGACATGCGGAACCATCGCTTAAGCGACGGATATAAGCTATAACCGTCGGAAAAGCGACATGTATAATCGTCGCTTAAGCGACGGAAGTGAATTTAAAAAAAAGAAAGAAATTGGATTTGTCCCTTCATTGCCGACTTCATGTCTGTACATATTTTGCATTAATTCCTTTATGGATTGTTGGGCATTGGCTATGTAGGAAAATCCAAATATTCCTGCTTGTAGGAAAATTATTCTTAAAACTTGTACTGTAAAATATCTTTAATCATCAAAAGCAATCACTTGTTTAAACAGCTCGAATAGTGAACCATTAGAAGAAAATTTCAACTCAAAATGGGCCTCCTAAAATGAACTAACAGAATAATAGTTAAAATAATAAAATAATATTTATTAATTGTGGAGGAAGAAAAGAAAAAAAATACTTTTTGTTTGTATTTTTGACATATCTCCCCGTGTTTTTACTCAAATTTCGATTGGGAGAGCTTGTTAGATGCGGAATTAAATTCCGCATCCAACGAGTACCCACTCGGCATACTTTTGACGGACCTCGCTACCCCAAAAACAAGAAATACCTGAAAAAATGAAATGATGACATCATCATTTCATTTTTTTTAAGTATTTCTTGTTTTTCGGGTAGCGGGGTCCATCAAAAGTATGCCGAGTGGGTACTCGTTGGATGCGGAATTTAATTCCGCATCCAATGAGCTCTCTCGATTGAAATTTAAGTAAAAACACAGGGAGATATGTCAAAAATACAAACAAAAAAGTAGTTTTTTTTATGATACCTATCCCCAAATTTATATTAAAAAAGTGTTTAAGACCTATACGGTATTTCAAATTTAAAGCAATTTCATTGGCTAACACATGATGACATGGAATTTGAATAAAAGTTAAAAGGCCCATTTTGAGTTGAAATTTCCTCTAATGAAGGGCACCAGCAGATTTCTCGAGGCTGAAAAACCATCCTTATAAGCAACATGGCAAGTATACATATTTATTACAATATCCTTTCCTATATTCAAGGCCAGAAGTGCTGCAAACAGATGAAATATTCCTGTCATGAGATGCATCTGGACACAAGGTTCTTATTTGACATTACTTCCAAGACTACAGCTCCATGTTGTGGACACCCATGAAATGGTATTTTCGACAACAACAAAACAATCTTCAAAGAAAAGTTGTTTCATCTACTACCATCCATTTTTTCATCTACTGCCATCCATTTACCATGTCCAAAAGGAAATCGTCATTGTCACCACCAGAATATAAATTAACCAGCACAAAAAAGTATGCCAACAGCCTGATGACATCACCTCCTACCCTCCATTATTGGATACAAAAATGTCATCAAAACAACCAATTGCTGCTAATGTTTAAACAGATCAGAGTGATGAAAAAATAGGGTTAATACACATTTAAGCATGATCTGAAACTGCGGCTCCTTTTCACAGATGTTCCAGAAATTCTAAATTCTCTAGGAGTAAAAGAATGCATGGAGCCTTGGCTGCTTTCATCATTTTCCATCAATCAGTGTTCGGCAAACAAATGATGAATTTCCATATAAATGGTTGATACAGCAAACAATAGTTTAACGTATTGCATTACTGAAACAACTGGAGTATTCCTAGAAAATCCATGCACATAAAATTCAAATTTTATCAATGCACCTGCACTAGAAAACCAACAGATGCAAAATTAGGCCTATATATTTAAATCATAGAGAAGGTATACCTAGAATAGAAACCCTGAGATATTATGAAATGGAGGCAGGCAATGAATCATGACAATAGACAAATACTTATTCAAAGAGAAAAATACTTGTTTAAAGAGCAATTTACATATTAAGAAATAGCATTTATGTGTGTTTGAAGAAAAATAACAAAGTTTATTTTCTTCAGAACATGGGAGATAGAGGTAATTCTTTATTTTGCAATTTGGACAAGGAATCATATGGGAAGGGTAGCTGAAAATTGATATAAACAATTGCAGACTATGGAAAAATTTTGAAATTCTTTGCAAGGAAATTGGTAAAAATATAAGACAGCTGTGAAAATACGTAATAACTACACATCCATGAAAAATACAGAACTAGCATGTCAAAGACAATAGTAAATCATAAGGTATTACCATAAGCATGTAGGTAGTCTTAAAACATGGGATGCATAGCATTTCTAGGAATTCAAAACAAACTACACTGCATGAATGTTGGATGGAGAAGATTCAAAACCTGTTAAGTTGGTTTTAATTTACAGTCATCAGAAAATCCTTAATTACAGCATGTCAATTAGTGAGCTATCACTTTAATAAAAGCTACGTAGTTTCTCCAAATATGGCTATAAGTGGTTCTAATTTACAGTCATCGGCAAATCCTTAATTACAGCAAGTCAATTAGTGAGTTGCCTCATAATTAAAGCTACCGATTCTCTCCAATTATGGCTATGATTTAGATTCAGTCTAAAGCTAAGAAAATAAACTCATCTGGCTTGCTGCAATGTACCAGAATCATATGCAACAAGTAGGTTATCAGTCAGTCTCCATTGCAACCTTAACCAAAATAATTCCCTTGCAAGGATGAAGTGTCACCTGCTTGGCATTGCAAAATAGGATAAAATTGTGGTATGCAACAAAAAAGCAAGAGGAGAGGGACAGCCATAATCCCCAAGATTGGTATACCCCAGAGCAATGATAAGTCCCTGGACTTGCCCTAGTCAACAAGAAGGAGGCCACCATGTGCTCCAACTCATAGAGGCAGTTACATTCCTCTCCCATATGTTTTCCTTTAACAGACATGTTTGATACAAATGATAGAAAGCAGGTTGATGTTGCAAATGGCAGGTTGTATTTTTCCTGTAGCAGCCTTTAATTACTGCCATCTACGACCAGTTTGAAGAAAACACATAAATGGAAAATAACGCATCCAGTCATGAGAAACTCCACACTTTTATTTTGAGTGAGGAGAAAGCTCCCATTGAAATGATACTATAACGTTTGAGCTACTGTGCAACATTTATTTTAGCTAAAATTCTAAATCTTTCAACCAAACTGATTAAGCTGAGTTGTTCGTAAAGTTTGAAAAGTCATTATAGAAAATGCTCATGTAGGAGCTAAAAAATCTACCAAAACCTTCTCACTTACATCCATCATATCAGTTTGTTTCTGTTCATCATAATCTTTCAGAGTAAATGACACAGAAACGTCATTTCTAGCAAGAGAAGCTTCTTCAACATTGTCATCTCCTTGTTCATCTTTATCCAACACCATACTGTCCACAGACTCATTTTCACAATCTGTATCATTATCATCATCTGTTTCATCAACAATCCATGCAGCTTGCATGCAAAACCACCTGTGAATTGAAGCAACCATATAAAATATATTCAAATCTTATCCCAATCCTAAACTAATAATCTCGGTCCGGTCATACAATAAGTTCCTAATTAGAGAAAAGAAGATAATGGAATATATTACCTAATAATCAGACATGCCTCGTGGTAGATTCCTCCTCTTCAACTTCTTTTGCTTAGTAGACTTATCAGCTTCTGCCAGTTCTTCTTATGTTAGCCAAGTCTACTTAAAAGAAAAAAACCAACACTTTAGAAGAAGAACCAAAAAAATGATATAATAAAATAACAACAAAAAATTACTCAAATGTATACAACTTACAAAGGTTCGTTCTAGTAACTGAAAACATATAGTCTAGCTGTGCCTGTACAAGCATTAGAGAGATTGATGGTAAGAAGAACCAATTAGAGAAATGCAATGAGCCTCCATGGATGATTAAGGATCTCATGAATGGATCCACATTTGTAAAGTTTCCACAAAAAATCCTAAGAGAGCATTGGGTGCAAATTAATTATGGCATTGCAGAGCTAAGTTTTTCCTGTAACTGAACAAGGCTGTAGGAGATGGTATCATCAGTGTAGGGCTACTGGTGACATAGAGGATAGAGAATTTTTGCAGGGAGGTATTGTGGAAGGAGGGTCATGCGATAACAATCCTCTGTACATTGTATCTCATCCTTCCTTCAGTGTTAACAAGATTAATGTACAGGATAGGTCGAGTCCTAGTAGTCTAATAATACCTACCCACCCCCATTCAAATTCTCCCTCTCCCTCCTGGAAAGATATTGTGGTTGATGCAGATGACAAGACAGGTAAAGGTAATAAGGATGCTGTCAAGATAACAGAACAAGGTGACAGTTGGTACAAGGAAGAAGTTTTGAGCGTTCATCGTAGAGAATGGAGGTCACATTCCCATATCACCTGACTCCCTCCAGAAACCCATAAAAAATGGAGGCAGGTAATGATGATAGATCTGGCCACCTGGCAGATGGTACCAAGTTAAACAAAAACACTATAGCAGCTCATTGATAAGAAGAAACTTCTGCTGCACAAAACAACTGCCAATGTTCCCATACCAGAAACTCACAGAAACATAGGAAAGCATCGATAAGTTCTCAGAAATGCCCCAGTGCCTATGAGGGGTGTGGGACCCATAGGAAGTCTAAAAACCCTAATCTATGTAAAATGAAGACAAATTAGCATCTAATTCATTCTTATTTTCGCATGATAATGTGTTATTTAAAAAACTACACACACACTGTGTTTCCCACAATATCCCTGTTATTCCTGGGGGTTGCATTTCTAAGCATTCCCATTTCCTAAACAAGTACACATTTCTACGTTTCATGCAACTTAGAAAGAGACTCTATTGCCTGTGCAAGATCTTGAATGTGGCTGTCCAATTTCTGAATGTAACAAGGGTTACAACAAATAATAGAAGGGCAGTGAGACGTTAGGAAGGGTGAAAAAACAGAAGCCTAAGTGTGTCAAACTCTAAGGAAAGAAGATGAAGATGGTAACAGGTCAGGACGTGCTAATGGTGCAAGTATTACTCTATCTAGATATAGTGTTAGTCAAAAAAATTCATGGAAGATTAATCTATGAGAAATCAATGAGCATCTAGATAATTATTGTTACCGCCGCAAAATGCAAAATCCAATTTGCATTTCCATTGACAATTCACTCAGCAATCATTGCACAGGACATGTCCGTTGGCAGCTTGGATTTGTCTTCATTCTACATGATTTTGAGTTGCTCACGTCTTTTGAGGTGTGCTTCAGTATATAGGTCACACATTTGGAGGCAAAGAGCACATGCAAAGTAATTAACCTGTGGGATATCTTCTACACATTTTGATGCATATTATTACCTTTAGTTGTACCTTTGATGCATGTTTACAATATATGAGCCATGTGTGCATATTTGGAGGCATGATTACCTACATGAGCACCTTTCACATCTCAAGAGATATGTTCTACATATTTGGAGGCATAATTCAACATGTTGGCATCCTTCATATGGGTCTTTGATGGTTCACCTTTCATATAATGAGGGCATGTGGCATTCTAAACCCCTCTACAAGGATAACTACACTTTATTTAATGAACCGTCCATCATATAGGCCAAATTTCGGGTGTATTCATGGCAATGGAATGGTATTTTATTGAGGTTGCAGCTCACTATAGCTCACAGATAGCACACCCACTGATATAATCATAATTATAGTAGCCTTGACACCATAATTGGTGAAGCAACATACTTATGAAGACTCTAGAAGACAATTTACTTTCTAAATCATGCCAGGGACTGCTAAAAGGCTTATGGGTCTCCTTGGGATCTTTCCAAAGCAGTGTTCCCACTTTGTGGTTGCCACTTCTCTTTTTATTTGTCCTGGTGTTAGGAATGAAATTTCTCAGTGTGATACTGAAGTAATTTATTCTAGGCACATCTATAATAATTTGGACTCTGGAGATCTACATTTATCTTTTCATATGCTGGAGATCAATATTTATCTTCGGTCTCCAGTTGTGAGGTAAACATATATCATAACTATTTACTCGAGTAATACAAATATATCTACAGTTTTTAAGAACATATTTTCTCTCTTTCATGTTTCCACTATGTGCTCTTATCAAATGTAGACCTGCAAATTTGAAATGCACTAGCAAGACTTGACAATATTCCTAATTTGATCACTACCCAAAAGATCATGTGAGAAAGGTTAAGACAATGATTAAATATACCAGATGCTTTAGAAGTTATATACCTTGCAAGTGATCGAAAGGAGCGACAAAAATAAGGACACATAGATTAGCTTCCACCGATAGATCCTGAGGCCATCTTTCCCCATTGAATATTTAGCAGCCATAGTTGAATAGAAATATAAGTAAACTTTTGTGGAAGCAGTAGACAGATTAGAAATGGGGCATTCACCCAACCATGTCTGTTGCCAGGTTCCCAACTTTGCACTTAAGGCATTTAGGATCAAATATCTGTGATGCTAGATCTGGCTCCTCACCCTCAAACCCAACCCTCTGGGACATCCAGGTTCATTCTGGATCTGTATCCATCTCAGGTTTGTGACAAGTATAACTTTGATCATATCCAATAGGAATACAGCACTGACCCATATGGGATTGAATAAAAATACTTTTGAGATGAAATGCTAGCCACACCAACAAAAAAACTAATTTATCCTCGACATAATCCAAAGAAAATTCAGTGCATGTGCCAAGCTCAACACATTTAGTGACACAAGTTCCTTAAAAGACTGGCACATGTTGGTGATACAGGGGATATAGTCTATCTTCTAACATGGTCAATTACTATTTTAGTGGTCTAGCGGCAAGCAGCAAGGTGACCAATCTTGTATTAACATGGAGTCGCAGGTTCGAAAGGTACAGATGAGGCCATGTGATTCTATAAGAGACATATTTCTCAAAAAGAAAAAGAAGACTATTCTACACTAGTTTATAATAAGCTGTAGATCTACATTTATCTTCAGTCTCCAGTTTTGCAGCAGAGATAAATATTTACTCATGAGTAATCCAAAATTAGGCACAGTTTTGGAAAACGTATTTCAGTCTCCAGTTTTGGGGAAGACATAAATATTTACTCATGAGTAAAACAAAAATAGGCACAGTTATGAAAAATGTATTCATTTTCTTTCATGTTTCCACTGCGTGCTTGTATCAAAGGTAGACTTGTGATGCACTAGCAATACTAGTGCAATATTTCTAGTCTAATCACTACCTAAAAGCCATATTAATGTGATCTTTCAACAAACAAAATTGAGAGAATGTAATAAATAAATAAATTGAAAAAGAAAATCTCTTCCAATAAAATATTTACTCATGAGTAATACAAAAATAGGCACAGTTTTGATTATTTTCACAAAGCATGCTTTAACCTGTTACATGAACTTGTTATGAGGCGTGCCTTATCCATCGAACTTGAAGAACACCTAGTAAATCAAGTTCTGAAGGTAGAGGATGGGAGGTTTGCTTATACTGATGATGCTCTTGTTCTTGTAGCTCGCATTCTTATTATAAGGACATCCACAGGGTCCAGTTTGGGAGATGACTCCTTAAGACTCAAAATCTGCAAAGGCTACGCTGGTTTTATTGTTGAGAAAGTGAAAGCTACATATTCAGGGTGCTTAAATATCCAAGAATTTTGTGCAAGTCTTCCATCCCTATTTCATTTGGAAGTTCTTCTCATGTCTTTTCATTCTTCAAATGCATTTGAAAAAATAAAAATGGCAGAGAATATTTTTTCTACCCTCAGCAATGTAAGTTGTCCTCCAATGGAACTTAACAGCACACAATTGGTTTACTGGTCTTTGCTAACAGCACACAATATTCATACCAATGTAATCAATCAATTAAAAAATTAGTTTAACAACCAGCTCATCAATTATTTCATCAAGCTGTCTATGATTTTTTACTTATAATGGTAGGCTGGAAAAATATTCAACAGAACAGTGCAACTGAAGAATATCTGCTAATACAGTTGAGAAGTTTTAAAGTCAGTAACAAACATGAGACTAGATGTAATCCTTTTATAGATGGTCCCAAACCTGCAATAAATGATTATGAAAAATGATCCTGTTCATTGACGTTATCCATTAGAAAGGTGTTTCCCATAAACATGTCAAGCCTTAGGCTGCGGTATAGTATGTGCATTTATATTTTAGAGGATAAAAAAAGACAACAATTATGGTGAGTATAGTCAGTCCGATATCATGAAAGATTGCAAGACAAAAGTTACAATCATTATTGATATACAATAAAGCTACCGGAAAGGGCAGACGTTGCCTAGGATCAATCCCCATAGGTGAAGCAAAGACCAAAAATCCTTGCAAGAAAGCATGAACAAAAACTCCTTACACATTAGGCAGGAGAAAACATTCTCAACAAATAAATCTAGGCCTTCTGCTCAGCTAGAGGACTCAGTTTTTGCATAATAAAAGGACATCAACTTTGCTGATGCACTGATTAAACAGTCCTATGAGGTAAGAAAGGAATTAAGTTTATAGTCACGTAGAAGTAACCATCACAAATTGGTTAATTTTAAGCATTTTATCAAAGCCATATCCTGAAACATTTAACAACTACTTGATCAAAAGGATTATGTGTTAATGTAGACAAAAGTAATCTTACCTAATAGTGTGTCAAAATCCTTTCTGATTCAACTTGTCCCTCAGCCAGTCTTAACTTTTTGTCTACGTTTTCAAGAATACTGACTTGTTTCTCTTGACCATCAAAAGCATCATTGCTTCCACTGATAGACAACTCACTGTAATCCTCATCCAAGAACAATGGACTCATGGTGAGATTTGAGTTTGAAGGAACGGTGCTATGAGAGTTTGTAAGCACTCTCTCCAAGCCCTTTCTCTGAATGAAATCGTCAGAACCACCAATGGCATGTCTAGTCTTTACGATTTTCTGTTGCAGCTTAGATAAGATAGAAGCCATCAGACCCCATCTAGCAGTGACTCTACAAGCATATACACAGTGCAATCCTACCTCTATCATTTCCACTTCATCCTTGAAAAGCCAAATCACTTCTGAATCTTTCCATCCCTCCTCTAAAACCACAGAGCAGAGTTCCAAATTATTTTCCTTTGCTTTGTCTTTTAATCATTTAACTAAAAATGTCTCTGAACAGTCTATAGACTTGACTAGCCGATTCCCACAAGAATCCCCCTCCTCAGGTGTGCCTCTTGTGCCATATTTCCTATGCATAAAAGGGACAGCGAGCTCCCTCAATCTTTCCACAACTATAGCTTCAGTCACTCCATTGAGCAATGCATTAAATTTTTCATAATCACAAAGGTGTTCCCAAGCACCGAGACTTAAATTAAGGTCTATGTCTGCCATATCTCCACCAGAAAACACAAGATGACACAAATCAGAGATATCATCAAAGAATAACCTCAACTCTATGAATCCTTTGTGATGATAGCCAATGTCCAACAAGAAAAGGCTATTCTCCAGTTTCCCACTCAGTTTGTCTATAGTCGTTGCATGTTCCTGGTACCACTGAATCCTCATTAAGGCCATGCTTACTTGCAAAATGATGTGCATCCTCGTATTTTTGACCATCAATTAGGATCCTATACATCTCAGGCACTGACTGCTCCAACAAAGATAGCAGTTTCCATCCCGACCCTCTGTTTTTGAGTTCAAAAGAAGTAGAGTGAGAATTATTGGACCCATCTTGTACATTGTCAAATATTACTTCGTGTAGTGACCCAAAAGAGTCTTCTGATTGATGAGGAAATATGCTCTCTAATACAAAAACCTGCCCTTAAGAACTAGGGTCTCTAGCAAGCAAGGGAGAGGAAAATCTGGGTATGTCCTCCAAAACATTCTTAGCACTAGGGATCTCGATCAAGTTAACAATACCATTACTTTTTGCAACCATAAGTTTACCCTTAGACCACCATGCAACATCTATGATGCCATCTAGACTTACATTATTCCATCCTTCATCAGACATTTCCATACATTTGTCATCACTGAGTGAAATTTCACAAACAGAGTGTGGGTTTCCTTCTAGGGTTAATATATGTAATTTTCTTGTCAGATCCAACATTGCAAGATGACTGGCACAAGATGAGATGACAACTTTTGGAGCAGAGAATGGCCCTGAATACTTTTTTGGAAAGTTGAGAACATCGTTAAGCTTTGAATTAGAATAGATTAATTCTATATCTGATGTATTTGTAAGGCGCCAGACGGAGAGAGAGGAGAAACCTGAATAACAATAAATAAATAAATGAATCATGAAGAATGTCAAGAAAAATGGGTATTTAAATATAGCAATATTCAGAAACAAAGCAGGTTTTTGACAAATATTGTTTGCATGTCAGTGTTAATACAGATTACAGATTACACAAGGAGGAACTTTTCAACTTCCCACAGGAACAGGCTATTTAGAATCATGGGTATATCATGTGGTACAAAGTGTTATAAATGTGAATGAGGGAGTCACAGAAGAGCATCGAATGGCTGATCTCTTTCAGAGAACTGCTTACAGAAATTTGCATGCCCTTCGAGTCTAAATGCCACCATGAGCAGGTTTATCAATAAAAAGGTGAACTAACTAGGCATATCACACTGCAATTTGAAGCATGCAATTTATCAGAGACAAAAATAATAATAGTCACTAACCTGGTGGTCCAGTCAAAAGAATTCAAGAACAAACAGTGACACAATGGGGGATTTCTTACCCTCAAAATTCCTCTAACCCTGTTTCTCATTTCATTCCTATTTCTCATTTCATTCTCGTTTACCACTCCATTTCTGGTAACACAGGTTCTATATTTCACAGGCTCCCAGGCAAGGCTGAGACTAGTGTCTAAAAGAGGACGCCATTTTAACTTAATGTAGCTTGTTAAGAGATGACACCACCTTAAATTAATGTATGTAACTCGTTAAGAGAGGACACCTTGGAAGTTGGAGCTTGTAGCTCATTTCCTGTTCTTAATACAACATTAGCTGCCTGTGCATTAATTAATTTATTTTTTTGTATATGATAATCTGGGCCCTAGCAATCACTATTTAGAAAACTTCCCAGTTTAATCAATGACTATTATAGTATTATACCATACTAATCATTATACAGTCACCTATATTGCGTTAGTAGGACTGCATTTCCTTTTAGTATTTTACATATGTTTGGATGTGTTTTTGTAAATGTGGTTAGTGGGCACTTATGCATCTAAATGTTAATTAACAAACCCTTTTTTTTCTTCCTTTATTCTCTTTTTCGTGTTTCAGTGGCTTAAATTTAAAGCATTATTCTTACTTTTTTTTTGTTCATTTGTGAAGTTTTAGGTTTCCAGCAAAGTAGGAAGAAGTTGATAATGATGGAACTTCCAAGTATTTTTCTTCCAGAGGATTGGTCCTTCACTTTTTTTGAGGGCATAAATAGGTATCCCAACTCCATGTTTAGGGACAGGACAGTTGCTGAGCTAGGGTGTGGTAATGGTTGGATATCCATTGCTCTAGCTGAAAAGTGTTCTCCCCTCAAGGAATGCTTCTATTAACTTTTTAATATTTTATTATACTGCTAATTTGATTTCCCTGGTGTTGGAGATATACTTTACATTTTTTTTGCATCTCATCATTTTTTAGGCTGGGAACTAATCAGAGACATGATTTATATGAAAGTATGGAAGCTTGTAAACCACATAAGGCCTTTGTTTCTTCACAATTTAATGCCATGCTTTTGTTCACTTCATATATGGATATTATCATATATTCATATGTTGTTTCAATATAGTTCAATGGTTATCAAAAATTCCTCGACATAATTTTTCATGGGTTGTATTTATTATCTGGTTTCTCATTTGCTTTGCTACAGGTTTATGGTCTTGATATAAATCCCAGAGCCATAAAGGTTTCCAAGATAAACTTATATCTTAATTCCTTAGAGGGGAATGGATTTCCAATTTATGACGACGAGGGGAAGACTTTGCTTGAAAGAGTAGAGTTCCATGAGTCAGATTTGCTATCATACTGCAGAGAACGAAATATCATACTGGATCGTATCATAGCTGGTATTCCTCAGGTATCTAGTTATCCTTTCAGCATTGTATTTGACTGTGGATGTTTTGACTAATTTAAAGGTGAAAATTTGAACCTTTATGGATCAAAGGTTGGATCATTATCAATTTTGGAGCTGGTCAAATGAATTCGATGTCTCTTACTGATAATTGATAACTCAGAATAGCTCAGAATTTGCTTTCTCCATGGAAACTATGCAAGCAAGCCTTTCATAAACCTGTTACAGTTTTAACAATTCCACTAATCACCCATGGTCAAGAACAGGTTACAATGACCATAATTATTTTAAAGGATCTTATTCTCACCTTAGAGAGATCGAAATAAGTGGTTTTGATACCTTCATCAGAAACTGGAAACTTATGAGGATTGCAATGAGCCTGCTCAGTACTGACATCCTTTCCATGATGGGTAGTAATTATCCAAGCAAAATTTCATGGACAGCAAATTTTCTATCAAAATCATCAGATGTGCTAAATTATAGTATACCCATAAAGTCTAAAACAAGCAAACAAACAAGGGATCAAACATACCTGCAATATCATTCTCTCTTTGTCATTTTCCACGTCAAGGTGGTTATCCCATCTTGACAGACCCAAATTTGATGTGTCATACCTATACCAAGCATTTAATCATATGAAACTCTTAAGTTGTCTCAATATAGAAAATAACACTTTTTCCCATGAAGTCCTAATTTCCTAGTTTAAACCAGAATCAAATACAAATGCATACATCATAACAAGCTTTCCCACATTGATTATGACTGCTCTTGTACAATGCACAGATGGTAGTAATCATAGTGCTGATCTAGAATTTTGTAGTGTATTTCAAGAACAGTAAGGCAATTAGGGTGGCTTATCAAAATATAGGCTTCCAAATCAAGCCATGCAAAAAATGAGGGTATTTATACTATAAGTATAAACAAACCAAATAAAAAAGAAACATGAACAGTTTGTCCTGTTAATGACAAATTTCTTCTGAACATAAGAAAGAATTTTGCCTACCAATCACGAGGCATTCCAGCTTCTGCTCTTGCTTCATAGTTAAATGGCCCTTTTAGCTCCACATCAAGCTCCTCTAACAGCTCTGTAACAAACATGCAATGTGCAATACTACACCAAAATTATGTATGTCATAAAAGCAAGTAGATGAACAAGGGTAGATCAACGAAAAGGCATGCTTGGGGCATGGCATCTAAAGGATTATGAAGTTCACATTCTAGATGTATCTATCGGGGTTCATATTTCCATACAGACCTGTAAATGTCTTGTGAGGCATGCAACCCATCTTTCTGCATACTGTCAGAAACCAAGACACGCCCACTGCAACATGTGTAATTTCTTCTTCTGCAATGCGTTTGACAATATTGGATGTCCTGTTATCGCCGAGGGAAACCAATTTTTGTACAATCCTAGGTCCAGCATCAAGACCTCTGGCCTCCTAAGACAATTAATATAAAGTTATTGGATACTGGAGAGTTATCATTTGCTCCAAAATAAACAATTGTTTGCTACCAAGCTCAGATGACTGGAATATAACTACAAACTTGGAGGGTTGTAAAGGGTAACCTAAAATAATAACAGTTAATATAAAAATATTGAACTTAAACTTCATTCTAAATGAAAGAACGAGATCATTTTCCACACATGACCTAGAAACTCCTAGGATAAGGCCGTCATCACGTAATGGCTCCCCAAGCTGAGCTTCCACGGCAGCAATAGCCTGGAGGAGTGCTATGGGATGCAGATGCAGGTCTTGCACTTGTGACTTCTTTTTCTGTCCCCCTCCTCCCTCGGAACTAAGTTTAAAAGTTGGTCATTTCCTGGCATCATAATCGTCATAGAAATTAGTTTTTGTGGATGTTGGCATGAGAGAGGCAGAATGTGCTGGTGTAGGTGGAGGTGCAGGTTTAGATTTCTCTTTCTTGGGTTGTTTCTCCTTATCTTTTTCCTTCTCCTTCGCCTTCCATCGTTACACATTTTACCGGGAGCCTACTGAATCACACACTTATGATTCACACCTGCCAACCAAAGCTGCTCGTGAGGTGGATCGAGGAGGGATATAGATAGGATATCGATTTAAGGCGTTTGAAAGATAAGTCTATTCCTAGCCAGTGGGTTCAAATTGATGAATCATATCCTGAGGACGAACCAGCAAAAGTTAATACATGGTATCTAGAATCGGTATGGTAAAGAGTAAATATTATAGTGCCGACTCTACAGAGCATTCCTAGCTTCAGCAATTGGTAAGGGAATAAGTAAGTTAGGTAAGTGAGTTATGGAATAGAGGAGAGGTTCCAAATAGCATAAGTTGATTTTAGTTGGTTTCTTCAAGCAAGTAAGCGGAATAAGGTGCTCAAGCAATAGTGCTGCTATAAAATTCCTACCTGAAGAAGAGGTCCTGTGGCAGGATCGCATACATACAAAATGAAAAGAAGAAGAACAGAAGCCAGTGAGAAAATGGATGGTTCCCACGTGCCCTATGTGAGTTTTGGGTTTTTTTTTAACTAACACGCCATCGGTTAAGCGACGGTTCCGCACCCTATGTGTCTTTCGGCTTTCCTTTGGTTGTTTGAACGACCTTTTTGACCAACGCGTCATCGGTTAAGCGACAGTTATGACAATATATGTCACTTAAATGATGTGTGTGGCCACATTTACAAAAAAAAAATTATGTTTGTGATTTTTGGTAAGTTTAAAAGAAAAAATCCACGCGCCGTCGGAAGTAACCGTCGGATTTTGGATCGAAATGTAGTAGTGATACTTCAAAAAACCTAAACTGTTTAAATGTTGTCAGTACAAAATTACAAAAAATACGTTACAGGAAATATATGCATTGGCATTTTTGAACTCAACCACATCTAAAACATGAATTATAAATTGTAAAAATCATAAAAACTAAAACAGTGCTATCCCATTGTTGAAAGCATAAAACGTTGAGTTCCTTTACAAAAACTATCAATTGACAATGTTTATAATTTATTAAATAGTATAATATTTCTATAATGAAGCTAAAACATTTCTACAATAATGTAAGCAATGTATTCTACTGCCAAATAAATAAACCCTACTTATATTAAAAACTTACTCATATTCAAATTAAAATGGAATTGTATTGCCGAATGTGGTTTTCAGCTTTAATTAGAATCTACAGCAAGATAAAATACATCTACATAAAAATTGAGATATGACAAAAATAAATCTATAGGAAAATAAAAAACATGCCAAATGCTTCAATAAAAGGATTGGTGTGCAGGCTTAGCAGAGTGGGCCATCCACTACTTCGCTCACACACAATGAGTTATGTAATCACCAACAGCTAAATCGATTTCATAAAATGCCAAAATAAATACACTTGCAATTGTTTGAAAGTCTGAATTCTTATTGCTAAAAACATAGAGTCTCACTCAGTTTGTCGAATGACTTTACATGGAAAAAACATATAAATGCTTATACTGCTTGTTCTAAAACAAAAATGCTACAATCTTGCTACAGATCATAACGAAAACTTTCCATAACCCTGAGCTCACCCTCATATCCAAAAAAATAGGAGAAAAATTATGAAATATTAAAACGGTCTTGTTTTTATGCTTCCTCATAGCATAGGTGGTTGTCCTTGACCCACATTGACTCAACACCTATGAGAGCTATCTCGTGAAGTTGTTGGAAATAAATAAATTCTTGGACATCAACGATTCTTGTGCATCTCTCAAATATTGCTCAGTCATCCTACAAATATCCAAACCTAGGAGCATTTACAGGAAGTTAGCAAATCCTGTAATTTTATTAAAATTTTGATTTGAATGCTTTAAAAACTACAAAATTCAATTCATTTAAAAGAAACAACAATTATACCTTAGTTTAATGAGCTTCAAGGTTTTATGGATTAAATGTGAGGGTTTAAGGATGAAACATAATGGATTAAAGAGATGGCTAGAAGGGTTAAGGCATCGAAATAAGTGCAAAATAGCATCCAACAATGATAAACCTTGGTTGGTTCAATTAGACATAGGTACGAAACAAAAAGTTTCTGAAAAAGTTAAAGACTGTGAGGTAAACCTCAACGTTTTTCCTACTAGTTTAAACTTGAACATCCTACCCTTAGGATCGTGTGATATACTTATCAACATGTACTAGTAGGAACAACACCATGTCAAGCACGATTTCTTACACCAGTCAATCTTGTGTACAAACAATCAAGCGAATCATGTAAAGCTTCAAGGAATACCTAAGAAAATTTTTGTAAGGTAGATATCTTCTCTACAAGCAAAGAAGTACATTAGGAAAGGCTACAAACTGTTTGTAGTGAACATCAAGGACATAGAAGCTGAAAGATAAAAGCACATCGAGGACTTCCTAGTTCTCGTAGACTTCAAGGACATATTTCCCAAGGAAATCCCAGGATCACCACTGAAATGAGACTTACAATTTTCCATAGAACTGACACTAGGATCAAGTCCAGCTTCAAAATCCCCTTAACGCATGAGTGCACAAGAGTTGGTGGAACTCAAACTGTAGTTGTAGGATTTGATTGAGAAGGGACATATCTGACCAAGTGTGTCCCCTTAGGGATCACTGATACTTTTCGTAAATAATAAGGATCATACGATGTGGATGTGCATTGATTACCATCATATTAACAAAATGACTATCAAGAACTGATACCCACTCCCTAGGATCAACGAATTGTATGACAAGTAGGAGGAGCCAAGATCTTTTTGAAGATCGAATTGTGATCTGGGTATCATCAAGTACAGATTCATGACAATGATATTCTCAAAAAATCCTTTTGTATAAGGTATGGAAACTATAAGTTTGTAGT
Organism: Pseudotsuga menziesii; assembly: GCA_001517045.1. Lineage (NCBI taxonomy): Eukaryota > Viridiplantae > Streptophyta > Pinopsida > Pinales > Pinaceae > Pseudotsuga > Pseudotsuga menziesii. The sequence goes on from LPNX010851720.1 coordinate 62,478, forward strand.
CATTCCATTCGGGTTGACCAATGCACCCACGAACGTTATATTTATGATGAACAATAGATTCAGCAAATACCTGGATAAATTTGTTTTTTTCTTTATAGACTACATCCTAGTTTACTCTAAGAGTAAATAGGAACATGAGGAACACCTCCACATAGTGCTACAAGTGTTACCGGAACACTATCTCTATGACAAGTTTAGTAAATGTGATTTTTACAAATGATAGATACAGTACTTGGGTCACGTCATGTCCAAGAAGGGGATAGTGTGGACCCGAAAAATATTAAAGCCATAGAATATTGTCATACCCCTAGTAGTTTCAATGACATTAAATCCTTTTTGAGATTACCCAATTATTACAGGAAGTTCATTGAGAACTTCTTGAGGATATCTTGTCCCATGACCACTTTGCAAAATAAAGCAAACAAGTTGTTATGGACAACGAAATGTGACGAAGGTTTTTAAAATATTAAACAAATTTAGATGACCGCACCTATACTAGATATTGCGGATCCCAATGGGGATTTCGTTGATTCCACGGATTGAAGCAAGGAAGGGCTTGGAAGAGTCCTTTTGCATAATGATTATGCGATTTGTTATCAATCCTAGAAGTTAAAATAAAATGAGTAGAACTACCTCGCCCATTATCTTAAGTTAGCGTCCATAATCCATGCCTTGAAGATCTGAAGGCAGTACCTCATGGGAAATAAATTCCTTTTGAAAAGAGACAATATGAGTGTGACATATTTATTTCAGAACCAGATCTAAATGCTAGGAAATCCAGATGGTTGGCTTTCCTCAGCGAGTACCATTTCGAGCTAAAGCATATAAATGGAAAAGAGAAAAAAATTGTTGATGCTTTGAACTGAAGAGCTCATATGATATATGAGGTGACTTTAATTCAAAGAGATTCATGTTTTTACATGAGAGGATTAGAACGTCCAACAGATTTGACCCTTTCTAAGTTGAAATCTTCAAGAAGGTTGAAGAAGGTTCAGTAACAAAAAAAGTACAAGGTAGAAGAAACATGACTGCTATGGTCCAAGGAGAGATTGTATGTTTAAGAAGGAGGGGACATTCTATCCAACATACTCAGAGAATTTCATCGGACACCCTACTTGGGGCATCTGGGATATGATATCCGCAATTAAGAAACATTTTTTATGGCCTAAGTTAAATTCCGACATAGCGTTGTTTATCGCAAAATGTCAAGAATATCAACTGATCAAAGAGGACCACCAGCATCTTTTGGGGTTGTTGTAGCCATTACCCATTCTGAAATGGAAGTGGGAGGTCATTAGTATGGATTTATCATGGGTCTACCTAAGAGTAAGAAACAAAATGATTATATGTTTGTAGTAGTTGACAAATTGTCAAAAGCAACACACTTCATTCTAGTGAAGTCAACCTATAAGTCAGTACACATTGCCGACATAATCTTGAAGGAGATATTTAGATTGCATGTGATACCCAAGCAAATCATCTCAGATCAAGATACTAAGTTTATCGGGAAATTTTGGCGATCCTTATTCTCCAGATTAGAGACGTAACTAAAATTTAGTACTGCTTACCACCCGCAAACAGACGGGCATACCAAATGGGTAAATCAGATGATAGAGGACATGCTTTGGATGTATCTCATGAACAAATCTACCTAGTAGGAAGATTACCTCCATCTTGCAGAGTTTGCATATAACAACGGATACCAGAATTCCGACAAGATGAGTCCCTTTGAGGTACTATATGGGATAAAGTGTAGAACATCGATTACTTGGGATAGACCGATGGATCAGCGCATGTTAGGGGTTGACTTACTAAAGGACTTGTAAAAATTGGTTACCAAGGTCCAGCTGAACATTAAAGAAGCACAAGACCTTGAAAAAAGCTATGCGCATAAGAAAAGAAAAGATAAATATTATCAAATAGGAGACCATTTTTACTTGAAAGTAAAAGAGAAACAAATATTTTTGAGCTCGGGAAGGTGTGGTAAGTTAGAACCTAGATTTTGTGGACCCCTTGAGATACTTTCCAAGAGAGGGTGAGTGGCATATGAACTAGTGTTACCCACTCACATAAGAGTCCATTATGTTTTCCATGCATCTTTGTTAAAGGAATATGTTTATGATAATAAACATGTGATTGATTGGTCCTTATTACAAGTGGAACCTAAAGGGGAGTTTTCCCCTCAACCCCTTCATATACATGATAAGAGAGAGGTGTAGCTCAGGAAGTGCACCATAGTCTAGTTGAAACTACAATGGAGGAACTTCGAGGATGATGAGGCTACTTGAGAGAATGAAGCCACAAGGAGAAAGGCTTGCCCCACATTGTTTCATAATTTCATTTTGAGTCCCTAGAACACCACAGACGATATTGTTCTAAACCGGGGGGCGGGGGATGTAATATCCCAAGTTTTGACCTAAAACTTATGGTTGTAAGCCCCCCTAATTATGATTTTTCTTTGATGTTTTATTTGGTATATTGGGGTAAGACCCCACTACAGATGGACATGATGATTTGTTTGATATTTTGGGCATAAGCCAATTTCCTTTGTTTTATACATGATTTTATGCGTTGGGCGTGGACCCTGAAGCACATAGTTGACGAGATGTTTTTTGTTGAGCGAGGAGCTCCAAACCACATGAGTATTTGATGTTTTTTGTTGAGTGAGAAGATATGGAGAACATACGTATTTATATTGTGTTGAGCGAGAATCCCTAGAACACATGAGTTATGAGACATTTGTGTTGAGCATGAATCTCTGAAGCACATGAAAAGATAAATTGGAAGTGTTGGGAATAATCCATGGAGCCTTCCACATTGATGTTGAGCTTAAGATCTAGTAGATCCTTGGCCATTGTATCCCTAGGTGTATCCTACAAGTACATCCTAGAATCAGTGTTGAGCTAGGAGCTCGGGAATTTCACTAAGTTTGTAACTCCCTATTTTTTTGCTTTGAGTATGGGATCTCGATAATCACTAGGAGTTATTGAAAAGAATTAATATATCGAGTGGAAATTACTCAAATAAAACATTGATCTGATCTGACTTATTTTGAAGTGATTAAATGAAATTTCAAATTTTTGTATCTCATCAAGTACTAAAGAACTACCATGTTATATGAGGGAATCCAACATGCAAGGAGGTTTAGAGTTTCCTAACCTAGTTGACTTAAACCCTACCTGAGGGCCTTATTAAAGAAAGTGTCATATGTTTAGGGATCATGCTATATGATACCTAAGGACAAAATGTTAACAACTGATATATATAAGTATATAATTTTTACATGATATGTATAGAGTAAGCATAGTAATAATACTAATAGCTATAAAAAATAAGGAAAGGCTCCATATATTATTATTATAACTAACGATAATTAAATATTAAAATACCTACAAGAGTCCAAATAGAAAGTAGTCAAAAGTTCACAAGTTAAATATTAATGTTAGAATAATCAACCCATAGTTACCTACCTTAGACAATAATTTTAATTATTTTTGTCTTATTACCTAGTTTCTTAGATTCCATTCTATGCTAGTTGTCTTCTACAAGTCCTAGAAGTCAACACATGCTAAAACTGAGTCATGGAGCAGTTGGGAAAAATCCTGTAAACCCAATTCAGTGTGTCTTATTTATTCCAGATTCTCCAAAGCACATATCTACTTTTTCTAAAAAGGTGCCTTGTTTTATTCTAATTGAAGGAAAAAGGAAAAACTAGACTAGGTGTAGTTGACTTGTTATTTTCCCACATCATACTCCTTCCTTTTCTCCAAATAAAATCATGCATGAGTTGTCTTTCCATCCCTCTTTAGCTTTCCCACTTGACTTATAAAATTCGTGAGCATCTTCATATATTTAGAAACTGCTTTATGCACCTATGGGGGATTTGACTAGATTTAGTAATGCTACTTTTTAACTATTTTGAATTGCATATTTATGCATTAAATTCTCTCATGTAATGATATATTTCAGTAGCCTATTACTTCACAAGGTTGGATATTATACACTTATTGAATACAAATCAGTGTTATGCTCCAATTTCAGTGTCTTTTGGTGTGAATTTTGCATGATTGATTAGCAATTTTGTGAGTGTAATTGTTCTATCTCTTGGGTTCAATTTACACATGGTATTAGAGCCTTTGTATATCGATTTATATCCTTATTTCTATTGCAGGTTTGACATCCTGACTGGGAGTGTATTCTGCTGACTGGAGGGCACAATTTCTAAGCTATGGACCAATCTCAGAAGATCATCTTGACTCCATTAAATTTGTTTGATTGGAAAGATGAGATGGATACATTGTTGAGATAAAAATGTCTCTACAAGGTAACTATGGCAATAGAGGGATATCCCAATGCAGCTGCAGAGAAAATTAAATGGCACAACAAGAGGGATGAGGCCTATTGTCGTTTGTGTCTGAGCATTTAAAGAAACCTCCTCTTCCATCTTGATGGATTGAAATCACCTAATGAAGAATTGGAGAAGATAGAATATATTTTTGGAAATACATATGAGATGAGAGGACATCAAGTCAATAATGAGCTGATCTCCTTGAGTCCCAGTAGCTTCAAATCATTGTGACTCTATTTTTCCAAGTTTAAAGCCCTTGTTTTGTAGTTGAGATAGTCTGGAATTGAAAAGAAGGAAGATAAAATAGTTTTGGCCATAATTTATAACCTTGGTCCTAACTATTTAGTGTATTTTTTTACCTTCCATGCCACCAAGTTGACAGCTTGATCCTAGAAGATGACTAATCTTGCAAAGTTCATGGAATCCCTCACATAAGAGCAAGATAAGTTGGTGATGATGGGCACCATCAAACCTTCCAAATACCAAGATTTGGTTGCTGGATATTCAAAGGTGGATTCAGAAAGAAAGAAAAAAGATAAAAATCCACCTAAGAAAAAGAGAGACAAAAACAAGTCTTAAGAGGAGCGCCAAGGTTCCAAGAAGAACTCACAGAAGAACAAGAGCAAAGGAGAAATGAGCAAGTGTGGATATTGTAGTAAGGGCTGTCATCTTGAGAGCTCTCGTGTGAAAAATAAAATTGACATGTTGACCCAACTCTTGGAGAAGAATAGCACATCCTTTCCTAATTGCTCAAAGAAGAGGGAAGGAGGATCAAATTCAGAGGATAGAGAGAGAGTACATGCCTTGGTTGCTGGCACATCAAGCTCACCTAGCTTAATCATAGACTATGGAGATTCTATACATATGGTTTCGAAAAAAGAGATATTCTCATCTCTTGACATGTCGAAAGGTCCACCACTAGTTTTGGGAGATGACTCTCTCACTGATAGTTCGAGAAAGGGAAGTATTGATCTTGACCATGGTAAGTTTAATAATGTGTTGTATGTTCCAGGTCTTGCCTCTAATATCTTGTGATTGTATCAGATGACTCATACTGGGTCACCAAAGAAGGTCCTATTCTCCCCTAATGATGTTGAAATCACTAAGACTTTTAATGGTAAAGTCATAGCAAAAGGTGTTGTAGATCACACTTCGAAGGTATACAAGTTTTCCCATTTTCTACCCTACTCAAACCCCTCCGCTCTTCTAATTCATGCTAATTAAGAAAGCAAGATTTGGCATGAAATATTTGGCCATCTTAACTACAAGTATATTTCTGATTTGAGTGAAAAACATATGGTCATAGGGTTACCAAAGATCAAGTTTTTTAAGGGAGTCTGTCAAGGTTGCATCCTAGGAAAACACACAGAGCACAAGTATGAGAAAGCTAGTCATGAGAGAACCTTTGCCCCTCTTGAGCTGATCCATAGTGACATTTCTGGTCCATTTTTTCATATGTCCATAAGTCAATCCAAATATGCACTAAACTTCATAGATGAATTTTCCAGGTATTGTTGGGTTTACTTCCTAAAGCATAAGTTTGAAGTTTTTGACCTCTTTAAAGTTTTTAGAGCCTTGGATGAAAACCAGTCTAGGAGGAAACTCAAGATCCTCGGATATGAAAATGGAGGTGAGTATGTCAAGTCTAAGTTCATCCAGTATTGTAAAGATGCAGGTATTAATAAGAAGCATTCAATGCCTTATACACCACAACAAAATGGTGTTGCTGAGAGAAAGAATAGATCATTGAAGGAGATGGCAACTTCCATGATCGAGGCTAAGAATTTGCCACAAAAGTTTTCGGTTGAGGCTATAAACTATGCATCCTACATCCAGAATAGGGTGCCTCATAAGCAGCTTTATGGTATGAATCCTTTCAAATCTTGGGAGGAAATTTGGGGTCTAAAATGGGCCTTATAAGAAAACGTGCCAAAATAACATTTTGTTAGTTGGAATTCAAGAACCAATAAAATTTCAATAAAATAAGTCAACCATAATGGTTGAATTGACATATTTGTCATTAAAAAAAACTACTTTTTTTGTTCGTATTTTCGACATATCTCATTGTGTTTTTACTCAAATTTCGATCGGGAGAGCTTGTTGGATGTAGAATTTGATTTCGCATCCAATGAGTACCCACACTGCATACTTTTGACAGACCCCGCTACCCCAAAAATAAGAAATACCTGAAAAAATGTGATGATGACATCATCATCACGTTTTGTCAGGTATTTCTTGTTTTTGGTGTAGCGGGGTTCGTCAAAAGTATGCAATGTAGGTACTCGTTGAATGCAGAATCAAATTCCGCATCCAACAAGCTCTCCCGATCAAAATGTGAGTAAAAACACATGGAGATATGTCGAATATATGAACACAAAAAGTAGTTTTTTTCTTTCTTCCTCCAAAATTAATCAATATTATTTTATTATTTTAACTATTATTTTATTATTTTCCTTATGAGGCCCATTTTAGACCCCAAAATTTCTCTAATCTGAGTGGGCACAAGCCACATGTGACCCATTTCAGGATTTTTGGCTCAAAGGCTTGGGCTAGAATTCCAACTGAAAAGAGGAAGGCTTTACAGCACCAAAGCCAAGCGTGCCTATTTGTTGGGTATTATGAATATTCAAAAGGGTACAAGCTAATCAACTTGAGCACTAAAAAATCTTTCATTAAAAGAAGTGTTTAGTTCCAAGAAGAGCCTTTAGTAGCAGTTGAAGTTGGAGAGTCTTCTTCACCACCAAATCCATTGATTGTAAGTGGAGAGACTAATAAGTTTGATGATTCTGATATGTCTGATAATGATTATTTTATTGCAGATCCTAACAGTCCTACAAGACCAAAATGGGCAGCAAATACCATTCATGCAGCTAGGGAACTAGCTGGAAATCCTAGTGACACTAGTAGGAGTAGATCTCAATTTGAGAGTGCCCTTTGTGTGAAGATCCTCAATTTGATGAGAAGTGGTATTTTATGGTTGAATTAGATACATAGAGATATGAATATGTAGAAAATGATCCAATATGGAAAACAACAATGAAAGAAGAATTCATCTCGCTCCATAGGAACAACACTTGGGAACTGGTTGATCTTCCCCAAGGGAGGAAGCTAGTTCAATGTAAGTGGGTTTTCAAGACTAAGTTTGCTGCTGATGGTTCACCTTTTAAATATAAGGAAAGATTGGTAAACAAGGGCTACTCATAAGTACATGGTATTTAGTACAATGAAACCTTTGCACCAGTGGCAAAGATTGACTCCATAAGGCTAGCTCTAGCCATTACAGCTTCAAAGCAATGGGAGGTACATCACATGGATGTGAAGTGTGCTCTCCTAAATGGATATATCACTAAAGAGATTTACATGCAGCAACCTAAATGGTTTGTTTCTAATCCATATTTAGTGTGTAGGTTAAAGAAATCATTGTTTGGGATGAAGCAAGCCCCCAAGGCTTGGTATGCCAAGATTGATGGATTTTTTCTATCAGTAAGTTTTGTTCGATGAAAGTCTCATCCTAATGTCTACTTGAAGTTGATTCATTTTTCTTTGGTGATTATTGTCTTGTATGTGGATGTAATTTTGATTACAGGAAGTTCAAAGAAATAAATTGCCTCCTTGAAGGATGCAATGAACCATGCATTTTCTATGATAGATTTTGGATTCTTGAGCCAATTATTGGGTCTCCAAATTGCTCAATCCAAACATTGAATCAAAGTACATCAGTCCAAGTATGCTCTATATTTGTTGAACAAGTTCAACATGAAATATTGCAAGCCAATAAAGACTCCTTTCCTTTCAGTAGTTAAGCTTGAAGAAGAAGGTTCTTATCCTATGGTAAATAATACACTGTATAGGAAGTTGATTAGGTGTTTGCTTTATCTTACACACACTCGACCTAATCTATCTTGTGCAGTTAATGTGGCTTCGAGATACATGGATCAGCCTCATGAGATCCACTAGAGAGCAGCCAAAAGAATCCTAAACTTTGTTCAAGGAAGAAGAACTCATGGGATCTTCTACAAAGAAAAACCTAATCTTGATTTGATTTGGTTTACTGACAGTAATTGGGAAGGTGACAACATAGATTGAAAGTCTACATTAGCAAATGTGTTCATGATTGCAAAAGGATCAATCAACTGGTCAAGAAAGAAGCTGAGTGCCATCACTCTCATCTATAGAAGTAGAGTATAGAGGAGTTGTAGATGTAGCAACTAAATGTTTTTGGTTGTAGGGGATACTTGGAGACTCTGGCTTCGAATCAAAGTTTTCAACTATTTTCTACTGTGATAATCAGAGCACCATTCAAATCTGTAATTATCTAGTTGAGAGACAGTGAACCAAGCACATTGAGATCCATACACATTGCATGAGACATCGTGTGGATGATGGCACCATTGATCTACTCTTTTGTGCATCTTCAGAACAAGTAGCAGACATCTTCGCCAAAGTTTTTTGTGAGAATACCTTCAAAAATATCAAATCATTCATGGGTATTTTTTATCATGCTGTGAAGCATGATTGATGACAAGATTTCCATAAATTTTGTTTTTCCTATCCATGTTTAAGGGAGGATTTTCCCACTGGGTTTTTGCCTCTTTCCTTGGTTGTATGGACAAGCAGTATGTAAAGGGTGAATAATCCTTGTTGTTATGCCCTATAGTTTTCTGATATTTAATCATAAAGTCGCGATTAAGGGGGGTTGTTGGAATAATAAACCTGTAGTTACCTACCTTAGACATTAAATTTAATTATTTTTGTCTTATTACCTAGTCTCCTAGATTCCATTCTATGTTAGTTTCGTTCTACAAGTCCTAAAAGTCAACACATGCTAAAACTGAGTCATGGAGTGCTTCAGAAACATCATGGAACCCCAACTTATCATTTCTTCTTTATTGCAGATCCTCTAAAGCACATATCTACTTTTTCTAAAAAGCTGCCTTGTTTTATTCCGATTTAAGGCAAAATGAAAAGCTAGACTAGGTGTAGCTGACTTGTTTTTTGCCCACATCCTCCTCCCTTTTCTCCAAATAAAAGCGTCCATTAGTTTTATTTCCATTCCTCTTTATCTTTCCCACTTGACTTAGCAAATTTGTGAGCATCTTCATAGATTTGGAAATTGCTTTATGCACCTAGGGGGGATTTGACTAGATTTAGTAAGCCTACTTTTTTACTATTTTGAATGGCATATTTATGCATTCAATTCTATTTTGTAATTATATATTTTATAATCCTATTACTTAACAAGGTTGGCTATTGTACACTTATTGAATATAGATCATTGTTATGCTCCAATTTCAGTCTCTTTTGGTATGAATTTTGCATGATTGATTAGCAATTTTGTGAGTGTAATTGTTCTATCTCTTGGGTTCAATTTACATAATTAAAAGTAGCTAAATTAAATAAAAGGGGTTAAATAATGAAATCAAATGATTCTTGATTGAACTATCCCTTTGACTAAAAATTCTGTACATAAAAACCCAAGCCAAAGAGAGGCTTGGGGATCTTTGGAGTAATTCCATATTCTACCTGATTATTCTCAAGATAGTTCTTGGAGAAAATTTTCTTGAGAGGAAAAAGAGAATTGATTCAGAACCTGTTACCCTATATAGGGAATCCTTACCTTAGGATCTCTAAGTTACTTGCATGTTGGAACTAGCTGGGGGGATCTAGATTGAAACCATGAATGATTTTGGGTCATGGTGGGGTTATTCGGTTATATAAATAGAGGTCAAATATGTCTATGAATTTTCTAATGATAGGTGTTTTAGTGTGTAGTTTCTCATCGATTGAAACAGCTTCATCTTGCAGGTATGAGGTTCTTGAATTTTTTCTTGTAAACTACACAAGTTTCCCTATTTGGAGTAGACTGAATTCCAAATGATTATTTAGTAGCTTTCTACTATAATCTAGGTTTTATTTTCTTCATTTCTACTTTCTTCAATTGCAAGTTAAACTCATTGATTATTAACAGATATATTTCTCATATCAAAGGTTAGGTTATTTGTTTGTCTATTTTATGAGGCTATTCTAATATATTTTATTCTAGTTAATTTCTGCAATTAATTTCGTGTCTATAAATTCATGTTTCAAAACCCTAGAACTAACTAAAAAAAACAGAGCATATATCTTATCTTTGCTAGAAGATTTCATAGTGCCAGCAGGCTCATATTATTTATAAATAAACCAAACTATTAACTATAGTAATCTTTAGAGATAAGATTTTAACATAAATATAAATTGCTAACATTTTAATCAAAATATTATAGCACAAACTATAAACAAATAATTTCCATTTTATTAAACAACCACATCAAATCCCAAGCTAAGCTATCGAGACATCTAAGGTCTATAGGCATGAGTGCCTCATATATTTTCATAACCACATTATATACCCTAAAACCTAACACAAAATACATTATCTAAACCATATCTCTCAACATATTATACCTAATATATAAACCATAACTTAGTTATAGAATACATCAGCATATATTGCATCAATCTAGAGGTTACATGATTGAATTTTGTTGGCACTCATGCCAAACCAAGAACCACACACACATACACCATATATAACCAACGCATCCCGGAATCGAATCTTGTGAAACTCACAACTTAAAAACACAATATATTAAACAAATGATAGTCATCGAATCTAGTAGGATTCGCTAACAGCATTTCCAATGCTGTAACAATTTATAAATATTCCATGCATTCTACGCTATAACATTTGAATACTATAGAATCTAACCATAGATCAAAACCATTTCCCTGTTAATGTTTCCATACACTAAATTTCAACGAAATATACATCTTGTAAATCATTCCAGTAATTATCCATAACGTAATAAAAATACAACTTATACGTTGAGTTCATTTTGTGTCTCACGGCTGAGAAGCAAGCAAAGAACCCATTAGCATAAACTATAAACAATTAACCACTATGTATGCTATTAAGCAATGGCATCTTCTTCGCATTTATAGAATAGAGCTCACCCAATGAAATTCCAAATCACCCATTCTTCCATGAAAGTTAAAGCTTATTGCTTGAGACCTCCAACTCCCAAGGAGAATTTTCTTTGCCACCATGTCCACCACTACTACGATCTCAATCCCTGAGTCTATAATTCATAAACACCAAAATTGCATTCAGATATTGGAATGGCATGCACATTATTAAGCCCATCAATAGCATCATGGACTTAGGATAAAGCCATGATTCATGGCATATGCAATATGCCATGAATAGGATGCATACATACTTTCAACATATTGTATAAAAACTTTAATTCACATATGGATAAGATATAATAACTTAAACCTGTCATAATACAATTAAACCATATAAAATGTTAAGTACAGGGTGAAGCTAAATTCAAGTCTTAGAGCCATAATTTCTAATTGTAAATAACATATACATAGGTATAAATAAACCGATATAGGAGTAAAACAATTATGTGAACAATAGAAATAAGAATCTCTATGTTAGGACCATGGTCCATTTGTCGTCCAAAGTTGTGAGGTAGTTGAGCATACACAGTATGTGTTTGTCTAACTGCTGTAGTCACATTCCCATCACCTAGTGCACCTGCACAACACAAAGAAAGAGATGCATTAGTTCAATATGAACTAAGCGATAAACCCGGTAACATAAAGTAAAACAAGTTACCTCTCCAAGTGATCCTACCAGGGATACAAGTCCCACCAATCAACCCTTTGACAATACATGTTAAGTCAGGATTTTCCATAAACCGATAACTGAAACTTATAATCAATAAGTAAGCAATAAATTGTGTACACATACACGTAGATACATGATAAGAAGCAATCAATGAACATCATAACCATCTAACTCAGATTCAAGTAACATAACAACAACATAGAATCACTTTAATAACCACATCGAGGAAAACATCTAGAAGATAGTAGGAACAACTTATGACAATTCATTTCAGTTCGACACATTCTACATAAGCTAAGATAATGTCTACTTTAGTTAGTAATTAAATAGCCTAATACATGTTTTTTCAAATTTTCAGGACATTACAAGCTCTTTCTAGGTATAACTTCGAATCTTTACATTTTAGCTACAGATATTAGCATTTCTCCTACAATCATCTCTTTATTTATATGGATGTTATATAATCTTTGTATCGATGTTACAAATATTTAAAAACTTTAGAAAATGAATTATTATTTCCGTATTTATCACGATGTTATATAATTTCTTTATTTATATGTGTTCTTTGTATGTGCTACTTGTTGAATGAATATTTATTTAGAGAATCTTATTGTTTGTTTTCCTACGGCCTCTTTGGACACCGTAGCCCCTCTCGCTTAGTCAGGAACTGTTGTATATAAGATGGATTGTTTTTGTTGTAACATTTTGTTTTTGTTTTTCCATATCTCATGGAAGCATACTTATTAGGTCATTCTTAGTTGTTTCCAAAAATTAAGAGTTTTTCTTAGCATTTTGTTATTTTGTTTAATTAAATTATTTTCTTCTTCATAACATTTTGTATCTACTAATAAATATATTGCAATGATGCTTATCAATGTTTGATACAGGATTGTAAATTAGTTCAATACTTTCCTAATTGCAATTGGAGAGTTAATAGATATAAATTAGCAAGGCCGTGATATAGTTAATTTTTTATTCTTGCATATTATTTCATTATGAAAAGTAGTGTATTTTATGTTTTTCAATTAGCAATTTGAATTAAACTCTTTTATAAGTTGAATATTTTTTTACGTTAAATTAAGTTCATTTCATTTCATAGAATTTTATTTTCCTTCTAGTTAGTTAGTTTGCAAAATAAAATCTTAACTCACACACTAGGGCTTCACTTGTTGACCAATATCCTATCACGTTAGTTCATATTGTGGGTTTTAAAATTATAAAAAATAGAACTAATATATTGCAGGTATTGGGGGGATGAGGGGTTTAAGGTGGGGATGGGTAGGGTGGTTTATAAGGATTGAGGTATAAAAGGGGGCAGGGAGGAGGTTTTAAGTATTGGGAGGGGGTTTCAACAAAAAGAGTTTGGGTCAATATCTCTCGAAATTAAGGATATTCTTTAATATCCCATGATTGCACGTGCTATGTAAGAGGTTCATTAAGTGATGTCCCCATGAACTCAGATAAGTTATTTTGCACTAAACTACTTCCTTGTAATATCATTATTTAATTACTTAGCTTTGGTGATATTTATAATAAATATTCGAAAACTCATTAGTTAGAACATATAATAATCATTGAGATAGGTTGCTTTAGTACATACAATACATAATAGTTCAAAGGTATAATAAAAACCTAGGTTTAGAATTAATTTACGTTACATTGCATTGTTGGTTTTCTTGTTGAGAGATTAAGAAAGTAATTAAATATGCTATCATTATAATTGGTATAACATCTGCACACATAGAACATGAGTAATCAATGACATATGTTCAATCAAAACATTTAAAAATTCATAACAATATAAACCAGAAAGTAGTAATGCCTGACATTGTGGTGAGGGTAACAAAGGGTTACATGTGTAATACATTACTACATAAAGAAGTTCCTCAGTGACTACAAAAAGCTATCATGAATGAAAACAAATCGGGGTGGAATATTTTACTAGATCACTTCCCCTTCGCCACCCCCACACCGTCACCTCAATCAAGCCTCTTAGAGACCCTTCCCCTAAATCTAGATCACTTCCACCACTAACATTATATGGTGTAAACTGAAATGATATGAGGTTTCAATTATTCTAATAGACTGATATTTTACCACCTCTTCTTAGAACGACTCTTTAGGTTGGTGTTGGTGCTCGTAAATAGTGTGTTTCATTGGAAGTTGATATAATCAACAAGATGTGTATTATTGTACCTTGTAAAAACACCATTAAAGGAAAAGAAGAAACAAACTTGTTCTTTGAATAGGTATCGGTGTATTTTGGGATACCAAGGAGCATCATCTTAAATAGAGATACTAGATTTATTAGCACATTTTAAACTAAAATATGGCAAAATATAGACATTAAGCTCAATAAACCAAGACAATTCCATCGACAGAGAGATGGACATATATACGTAGTCAATAGAAATTTGCTACATGCTTTGAGTGGCTAAATGAGAGGAAGCCAAAGTAGATGACATTTCCATCCCATTATTTTTTAATCCTTCGATTATATGTGGACGAATATCCAACCGTTTTATTTTTTAATTAATATATCAAACACATATTAATATTTAAAAAAAAAAAGAAATTACATATTTGTTAACAAATTAAAAAAAATCCAAAATTTTAAATATTGGAAAATGATACATCGTGAATTTAATTTTATAAAAAAAATATCAATTAAAAATAATACACTTTTTGAATCATTACTTTACTTTTTTATATTTATAATTATGTTGAATCTGTTAAACAATGGAGATGAAGTCTGAAAATATTCCCCACCCGTAATAAAAAAATGACACATGCAACCACATTTTCCTGTTATTTTAGTGGTTAGTTTTTTATTTTGGAAGTTAGGTTAGTCGCATGTCTTCATCCATTAGCTACATGTGTCTAGGGTTTTCCATTGTTCATGCTTATCCCTTTTTCGTTATCCTCGACACTGCAAGAGGATGTGCATTGAAAAAGACTCTGGATGTAGGGTTGTTAGTGAAAGAAGTTACGGAGGTGAGTTTCCATGAGACGTGTTTAATGGATTATTCGACTTCATGAATTACTCAACTCATAATCTATTGTTTCTTCCTTCTTCGTACGCCCTATGGAATGGGTTCAGTCGAATAGGATTTTACACTCTTTCAAGGATGCAATAATGGAAAAAATTTCCTCGATTTTGTCGTCAATTAATATTTCTCTCAATAAGGACAAACTTCATGACTTTTTGTAACAATCTCTACAAACCCTCGATACCACAAGAGGCGATTTGATCTCTTATACACTCATTGCAGATGGATTCCAACTTGGCGATAATGGAGGTCTATCACATAAGAAACAAATCCAAGGAAAGCTGTCATAAGGAAAATTATCAACCTTGGCTCAAGGAAAGCACAGTTTCCAAATGGGATGAAGTATACAAGAATGGAAACATGTTTGAGGACTCAAACTTGCTAAAATTTGCATGGTTAGGGTTAGGGTTTTCAACATCATCTTAAGCAACAAACACAGAAGTATCGTGACCATTCATTGGGTCCAATATCAAGTCTTTTTCCATAATTAAAATACAGAGTTTAAATCTTAAATAAACATTATACTACTCACGGCCATCCCATAACGATTAACCAGTTAACATTCCAACCATTAAATTAAACCCTACGTTATCCATAGGTCGCAGTATCGACCCGTGTGGGTTACAAAATACAAGTCGCAGTGTTAATAAATCCACCACATAAAATGCAGTATTGTAATCATTTACATAAATATGTTGTCATTCCATCGAAAGAGTTAAAACCCCATATTATCGTTAACACACACAAATTGCTTTACAAAACCCCATCATAATATTTAAAGAGTTCAAAAGTTTTTACACAAGTAAAACGTCTAGGATGCGAATCCTATAGGGTCGTTTTTACCAGGCCACACTATACCGTCAATGTACGTCGGCTACATTAACCTTAATAACATAATTTTTCTACAACAAGGCCAAGACACCCTTGTTTGTAACCACTTTGTATACTACGGACTCGACCACTTTTATTAAATATATAAATACCTAAAATCAAACCCCTAACTATTGTGTGCCCTATAAATATGACAACCTATAGTAAACAATATCAATTCAGGGTTATACCCATGTTCTTCCATAGTCCACATTACACCACAAGAAACGATAATAGTAAAGAAAACAACCCTCTAAGCTATCGCAGGTGCCTCGGAGAGTGCTCATGTCGCTCACGTCAAGACCGCAATGCAAACGCTTATAGCTAAATGAAAACACCTTAATACCCAGTCCATCAACGAAGGCGAATGCCATATTTAACCCACAGAGTAAACAAATAACGCAATATGAGTTCATCACATCCACGGTATAATGTAATAACCATTTAAATTATTTAAATGCAATATATATTATGTACAGTATTTCCAATAACGCAAGTCAAGTATTACCCAGTCATGCCAACGGCTATGGCACCATTGCAAGCAATCTAGCACATAGGTAAGGAACCGTAGTAAGCAACCATAGTAACAAGCAGTAGGTATATTAAGATCAAGATATTCAGTGCTCTTTAAATAAGTCTTCTTCACTATGTTAAATCTGCATATCAAATGAAAGAGGTGCCTTAGTTCCAATAGAACTAAGTAAGCCTACTCTACAAGTGACCACTTTACCTCTCAGACCATCATGGGAGAACAAGTCCCACCACTCCGCCCACTTTGTTTCCACAAACAAAGTTAAGTCAGGATTTTGTAAAAACAAAAACAAGTAAACATACACAGAAATGAACGAAGTATATAAAGCAGTAACTAGCACATACATCGCAAAGTACAACCATAAGAATCAAGTAGTAATTAGATCCATGTCATCTTAAGTAAAATACTCTAATAATGTTGACTGAAAGTAAATTACATAACGTAAGAACAACTTATGACTAAACAATTGTACGTGTAGTGTACAATCTATTTCTACAAGACAAATAAAGTTCTCCATAGGTAGTTTTTACTAGACTAATAAAAAAAACTTATTTTCAATTTTTGCGGACATTAGAAATGCAAGTTGTACAATTATAAACAACTATTTTATGTTGAGGTCTTTAATATGAATGGGTTTCAATCATATAAGTTTAAATTATATTTTACTGATGGAATTTTGGTTAGGGGATTGGTAAAGGTATTTTTTTTGGTAAATCAATTTTCGAAAAAAGTGTATTTTTTTTAATAATATAAATATTTAACCATAATCTTAAAAAAGTTTTCAAGGCCTCAATAAAAGTATTTAGTTTCAACATATTTACCTTTGCTTTAATTTTCAACCTCTTTACGGTACATTAATGTTTCTCAACCTAACCCTAAAACAAAGAAACCATTTCACTCTCCTTTTTTAAGTACTATGTGCATTCTTGGGTATCCTTCCATCCTTATACATAAACTATATTTTTAATATATACAAATAAATAGCCAACATAACACGTATAAAAAAATACAAGAGATTTCAATATAACATTAGCATAACACTTTCTGGATGCATGTGACAGCACAGACGCTCATTGGCGCGCCACGCCTCGGCATCTGCACCCTCTGTGTGGTGATCAGCATGCGTCTAGCACGTCCATCAACCAAGCCATCATTAGCTCCAAGAGCCTTTGACGTTCCTCACACATGGAAGATGATCTGCAAGTATCTTTCACACTAGCAACAAGGGTTGGCGACACCCTGTACTCCTCCTAGATTTCATTGCTTTACAAGGATATTCAATGCTCGCATGTACATTGGCAGGGAAAATAGAGGTTATTTTCTCCATGGAGAATTCTTTCACCATTATTGATGGGTTATGCTAAGCTCTGAGAAATTCTTCGTTCACTGCACACTTGGAAGTTTGGCCTCCACCTCAAGGTGGCACCTTTGTTTGGCTATCGTATCTCTGCAGTGCTCAGTTTGCAGGTTCGAGTGGGTCGAGGTTCAACTTGATTATCATGTCAAGACAAAGGAGAACGCTGCGTCGTGCTAGCTATGGAAGGGGAAAACTCTAGCACGGATAAAGCATGCAAGTCACTAGAGACTATGAAAATCATATCTCTCCCTAGGTCCGCATCCTTGTTGAAGACTAGGAGCCAAGGGTCATCAACCAGAGGTGAGCTTCTAAATAGGGAGGAAGCCAGGTAAATCACTATTGGCTCATTAAAAATATGCTATGTAATCTATTTAAGGATATGCTTAGCAACTAGTTAGACACCTGTGACTCTGTCCTATCCAAGAAAACTAGAATTGCTAAAATTGTAACATCCCTTGCCACCTCGATCTAGAACTCACAGTGTAAGTAAACATCACTGTAAGTATCCACTCTAAAACTCTGTCAAGTTGTGGTTATATTTGATAGGGTTAAAGACTGAAAGCTTCAAACAACTAAAAACGACAATTTGGCGACGAATCCACTAAGGGGAAGGGACAGTCATGGATAGAACCTAGCGACTCGATCAATGATCACTATGGGTCATCAGATTTCTTATGAGTGCTGAGGGAATAGTGGGTTGTGATTACTCACTAACACAACAACCATTGTGCATAAGTTGGAATCGATTGAGAAACAATGCTTTACTTATTGAGGAAATGAGGGGGCATGCAAATTGTTAGAGTACAGTAGTTAACTCGGTTATTTTTCCACTATGCTAAGCAGATTGTTATGTACCTAAGGATAGGGAAAGAGGATCTTGTTTGTACGTAGACAACTCCATTAAGATATATATATATCTAGATAAATGTATGTATTCCTCAAATGAAAAGAGAAAGAAAAAAAAAGTATTAGAAGGCATAAGACTTCGACGAATACCTCTTATGTTACCTCGGATACACTTCTAGTATCTTATGCAAAATTAAAATGTTAGTATAATGTTACAAGACATGTGTTAATCTTAAAAGGGAACTTTGATTCCTCTCTTACACCACATAATGGGGATACAAGAGACTTTAAAGGATTTTGTCTCATACAACATTTATGACCTCCTTTCAAAAAAATAAGAAGAAGATAGGATCATATGACACATTTATAAGGGAAACATTTAATTGATGATGTGCAACCAATTTTAAAATATAGAGGCATAGTATCATAGTATGTATTTTGTAAGTTTTACATTACTAGGCATTATTTTAAAGGAAAGGAGAATATTTCGTTAGTGCTTTGTGTCATGTGAGAGGATCAATGTCCCACTAATGCCTAAGAAATTGAGATCTAGATTTAAAGGGGGTAACATAATTATAGTGGAAAAGTTAAAAGAAAAAGGGGGAATGTTAAAATTTGGAATAATGCCTTGTATTAAAGACTAATCGATACGAGTTTTGAAAAAAAATTAAAAGTATGCTAATCCCACATGCACTGGGAGAGAAAAGACCGAGAACGCTATGGGTTACTTAAAGGAGTAAACATGCACGTGAAAAGGGCAGACGCTGGGAGGTCGAAGAACTTACAAGGGATTATGGGTTAAAGAAGCCAAGTTCATTTGGGAAGGGGCGCGATCCGACAGCTATTGCTAGGCAAGAACATCCTGCGTTTCCCTTCTGGAGCATGGTATGTTTTGTTTTTTTTTGCCTTATATGCATTCTTTATTTTTGGAAATGAAGAGTTTTGGTTTTGCTACAGCCTATTTTTCTTGGATGGTTGATGCTGTAGAAAATGACGATCTCTATTTTTGCGAGCTGAAATACCTATAGTCTTGGACTTTCTATTTTGTTTCTTTTAATAAAAAACAAGAGCTTCAGATTGCAGATAAAATGAGTTTACTGTACCAGTGCCCTTTCTCGCTGGGGTTAGCTTATAGCTGAAACTAAATTGTTCAGCATAATTGGTTTTGTTGTCTGTGTTTTGTCAAAAGGAAATCTTACTGGATGGGTGCCTAACGATATTGGCAAGTTAGCTACATTTATTAATGTGTAAGCAAAATTTGAACATTTTCCTTTTGTTAACCTTCAGTAGCTTCCAAAGATATCCAAATACACCAAATTCTACTAAGTTACTTTCTTCATAAATAAGAGATATCTCCTTTTGATACATTCAGTAGGGTCTTTGTAATGGAAAGCAATGCAATATTAATTATATTATTTTTAATTCTTTAACCATGAGTAGAGCTTGTTTTCGATTCTTCAAAAAAGGGTAAAGATTGCTTAGTAAATCAATCCATTTCATGGTAAATATTGCACTTGGATGCCGACGTTTTGAGTGGGCATTTGGGATAACGATGTTCATCCTACATGTTTATTTATACCTTACCTCTGTTATTTTCCCTTTACCTCTACAGACCATAGTAATGCCGAAGGCGCGCTACTCTCTGCGCTCTGGTGTGATACCGATCCCATGGCAGCCTCTATACACATCTTATGTTTTCCTGTCGTGCTACCAAACAGCAGTAAAATCGCCTCCTTGAAATGCCTCAACGAATCCAGAACAACCTCCTTTAAGACATAATATATGCTCTCCACTCTATTTTATCTATCACGTCCATGGACAAATGTCTGCAAATTACTAGAAGCTGGCAGAGTTGCCATCCCTTTAGATGAGTGGCACAAGTACATAGTTTACCAAGGTTTAAGTGTGATTTTTTCTTTTTATTGTTGTTCTTCATATGCGTCGTAGTTTATTGGAATGGTTCTGAGAGATATAGGACTCCCCAATCGCTGGATGGTTGGCATTAATGCCTCCCTTGTTTCTCGTATGAACCGCCCTTTTAATTCTTTTATTTATCTATGTCTAAATGACTGTAAATGGTTTTATGCTTTGTGTAATTAGATTACGTGATTTGTTTAAGTATATCCAAATGATAGTAAGTAGAACTGAATGTTTTCAAGCAGTTTGGTACATCGTGATTCGGATTTCATACATCTGAATGATACATCCGAGCGAATTGTAGCAGTATCGATACATGTGAATGTTTGTGTGGGCATGTTCGAACTGAGTTCAAGGGGAGAAGTTGGACAACTAATCCTTTTACTAGTAATTACTATATAAACACTATCTCCTCATATGTTAAGTACAAGGTAACAATTTATCTCTTATTCAGTTGCTAAACATGTGATCTTGTTTTGGGGAAAATCCTTACCCTAGTGGGTTCATCGCCAAGCTCGGGGGTGACTCTAGGCGGAAGAACGCACTCCAGATAGAGTCAGTTGGTTGGGTGGAAAGTCGAAGTGAAGCTTTCAGTCGGTCCAGTCTTTTAACATAGAAAATGAAGTTTTAATTTGGTTTTATTTTCTAGTTATAAGTGTTAGTCGTTAAAGTGACTAGCTGCATTTCCTCCTTGAATAGTTGAATATTTTAATGCTAAGTTGTGAAACGCAGGGAAGGAGTTGTAATGAGGATGCGGATGATGAAAGTATGGTAGGGCACCATACAATATATATGCATTCTATTATGAAACAGATTGTTTATTCTATTCATCAAACTATAACTATCTAATCATGTTGTATCTTAACAGCTGCCTCGGGGATTCTTGTCCCTTTGCCTGTCACTTGTACTTGGAAGAGCAATGCTTTCTATAAGTTTGACATTATGGTTTTTATTAATGAATAATTTAAATATTGTTGGTATAGTATTATGTGAACAAGACATTATACCTATCATGCCTTGTTAACTATGGCTATTGTGCGTGTATAGGAGTAATGATGTGCTTGCAGGGCAAATATTTGAGTCATCCTGCAAGAAACGGACTCAAGGTAAACATGAATGGACTCAAGCTGATTATAAATGGGCATACCCTTTATGCACTTGTTTATGTTCCTGTATAGCCTGATTATAAAGTAAGTGCAATGTGGATGTAATGATAATAACCTCTTGATCTTTCTTTGTTGTTTGTACTATGAATTGTCCTTTACTCTTAAATCGGTTTAGAAGGATGGCATAATGGCATAAGGATCTCATGGGGAAAATAAAGAATATTTATGTTATCTTTTGGTATTCCTTAAGGATGTTTTAGGATCAAGCAATGAGTTTAAATTGGCATGACTAAATCATCCTAATGTAGAATGAAACAGTTTTGCATTCTTTGTAAGGATCAATTTCAGTTCATTTGGGATGTCACAATTTGAGTGTCCTTGACATTGTTATCTTAGGTGCTTTTGAATATTACCTTTTTATTTGTCCTCATGGTGAGGAAGTTGTAGAAAGTGATATTACGTATGAATTGAATCTTAGAATGACTATTAGGAAAGATTGCTCCTTAATCCTTATTTTGTACAGGAAGGTAATACTGTTAAAAAGACAATTAAAAAATGTTAATGTTATCTACTAATTTAGGGTATGCATAGTAATCCGACTTCAGGGCACTATGATGACGACATGTTGTGAGTTACATAAAGATAATTCTCAAATGATTAATTACAATGTGCATGAAACCTTCTTAACAAGGTTGCTACTAACAGATTCGACTCCTCTGTAGTAATTGTGTAAACAAAAAAAAAATTTCACTACACACTTTGGCATCTAGGTATAAGAGGGATGCTACATATGGTATCAGAGAAAGGGTCAAACACTCGGGCCTATCTGGGCTCAAAATGATTCTACCTACTTTGTTTTTTGTAAATTGACGAACCAGTTGGCTGGAGATAACAGGAAATCAATGGACTCATGTTGATCTACAACACTAGTACTGTAAAGTGCAGCAACTTTAAGTAATTATATGTATTGGTTGACCCTGTAATTATGTAGGAATAGCCTCACCACTTCAAGGTGAGGCCCAACGAGGTAAGTAAATAGCTACGATAATATTTTGTTTATTTTGAAGATTTTTTTATGCATGATTAAGACAAGTGTATCTTCTCCTTTTGAGTTGCACAAAACTTTTGGTAGAGGTATGGAAGTCTGCATAAATACGCACAAGACAAATAAATTTATTTGAGAAGCAACCTTTAGGGCTTACATTAATTGTTGGACTGGCTGCTAATGAACTGATACATATTGGTAAGGAACTCGTGAATAGGAATTTAAAGTTCTGTACCTTTTTTTTTGGTATTGAGCAATGAATAAAATTGTATAACGAACTGATACATATTGGTAAGAAACTGCTGAATAAGGATTTTATGTTATGTATCTTCTGTTTGTCAATTAGCAAGAAATACAAAGGTGACTTATAAGGAAATCTTTCTATTCCTTTTAGAAGTCCCATCTTGTCATGTAAAGTAAGCAAAAATTTGACTTTACACCATTTTTAGGGGACAAGGTAGCAATCAATGAATTTTGACGAATAAATCATTTAAAGGAGTAAATATATTTTCCCAAAATCCTAGCAAGTGTAGCTAAATTCATGCTGTGCAAATATAACTAAGAACATAAGTGATGCTCAAAGGATGACTATATTAAAAATGCATATTGTTAGGATTATGCAGGTATACAAAAATATGCCAAATGAATGCCCAACTGCTAACACCTTTATGAACAAATTGTTGTTAACTAAGAACAATTGTTCTGGTTGGGACAATGGATTCATGGGAACTTCTCAAGTTTTGGGTCCATAAAAACAACAGGAACAAATCCTTGATGCTCCCCCTATAGGTGCGCACAGCAATAGCATTTGAGCTTGCGGCCTAAATGAACATAAACATGAGGTAAAAACTTATCCTGGAATTGCTATTGCTTTGCTTTAGAAATAATGGTGAATGAGGATATAAAATGCTATGTTGCGATCTGTTATAAAGTAGAATATGGTTTTCTTAAAAAAAATCTCCAATTAGGTTCCATTAACTATTGAATGGGTGCTAAGTGAATGCAGAAACCAAATGGAAAAGTTGTGGTTAGATGCAATGTAATATCGGGCATGCAAGAGAAGCCTAGGAAATCAGGCTGTGCAAACATAGAAACTATTGATCTCTCAGACATATTCGCAAGGTATGAAACAAATATTTCAAAGACATGAAAGTAGATTTGCTTATGAACTTGGGCTACATTGTAATAAAACAAAAATAAAAATAAAAAGAAATCATGATAAACAAAATAAAAGAAGATTCTAAATATTAACACATTGCACACACAAAAGTAGCAAATCAAAAGCAAAAATCTAGGAATGAAATTTAGGAATAGTTAAGTAAAGAAATCCTAAATTAGAAGACTGGATAAATGCATATGACATTACATAAATGCATATGACAAAAGATCCATTGAAATAAAGCAAAAATGAATCCAAAATAAGATTAAATAAAAAAATGATAATTTTACATTAAGAGAACGATATAAATGAAAGGGTAGGGTTTGGATATGGGATGATTTTTACCCTAATGTTGGACGGATGAGAGAAGGTAGAGGCGGATGGTGGCTGTAGAGAGTTTGGTTCATTAGGTGTGAATAGGGTTGGGAGGCCCTTAGTGATTCTACACACTCTGATTGTTCTTGGGTACTTCTTCCTGCAACCCCATTAAGCTCGGGGGTATTTGGGGAAGGAGAGTACCGGTATGGTGAGCACATATTTTTCATGTGGCAGGTTGAAAAGTGAGAGAGGCTTTTACCTGCAAGAGGCATGCTGCCGTGAGGGTAGACCACGGACTCGGTCACTCACAAGGATTAACTGAGGGGCGCACAATGAAGTGTTTACTTCATTCCTTAGTAACCATGAGTCTCTCTACAGCGTGGATTGGACTGAGTTAACGTGGTATCAGCCATAGCACTAACTCCCCACCATGAAAAGAAGGATATTTGAAGGGCATGAAGACGATCATGGCACCCTTGATATCACCTGGAAAAATAAAAGAAATTATTAAACCATAAGGTTGTAAATAAGTAATAACTAAACAATAAACTTATGACTTGAAAATAAAGTAATGGAGAGTGTAATATAGGTAAAATGGTATCTATATGTTTCCTTATTGGAAATATAACTGACATGTTATGAAAATTGTACGGTGTTAGATTCCTGAGTTTTACATTGTTAACAATGCCGATGTAGTAGACATGCATATATATGCTTAAAATGCAGGTTTGGTGACCTACTCCCACTTGTCAAGAGGGACTAAAGAATATAAAAGCAAGCATTAAGAAACTGAAGAAGAAATGAAGACAAGGATGGAAAAACAAGTAACACCGAGGACAGTGTTAATTCAAGGGGGAGAGGATGTAAAATCCCTCGCCACCTCGATATAGAACTCACAGTGTAAGTAAACATCACTGTAAGTATCCACTCTAAAACTCTGTCAAGTTGTGGTTATAATTGATAGGGTTAAATACTGAAATCTTCAAACAACTAAAAATGACAATTTGGCGACGAATCCACTAAGGGGAAGGGGAAGTCATGGATAGAACCTAGCGACTCGATCAATGATCACTATGGGTCATCGGATTTATTGTGAGTGCTAAGGGAATAGCGACTTGTGATTACTCACTAACACAACAGCCATTTTGCATAATTTGGAATCGATTGAGAAACAATGCTTTACTTATTGAGGAAATGAGGGGGCATGCAAATTGTTAGAGTACAGTAGTTAACTCGGTTATTTTTCCACTATGCTAAGCAGATTGTTATGTACCTAAGGATAGGGAAAGAGGATCTTGCTTGTAAGTAGACAACTCCATTAAAATAAATATATATATAGATATACGTATGTATTCCTCGAATGAAAAGAGAAAGAAAAAAAAAGTATTAAAAGGCATAAAACTTTGACGAATACCTCTTATGTTACCTCGGATACACTTCGAGTATCTTATGCATAATTAAAATGTTAGTATAATGTTACAAGACATGTGTTAATCTTAAAAGGGACTTTGATTCCTTTCTTACACCACATAATGTGGATACAAGAGACTTTAAAGGCTTTTGTCTCATACAACATTTATGACCTCCTTTCAAAAAAAAAAGAAGAAGATAGGATCGTATGACACATTTATAACGGAAACATTTAATTGATGATGCGCAACCAATTTTAAAATATAGAGGCATAGTATCATAGTATGTCTTTTGTAAGTTTTACATTATTAGGGATTATTTTAAAGGAAAGGAGAATATTTTGTTAGTGCTTTGTGTCATGTGAGAGGATCAATGTCCCACTAATGCCCAAGAAATTGAGATCTAGATTTAAAGGGGGTAACATAATTATACTGGAAAAGTTAAAAGAAAAAGGGGGAATGTTAAAATTTGGAATAATGCCTTGCATTAAAGACTAAGCGATACCTGTTTTGAACAAAAATTAAAAGTATGCTAATCCCACATGCACTGGGAGAGAAAAGACCCGGAATGCTATGGGTTATTTAAAGGAGTAAAGATGCACGTGAAAAGGGCAGACGCTTGGAGGTCGAAGAACTTACAAGGGATCATGGGCGAAAGAAGCCAAGTTCATTTGGGAAGGGGCACGATCCGCCAACTATTGCTCGGCAAGAACATCCTGCGTTTCCCTTCTGGAGCATGGTATGTTCTGTTTTTTTTTGCCTTATATGCATTCTTTATTTTTGGAAATGAAGAGTTTTGGTTTTGCTACAGTCTATTTTTCTTGGATGGTTGATGCTGTAGAAAATGACGATCTCTGTTTTTGCGAGCCGAAATACCTATAGTCTTGGACTTTCTATTTTGTTTCTTTTAATAAAAAAACAAGAGCTTCAGACTGTAGAAAACCGAGTTTACTGTACCGGTGCCCTTTCTTGCTTGGGTTAGCTTATAGCTGAAACTAAATTGTTCAACATAATTGGTTTTGTTGCCTACGTTTTGTCAAAAGGAAATCTTACTGGATGGGTGCCTAATGATATTGGCCTGTTAACTACATTTATTAATGTGTAAGCATAATTTGAACATTTTCCTTCTGGTAACCTTCAGTAGCTTCCAAAGATATCCAAATACACCAAATTCTACTAAGTTACTTTCTTCATAAATAAGAGATATCTCCTTTTGATACATTCAGTAGGGTCTTTGTAATGGAAAGCAATGCAATATTAGTTATATTATTTTTAATTATTTAACCATGAGTAGAGCTTGTTCTCGGTTCTTCAGAAAAGGGTAAATATTACTTAGTAAATCAATCCATTTCACGGTAAATATTGCACATGGATGCCGACGTTTTGAGTGGGAATTTGGGATAACGATGTTCATCCTGCGAGTTTATTTATACCTTACCTCTTTTTTTTATTGTTGTTCTTCGTATGTGTCGTAGTTTATTGGAATGGTTCTGAGATATATAGGACTCAATCGCTGGATGGTCGGCATTAATGCCTCCCCTGGTTCTCGTATGAACCGCCCTTTTAATTCTTTTATTTATCTATGTATAAATGACTGTAAATGGTTTTATTCTTTGCATAATTAGATTACGTGATTTGTTTAAGTATATCCAAATGATAATAAGTAGAACTCAATGCTTGCAAGCATCTCGGTACATCGTGATTTCGATTTCATACATCTGAATGATACATCCGACCGAATTGTAGTAGTATCGATACATGTGAATGTTTTTGTGGGCATGTTCGAACCGAGTTCAAGGGGACAAGTTGGACAACTAATCCTTTTACTAGTAATTACTATATAAACACTATATCCTCATACATTAAGTACAAGGTAACAATTTATCTCTTATTCAGTGGCCAAACATGTGATCTTGTTTTGGGGAAATTCCTTACCCTTGTGGGTTCGTCGCCAATCTCAGAGGTGACTCTAGGTGGAAGAACGCACGCTAGATAGAGTCAGTTGGTTGGATGGAAAGTCGAAGTGAAGCTTTCAGTCGGCCCAGTCTTTTAACATAGAAAATGAAGTTTTAATTTGGTTTTATTTTCTAGTTATAAGTGTTAGTCGTTAAAGTGACCAGCTGCATTTCCTCCTTGAATAGTTGAATATTTGAATGCTAAGTTGTGAAGCGCAGGGAAGGATTCGTAATGAGGATGCGGATGATGAAAGTATTGTAGGGCACCATACAGTATATATGCATTCAATTATGAAACAGATTGTTTATTCTATTCATCAAACTGTAACTATCTAATCATGTTGTATCTTAACAGCTGCCTCGGGGATTCTTCTCCCTTTGCCTGTCGCTTGTACTTGGAAGAGAAATGCTTTCTATAAGTTTGACGTTATGGTTTTTATTCATGCATAATTTAAAACTTGTTGGTATAGTATTATGTGAACAAGACATTATACTTGTCATGCCTTGTTAACTATGGCTATTGTGGGTGTATAGGAGTAATGATGTGCTTTCAGGGCAAATAGTTGAGTCATCCTGCAAGAAACAAACTCAAGGTAAACATGAATGGACTCAAGATGATTATAAATGGGCATACCCTTTATGCACTTTTCTATGTTCCTATATAGCCTGACTAGAAAGTAAGTGCAATTTGGATGTAATGATAATAACCTCCTGATGTTTCTTTGTTGTTTGTACTATGAATTGTCCTTTACTCCTAAATCGGTTTAGAAGGATGGCATAATGGCATAAGGATCTCATGGGGAAAATAAAGAATATGTATGTTATCTTTTGGTATTCCTTAAGGATGTTTTAGGATCAAGCAACGAGTTTAAATTGGCATGACTAAATCATCCTAATGTAGAATGAAATAGTTTTGCATTTTTTCTAAGGATCAATTTCAGTTCATTTGGGATGTCACAATTTGAGTGTCCTTGACATTGTTATCTTAGGTGCTTTTGGATATTAACTTTTTATTTGTCCTCATGGTGAGGAAGTTGTAGAAAGTGATATTACGTATGAATTGAATCTTAGAATGACTATTAAGAAAGATTGCTCCTTAATCCTTATTTTGTATGGGAAGGTAATACTGTTAAAAAGACAATTAAAAAATGTTACTGATATCTACTAATTTATGATATGCATAGTAAGCTGACTTCAGGGCACTATGATGACGACATGTTGTGAGTTACATAAAGATAATTCTCAAATGATTAATTACAATGTGCATGAAACTTTCTTAACAAGGTTGCTGCAAACAGATTCGACTCCTCTGTAGTAATTGTGTAAACAAAAAAAAAAATTCTCTGCACACTTTGGCATCTAGGTATAAGAGGGATGCTACAGAAATTGACTCTAAGCTCATGGCCATGGACAATACGTTCACATGGAAATGCATGGTTGGCATCGCATGGCATGGTGGACAAGGAGGAGGTGGCAGTGGAAGTGTGACAAGGGGTGTAGTGCATGTTGGTTTTGGAGGAGGTGGCAGCAGGAGTGCGACAGGTTACATGATTGCGGCTCCATAGGCACTACCTTTCCCCATCCATTCGATAGTGAAGCCGCTCTTCAAACATCTAAAGAACATGGTAGGCTAGAAGCTGGAACAAAAACAACAATTACCCCAACCCACTCGTGAGGCCACTACCAACACATCCATTGCTTCGCATGAGGAAAGATGGGAAATCGCCATCATCGAGAAAAACCCCTTGTCCTGAAGAATGCTCTCTTTATCTGTAGAAACTAGTTATTGTTTCAGGTTTTTTTGCAATAGTTGTGAAGTTTGGTTATGTCAATGTCTCCTTTTAAATTTGAACCTTGTAACTATGTCTATGTCTATTACGTTGTCTAAAACTCGGTACTTTGCTAATCTTATAGCCATGAACAATTTCAACTCTAGTTTTCATAGACAACTCTCAGTTTTTGACAGGCTTGGTGGGTGACTTCACCTCCTAAGACCTCCTCTGGTCATGGTTAATTTTGTACATTTTGTCCTTATATTTTAGTAGATCTGTGCCGCTTAGAAAAAATGACATTAACATAACACTTAAAAAAAATACAAAATACATCAATATAACATTTTAGCATTCAAAAAGAGATAATTTAAAATTATAACTACCATCTCCTTAGAGTTCAAAGTCATACAAATTTAGAATTTTCAAAATCAAGTAACATAATGCTTATAAAAATACAAGATAAATTTATATAAACATAACTTGACACTTGTAAAAAAATACAAAAGATATCCATATAAGAATTTAGCATTTTAAAAAAAAGATACATTTAAAATTATAACTACCATTTCCTTAGGATTCAAAGTCATGCATGTTTAGAATTTTAAAAATTAAAGTGAATGAGGTTAAGAAATAGAGATAAATGTCCAAGTATGGATTTTCCTATTTTAACTATGATCTTCTTAGTATTCAACGTCATATAAATTTACGAATTTAAAGGTCAAGTTAGTAAGGCGAATAAAATCAGCATCAAAGATTATAACTCCCATCTTTTTAAGATTCAATGTCATCGATATTTAAAATTTCCAAAATCAAGTTAGTGACGTTAGTGAGGATTTTCCTATTTTGTTTCCTCTTTAATTTTGTCAATGCACTCTTAAGGTTATATGGAGTGATAATTAGAGTAATATTATCTAAAGAATATGAGCATACTCAAATTTTGACATTTTGGTAAATAAATAAAAACACATTAATGAAAATAATAACAACAATGTGTTCTTGGGTTGTTTTACACTTAAATAAATCACTATTACATTAACAAATTCTCTATATATTCAACAAGATAATTATTCCTAAATTATTCAAATATATGTTATGTTATGAAATTTTTAATAGCCCACTAGAAAAATAATTACTTAATATGATTTTGAGTATAACTTAATATTATTTTATTTTTGATCCATTATTGGAAAGATAAACCTAAAATTCAATCAAAATAATGTAAATATTAATTTAATTATGTGTGCCTTCGTTTCGTTTCATACGCGAAGAGAATCCCATTCCCTTGGACTTTTGACGCTTAGTATTCAGCTATAATGCAACCGACAGATTAGATCTCCATCATAAATAAAACATATAACACTATAGCTGTATCGCACCGGGCCAGCTAAAATCAATCTAGTTCGATTTTCGCTCTGTTTTCTGGTTGTTGTATTTTTATCAGTTTCTACTTACGAGTTTTGATGGAATATTGAAAACCAGTAAAAATATTGCTAGATTTTATAAAGTGTTTGTGGACTTGGTGGAGTTTTTGTATCAGATGATTTCATTTGTGTGTTTAAAACTGTTCAACAAACAACACAAATTACAAATTTATGAATTAAATTATTCAACCTAAAGTCAATCGTCCCTAATTAGACGGCTCCAAAATCAATTCCGTAAACGTGCACTATCGTTCAGGCTCGCCTATATGAAAAAACATTTATTCATATATTAATTGATATAAGCATCCAAGAATGATGATGTTGAAGATGTTTTGGATCAAATATTTCCGGGCTTATCTTATTGGTGCAGTTTGACGATCGATCTATTAAATAAATACATCCTGCCGAGGGCAATGGACAGATACAATCTTTCCATCCAGAGACCGAGAGGTCCAAGAGGATCATTGGCAGACAGACTTCGCAGGGAATGTTTAATGGAATGGAAGTACCCAATATCTATATTCCTCCATATTGTTGGTTTCTGGTCCACAGGTTTTTGCAAGATCTATGACACTTTTGCAAAATCTGTGAGATTTTATGGTCCCTTTAAGAACGGACGGATATAAAGTGTCACAGATCTTCCAAAGTGTCACAGACCTTGCAAAATCCTCCTGAGACGGATGAAAAATACGCCCGTCTGTAATTATACAGTCCATTGCACATGAACGTCCGTCTGACAGTCGAGCAGAAACCAAAAATATAGAGGAATATATATTCTTGAAATCCATTCCATTAAACATTCCCCTATCTGTCTGCCAATGATCCTCTTCGGCCTCTCGCTCTCTGGAGGGAAGGATTGTATTTCTCCATTGCTTTCGGCAATATTTGATCATTCAATCTACATTTTAGGCAAATTGCACCAATACGATATGCCCGGGAATATTTGCTCCAAATCAGGTTCAACATTCTTATTGGCATTATCATCACTCTCGGTTGTTTGATCAATATCATCGATCAATATGTGAAGAAATGCTTTTTCAAATTCGGGCTCCTTAAGCGAGCCTGAACAATATCCGATAGTGCAGGTTTAGCGAATTGATTTTAGCTGGCCGAGTGGGATAAAGCTATGCTGTTATATGTTCTTTTTATGGTGGAAATATAATCTGTCAGTTGTATGATAGTTGAATACCAAGCGTCAAAAGTCCAAGAGAGTCCGGTTCTCTTGGAATATGAAACGAAACGAAACGAAACGAAGGACGACATAATTATATTAATATTTATAATAGCATTTCAACCAAGAGGTGCAAAGAAAAGCTGAGGCGTAAAAATATTGTTTTTCTCTCAGCCAACCTTTGTGATTTTGGTACTTGCTGCATAATGCATTTTCATAGAGTTGTATCTTAGTAACAGTAATTATAATAATTTCAAGAAAAAAATTGATTGAGTTAAACTGAGTTTTTCTCAATTTCCTAAATCCCTAATCGAAATAAAAATATCGGGGAATCGGAAATTATTTGAACAAAAACTTAAGTCTGATCTTTTCCATATTGGAAGAGGGAGTTGCCACATGGATTTTGATTGAATAATTGTTTCTAGATTTGCCATTTGTCTAAATTTCTTATTTTCAACATCAAGTGAGTTCTGAGATTTCTGCTTTCCCATTTTTAATTTGCTATATTTCGGATATTGGAAACTTGGATAACGTTCATTTGTTCGATTGTAAATTTTTTCTTTTGCATATTGGAAAGCGAACATTATTCCACATGGATTTTGACTAAATTATTCTTTCCCAATTTGTGATTTGTCTAAATTTCTTATTTCCGACATATAAATATCATAATAGGACATTTATGAATTGGGAAATGTATCGGACAAGATAAAGGCATTAGCATCACATTCAACAAGTAATTTGTATCCTATAGCATTATATAATTTAAACTTTAACTTATGTACAATCAATATAAAAAACAAAAAATGTATAGTGTGGTTAAGTGAGTATTAAGGAAAACAACATGATATTAAAAGGAGCGAGAAGGTGAAATAATCTAAAAATCGGAAATGTAAATGTGAAATAGCAAATGTAAATGTTGGATGTTTGGTTGAACATGTCTGTTGATCCATAGGAAATATATGGTCAAGATTATTTTTCTCCTTGTAGATGGCTTTTTAAATAATTGAAGTTAATATTTTTCAGCTTGGCAAGAGTTTTTTAGTGTCTAAGTGCGTAGACTTGTGATTTTGACAAAAAGAAACCTGAGTTCCCACATGGATTTTGACTGAATGACTGTTTCTCGATTTGCGATTTGTCTATTATTTTTGACATATAAATATTATGATACAACATTTATGAATTTTGATTTGTCGACAATCAACTCTGTCATTTCCGATTTCCGAAATCGTCAATCAAACGAAAGATCGGGAATTGGATATTTACTTTAGTTTTTTTTTTCAAATAATTTCCTGGTTTCCCGATTTCTGATTCTCTGTATTTCGTATATCCAAAACGGGCAATATCATTTTATATTTTAATAACGTTTATTTGTTCAATTTTAAAGTTTTTCTTTTGCATATCCTAAAGCGGGTTTTGCACATGGTTTTTGACTGAATAATTGTTTCCTCATTTGTGATTTGTCTAAACTTATTATTTCGGACATATAAATATCATGGTAGGACATTTATGAATTCGAAAATGTATGAGACAATAGAAAGGGATTAGCATCGCAGTCAAGAAGTAATTTGTATCCTATTTAAGGATTATCTAATTTAAACTTTAATTTCCACGCAACCAATTAAAAAAAAATAGTGTGGTTAAGTTAATATTAAAGAAAACAACATCATATTAAAAATAGTGGAAACGTCAAATAACCTAAAAATCAGAAATGTAAATGTTTGTTTGTTGATCCATAAGAAATATAGGATCCATATTGTTTTTTCCCTTTTAGATGGATTTTTAAAGAATTGAAATCAAGATTTTTCAGTGTGGACAAAGTTCTTTACTGTGCATTTCCTATGTCTGAGCGCGTAGACTCATGACTTTTACCTGTAAGTTTTTACTTGTTCATTCTTTCTTCTAGTAAATTTAAAATCTTGGTAGATTTTAAAGATGGTTGTTAAAATTAAATTAGAGAAGGTATATGCTACGACGAGGGATAGTAGATCTAAATAGTCTCTTTGAGAGCAGAAAATAAAAGATCCCAATTCCGGTGTTTTTATTGACACGAGTGAGTATGTGTCTCACTCTTCATACGTGGACTAGTGCAGAATTTATTCTATTTTTGATAGTGGTGATTTTTCCTCTCATATTAATCACTAACATTTTTACATTAACATACACAATTCTTAGCTCCATTGAATTGCAACGAGACCTCCTTTTATGCCTTACATGGACCCTCTTAAGTGGCCATTGGATCACGTTGATCTTAACCAACGAATGTTTAATGATATTGACAATGTCTCTATTGCTTTGTTTGATCAAAAAGTGTTTTTTAGGGCTTATGGTTTGAAAAATCCCAATCATTTTTTCTTGGGGAAATATTTTGACGAATTCCATTCCAAATCGAAATACGAACAAGTGGTGAAATGTTGGCTAGAAGACCCAACACTAGTGATTCCTATTTCACTTTTGGCATCTCCAGTTTCTTGGTTTAGAGAGCCTTTCTGATTGCTAGAGGCCATGTTTTGTAGGTTATATGGTTTACCTAATTGTTCCTTATTCAAAAAGAAATGGGTAGGCTATGCAAACCATGTTTTGCTTAAAGGTGATTCGTTCTACTCGGTGCAAATTCTATTTTGCAATTTGCGGGGGAAAATTGGAAAATATCACACAACCCATTGAACAAGAAACCCTCTTTCTACATGTTAGGGTACGTTATGGATGCATTCTATGCGTGTTCTTGTTTCCCCGAGCTAAATTGGGATTGGAAGGAGAAATGTCCACCTATTCATATATATTGCACTCATATGTGGGATGACAATTTCATACCTCATGTTTATGAGCTCTATGACATGTTTCTTGGGTCAATGTAGTGTAAAATTTTGAAAGTTGATTCTTCTGCATTTTG
Organism: Pseudotsuga menziesii; assembly: GCA_001517045.1. Taxonomy (NCBI): domain Eukaryota; kingdom Viridiplantae; phylum Streptophyta; class Pinopsida; order Pinales; family Pinaceae; genus Pseudotsuga; species Pseudotsuga menziesii. Next base: position 97,322 of record LPNX010851720.1, read on the forward strand.
TGAAAAACTAGGGAACTTATTTCTATTTATGGCGACTGGTATGTAGGAGAATATTTCTCTTACATAAGGATTCGGGGTAGCAATATAGTGCATTTGATTCAAAGAATTGTTCCACACCGAATGGTGCTTCAATAATTTTCCTATTAGACTTTGATTGATGGGGCTTTCTCGAAGATGACCAAACATAAGAAGAAGGGGTGGCCTAAATTTTCTGTGAATCTTTGCAATCTTATGGTACAGAATGCTTGTCATGCGTGCTTGTTGAGAAATGAGATTTATGTTATGAGCTTGGGGGAGGTATTTAAAACAATGCATGATCCGCTGGGTTTTTTGCATAATGTATTTGATTAAGAGCATGTGAAATTTCAATATGTTCATGAAAATGAGCCCGATGATTCCATGATGCAAGGAGCTTCCATTTTCACGAGGCGATTCATAAAATTAGTGATCTAGAGACAACATCGCAACAGTACATGTATGAAAAGGATATTGAGAGAAGAATTTTGCGAGAAAGAGCAAATAAATTTGAACTAAAACAAGATCTTGGAAAGAAGAAGACATAACATGAAGCGAGAGAATATTTAGGAAGGTTTGATGTTGGTGTTGCTACTTTACTGAAAGATCAGAGCAAAGGTGTACTTCAAGGCCCTGCCATCCCCTCTCTATGCCGAATGGAAGATACATTGGACAAAGGGGATGAACTGTACCTAATTGAGAAGGAGAAGAGAGAAGAAGAAGTGAGAGAACATGCAACAAGGTTTGTTTCTACTTTTGGTGCTCAATCTGAGAAAAAGGGAAAAGGTGTTCTTCAAGCCCGATTGATCTCCTCTCTTATAGCAATCGAAGATATGTCGAAGAAAGGGGAAGAACTCAAAATAAATTTTGAAAAATTTGGGTGTGAATTGCAATCGGATACAGAGTTAACTAAAGTAAACCATAAAAGGTTGAAGAGTGTAGTAGTTTCTGAAAAGGCTCAACTTCCAGAAGCATGGACAAAAGAAAATATGATTTCTTCTATCTTAATTGACAAGAAAGAAGAGAGGCTTGTTCAAGAATGTTTGATGTCAGATACAACTATACAAGAACCTTCTGTACAAAATGTAATTTGTATATCGTCATCTCATACTGAGAGTCATGATATGAATGTGGAAGAAGACGCTGAGGATGTTATGAATAGCATTATGTCATCTATCTCCAATATCCAAAGGTTTTCTAATATGTTAGGTAGATAATCTTTGCAACATTGTTTTTGCGAGGTAAATTTGTCATCAATAATGGCATCTACTATTAGAATGTTCACTAGTTCAGTTGAATCACCTATTCATAGTTATGTTTCTTCTTTTTCATCAGCTCAGTTTATTACTACAGTTGACTCATGAGTATGACATTCCTTCTGTCTGTATAACTCTTCTTAAAAAGAAGGATTTTTCTATATGTGATTCTTTTACATCACTCGATTTTACCTCTGTTTCTTGTTGTATGAATATTGTCTTTGTTAGCATGGATATTCATTTAAATCAAATGCAAAGTGATCCTTTGGTTAGCGTCTAGCAGGAAAGCATTTCATCTTTTGAAGTTATCGCAGATTTTGGAGAAGATGCAGTTGTATCCTTTGGCAAATATTATTGGAGTAAAAATTATAAATCTGTGGTTAAAAGGGGAGCCAAGAGAGCCAGATAAAGTTCAGGCATAGATGTCTTTGTTATTGGTGACCTCATACGGAAAGAAGACGCAAGTGATTTGGAACAAGGGGTAGTAGATATAGCAGCTGCTATGGGATTTTTTTTTGGAGCTAATTTTCAATGTGTTTCACAAATAATTTTGTCTCTTGGTGAAAAACAAAAAGAATTAGAGAAGTTCAAATGCGACTTAGTAGAAACACAACAGAGGCATGAAAAACAGATTGAGCAGTTGAAACAAGAACATGAAGAGAAAATATAGGCATGAAAAAAGAAAGTTAAAGAAGAAAAGCAACAGCTTCGAAACATAGAGGTTAAATCAGCAACAAGTAGAACAAATTGTTCCTATAAATAAAGAATTGAAACATGTCCATTTGACCTCAAAAGGTTGTTCCTTTTTCGATGTGAGACCTGAGGATTTTAAACACGTACTCTGTAAAATACAAGAAGGATTTGGACAGAATGTGATAGAGTTGTATAGCTATTTTGATGAGATGCAAGGCATGTACAAGAAGTTTATCAAGCATTCTAAAACTCTTGAGGATCACATTCATTGGATGAGAGTAGCATTTAGTGCTTTAGAGCAAGTAAGAGGTTGGAAAAATGATATTAAGGAAATACCTAATAGCTTGGGAATTTCAAACAAGTTAGAGCTCAAGAAAACTGAAGTTTGCATTGAGACATGGGAGGCTATGTGCAATTCAATTGAACCTGTAGTTAATGCAGGGAAAAAGGTTTGTAAAAACTGGTTGTCTTCCTTAAACAATTTGCTAACTTATTTGTGTTTACCTATTTTGGAACCTCCGACTGAGGCATTTTGTCCTAAAGTTCATTTGCAAGAAGTGGAAAAGCAGTTTGATCTTATAAAAGAGTTGATTCAACAAAGTGGTTAGTTAATGGTGCAAGAAATGGAGAAATTGATAGAAGTTCCTCATGCCTTGATAGCTCGGATAAAACTGTTCATCAAAGAATGGAAAAAAATGACAACGGTGGAAATTTTTGTCCCAAATTTGTTAGAACGATATTTAGTTGAGGAATGCTCATTTTCAAGAAGTTAATGACATTCTAGATATATTTTCCAAATGGCGTTCTTTCCTTAATAAAGGCTAGAAACTATTTATTTGTGTAATTGCACATTTTGGTGTGAATTTGGACTTATTGAGTAAGTCCAAGAAACAATTTTTTTTGCAATTTGTGTATCTTCAACACTTATATGCTAACTTGATATAAATTAGGTTGAAATAAATAAATTTGATTGGCATGTTTGTACATTAATTTTTATTTTTGTTGAAAGTAATTTTAACTTTGCAACTTGTTTTGGAATATGTTAATGGAATAAACTTAGCTTTCACGCTGGTCGTGCCGCGACCTAAAAGACACTGTGAATTTAACTTAAAACAATATTCTATATTACAATTAAAGAAATGGCTCAAATATTTAAAGATTGTCGATGTTTTTTTTTTCTATTTTCCAATTTTCGGGTATTAAGAATCGAAAATACTATATTCGACATTTATTTATTTGAAAATTGAAAACTTCCGAGATTGGAAATGTCGCAAATTGGATTTTGTGGAATTTAAAATTTGAAGTTAATGTTATTTTGATATTGTATAGTTTTGTTGAAATAATTTTCTAGATTTGCAATTTTCGATTTTGGATATTAGAAAGTGGAAAGATCTATATTTTTAATTGTAATGTTTATTGATTTATTGGATTTTTGATATTTCAAATTCAATTATCACGAATTGAAAATGTTGATAAGCATACTAACCTTAACTAAAACTAGAATTTCCCATTCTCGATATTCAATTTCTGAAATTTCGTATCGACTTTTAAAATTATATGATTTAATTTATACAGTCAATTAAGTTTTATAATTTGATTATCACAGATTGACATTGTACTTGTTTTTGTCATGTATCCTGCACTCATTACACATTAATGAAGCGAGTCTTTCTGTGCAGGCTGGCCAACTTCGTGATGAGTTATGTTTTAATGATGGGATTAAAGTTGATTTGGTAGTGACATCTCCTTCCATTTTGTTGGAGACGACATTAAATTATTGCTATGAGTGAATATCTTTGAGCCCGTATCAGCTTGAATGGAGGACACTATAGCTATCGAGTTAAGGCATGATTTGACGCAACGGTCATTTTTCGTTATGTCGTTACAGTATAATTTCGCTTGGTTAGTAACTCGATGTGGTACAACAATGTTTTTTATCCATTAATGGCCTCCTGTTGGTTTTACTATGGTGACTCATTTCAACTATTTCTTTCCTAAGTGATTGGGTCTTGGTTTATTCTTGTTGTTCCATATTTTTGTTGTAGAACTATTTGGTCTTTCTTTGTTCCATTTTTTTTTAATCTGAACCAACATACTATGTTGAAGCATTGTGTCACATCTCGTCATGCTGGTTGTCGAAAACAAGGGGCATGCGTGACAAAGGTAGATTGTTACAACAACAATATTTCTATGTAAGTTAAGTCCATAATAGATGACAGGGAGAGGAGGCTGGTAAATGAGTATATTGCTCACAATATTGATGGCGTAAGTCTCAATCACTATTGGATCATAAAAAACATGACGGGGTTAGTCATGGAAGAAATTATAGGGAAATGGAATAATAGTAAGTTGGAAATTTCACATGCTATGCCAAAAAGGATGGAGTTAGATATGCTTATCATGGAGAGAGATATCATGGATACGTAGAAAAACTTAGTTGCAAAAATGTCTCTATGGCTCTAGAAATAAATGTCGACCGCGCTCCTACGATACTCATTGTATCTACAGTGCCTGTTACAATTAGTGATATTTTCAAAGGAGGTGAGGAATGTCATGCTTCTATGGGGAAAGTGATTGCCTCTATGGAAAAAGAAAATCCTTTTGTGGGGAAAAACAATGCTTTTGTGGGGAAAACTGATGACTCTGTAGGGAAAATGGTTTCTCTGCCTTTGAAGTGTAGTCTTCCATTGTCAGATGAGGAACTGTGTGGGCCTTCTCTTATAGCTGAGAAAATGCAAACGCAGAACACGTAGGATCCGGCTGTCAAAACGAGTGGTTCTAACTCATGATCTTGTTTCTCTTTCTTTTTGTTTCACATTTGCTTCCTTTTGTTTATCTCTAACTTTATTATCTTATTTATCTTGAAAGGTCCCTTCCTAAACATTTGTTGATAGTAATTTTGTATGTAGCCCCCCATATATCACATGGATTATTCTAGCTCATTTGAATATGTCTGTAATTTTCTATAACCTTTACTTAGGCAGCAACGTTCATTTTTTGTATGATTTTTATGCTCGGTCCAATTGAACTGTAAGTTTTTTTTCTTTTAGTGGATTAGAGTCGTTGTTAGAGCACATTATTCAGTTGATCAGAAATTTTGTTTTTCTATAATATTTTGTAACTTTCGATTTCAGAAATTATGGAACTTTGGTTTTTCTTTATTTGAAAAGACAAAACTTTTGAGATTGGAAATGTTACAAATTGGAATTGGAGAATTGAAAATTGGAACATTGCATAGAGGTGTACAGAGTTCTTTTTGTCCACTTTAAATATAAACTATAAACTATAAATTGCGCATGTTCTAAAATACCATATGGTCACATTTGTAGTAAAATGGATTTTGTCGTTATATGAAATTGATTTTCATGTTTTATTTTCACTATTGGTATAATGTTCGCAAAAGTTATTCCTTTGTAGGAAAGATGTAATAACAAATATTTATGTTAAAAAATATGAAGTTTACAGACTATTCAAACATTCCCTATTTGAAGTGTGTGATATTTACGATCATTTAATGATTAACCAATATTGTCGATATATTTAATCATTAAGCAAAAAGGAAATATTTATATCATTATAAGAAGGCATCGATCAGGTGACAAATGCGAGTTGATACATTATGAGATAATTTAAGGCTGACAAGAAGTGAGGGTAAGAGTCACTTCTGTGATTAATATAATGAATTTATACCAGATGTAGGCGGCGTTATGATGGCATTAAAGAGGAGTCTCATCATTCTGCACATTAGATTTCAAAGTCATTACTCCTCATGATTTTGAGATTTGTCCATAATGATTTATGGTAGGTATATTGAGGACAGTTGTCTTATCATGGTCCTTCCAGGTATTTGTTTTTATTATATATGCGCATGTTTTTAAGAAAAATATGTCTCTGAAAAATGAAAGATTTTGTAAATATTTTGTAAGCATTTTTGTTTACAAGATTTGATATAGAAATAAGTCGAATGTTAAGATTGCAAATCATTTGAGCAAAAAAATTGAGTGTCCGTTCTTCGATATCTGAAATATCAGGAATAGGAAACTACGAAGAAGGGAAATATCCTAAGAGAATTTTGACTTTTGTGTCTTCCAATATCGGTTTTCAAATATTGCATATTGTGTTTTTGAAATTGAAGAATGGGAATCAAAAGTTAAGTGATGTGTGAAATAATAATGGGAATAGAATTCAATAGTTTGGAATACGGAGATTTTTGAATTAACATTTATAGAAATAGGAAGAACAACATTTATATATATGAATGAGGTGCAAATGATATTATGTGTTCGACAGTGTTATTTGTATGAAATTCAGGAATGGGAGGAAAATAAAAACTAATTTCTAATTTGTAGCATCATAACATTATAAATATTTATAGCATCATAAGAAGGCATCGATGAGCAAACAAATGTCAAGTTGGCACTATGAGATAATCTAAGGTTGACAACAAGTGGAGGTAACAGTAATTTCTGCGATTAATATGATGGCGTTAAAGCAGAAATGGGCATCGTTATGATGGAATTAAAGAGGAGTGTGATTCTTATGGAGATAACATCTTATGAGAATATATTTGGAATTCTCAACATGTACATATCCGAGATATCGGAAATAGCAAATTGCGATTAAGGGAAATACTCTAACAAAAATTTGAGTTTGTGGTTTTGGTACAAATCATTTGAACAAAAACTTGTGTGTGCATTTTATGATATCAAAGATATAGGAAATAGGAAATGGCTCATTGGTATATTGAAGACAGGTCTCTTATCATGGTCCCCGAGCTATTTGTTTTTATATATTTAGATGTTTTCTGAAAAATATGGTTTGGTTATGAAAATTACAATATAAACATTATGTAAACATGTTACTGAAAAATCAAACATTTTGTAAATATTTTGCAAATAATTTCGGTAAAAAAATTTGTGTCTTCTTTGGACATTTTCAATTTCTGGAGATTGTGGCATAATATAAAAGTGAATGTTACTCAAAAATCAGAAAGCTGGAAAAGTTAAGATTTCCAGAGATTGTGGCGCAAGAGAAAATTTAATGTTTTTTTAATGTTATATACAAATATTACTTAAACATTTGTATTTTCTTTTGTTTTTTTAATGTTATATACAAATACTATTTAAATATTTACATTTTCTTTCTTTAATGTTATATACAAATGTTACTTGGAAATCGGGAAGCTGGAAAAACTAATATTTCTGGAGATTGTGGCACAAGAGAAAATTAGAGATTTTAATGGTTAAGATATTAGTTATACCCAATTTCCAATTTTAATATTATATCCAATTTTCAATATTACTTATCTTAACGAAGATTTTATTTTTAATAACGTGGATATTTCGGATTTCAGAATCATAGGTTTAATGGGTAAGATATTACTTATACCTGATTTTCGATTTTCGATATTTTGCAAAGATTTCAGATTTTCAAAATCAAATATTTAGCATTTCAAATCATTCAACCAAAAAAAATTTGTCTTCTTTGTTCGATATTGAAGATATCTGAAATTTGAAATCACGAATGCGGAAAAGAACTGGCCTTTCGAAACTTAACCTTTTTAACTTACCTTTGTTTGAAAATCTAAAATTGGCTATGGTGTTTTGCAAATGGAAAATTTAAAAATAATTTAAACAATAACTTAAGTATCACGTTTCTGATATGGAAAATGTCAGAAATGACAAATTTAAAATAAGAGATATACACATAAGTAAAATTTCACATTGCGGTTTTCGAATTTGGATTATGGAAATTAGATTTTGTGTTTCGAAAATTGAAAAGTCGAAATTTGAAAACAAAAAGTTATTGTTTATTTAAAGTTCATTTAAGGAAATAAGATTTGATGTAAAAAAATTATACGTTAATTATTTTGGCATATATAACAACTGTCGTATTTCCTATAAAATTTTAAGTTAGAAATAAAAAGAGATGGATAAAAATAGACTGAAATGCATTTGGGGTATTTTGAATTTGCGATTTCCTGAGATTAACAATTTTTTTTATATAATTTGGTGGATTCTGAATTTTCGATATTCAAAATGTTCGGAATCGAAAATGTGAAAGTCAACAAATAATTTCAACAAAAAAATGAGTATCGGGTTTTCGATATCTAAAATCTCGAAAATCAGAAATAATGGATACCCCAAATAACCTTAACAAAAACATGAGTTTCCAGTTTGTGATAAGCAATAAGCGGAATTCAGAAATAGAAAATCAGCAATCTTTAAGGCAAAGAAAATCCATCTTCCATTACTCCACTCTATCTTGATGTTCTCAATTCAACTTACCAATTTCTTATTGATACCTGTTTTCTGCCTCTGCTAAGTCATGTTTCAACTTGTCTAGATTCACATTGCAACACTTACACAAGTAGATATTCACATTGTAGTAGAGAAATTTTGTAAGCATATGCAACTATTCGAAGCACAGTTGATGGAGTATACAAGTTAGGTCGACATAGGTACAATGATGTTTTAGATTAACAGGTGGTAAAACAAATAGTACATTTGTAGAGAAAATAATCAGAAGGCTCAACCACTATTTTCTTTTAAAGACTTTGAAGCAATAAAGTTTTCCTCTTGTTTCCTACATTGGACAAATGGATTGTCTTGCATTCAAGAGTATATGGGAAAAGAGAAAGCTCAAGAAATGTGAAGCCTGAAAAGATATGTAACTCTTGAAACTACAGTGAATGTGAGTCCTTGTCTATCAATGTTTCCAATATCTGTTCTAACATTTTGTAGGGTCATACCTTGGTCTTTATGAATTGTTAAACCCCATTCCATACAAAGCGGTAGTTTTCTATGGGATCCCCTTGTTATAGGAGATATTGGAACATAAGTAGGATCTAAAACATCCCATAAGAGTCCCTTGTAATAGAGGAATTCGACAACAACAAAATATGCTAAGCTAGGAGGTTGTTCATTGGACTTGTAGACAATGTCAATGAATTTTCCAAGTCAGTCATTAACAAGTCCTGCTTGAAACCATAAATTAGTAGTTAACATGACTTGTTGACCAATAGTGAAAAGGACCTTTAATGGAAACTACTCGTCATCAATGGATCCATGGCCATGTTTGTTCCTTTGTTATGTAAAGCAATGCGCAATTGGCATATTAAGCTATTTCAGCATGTGTTTATTATGTAGTGCAATAGAGGTATTGGTGGGATATAAGTGGATAGATTGTTGAAAAGAACAGTTTTTAAAATCTGAAAGGCATGAGCTTGTTCTTGTCATTAGGAGTGCCCAATCTTCAAGAGTTGGTGTTCCATTTTGTAGGTTGAGCAATAGTTGTCGAAAGGGAGTTTGAGAAGAGCTATTTCCTTGTTGTCGAAAAAATGTTTCTAGCATGATAAAAGTATCAAATGTACGCCATAAAGTTGTTCCAACGAACGATCCTACATACATTGGGATGTCCTTTACAAAAGGTAATTGTCCAAAGTCACCAGCGAGGATTATGGAACAAGCACCAAATGACATTGTACAATTTGGGGGGAAATCCTTATGTAATTGTGCATCAATTTGAGTCAACTTTTTTTGTTCGATAAAGCTCATTTCATCTATCAGAATATAGCGAATATGCCAGAGTTCTTCTTGAGGTTTTGAAAGGGATTGGCCTTCAATGGGTTATATTTCACCAATGGGTATTTGAAGAGCAGAATGTATTATAGATGCATGTATATTAAAAGCAGCAACACTAGTTGGAGTAAGGAAAAGAAGTACGTTGCCACTTTGTTCACATGGAGTTTGTAGTGTAGATTTTAAGAAAGATATCAGGTAAGATTTCCTAGTTCCTGCCAGAGATTCAATCACCATCGTTAGTGATGGAGCAGATGTAGTATTTCTAAAATGAGAAATGACAACATCAAAGGACATGCATTGTGTGGGAGACAAGGAATCAGATGAATTGGACAACGATAGGTTGTATTCCTGTAGCAGCATGGAAAAGCGAATTAGGTGAATACATGATGTTGCTATATGATGCAAGTCATTGGTTATATTGTTATGTGTCCAATCGTGATGTTTGTCGAAATCATGATGTCCAAGCATTTCAATATCATCAATTTGAATGGTGTTTCTTGGTCGCATTTGAGAGAGAAGTTCTCATTCATCCATGTTGTTGGACACGGGAAACTTAATAGCATCGGGGTTTGAATCATTGTAGAAAGGTGTGTAGGGTTCTTCTTATGCATGTTCAACATGTCAGATAGTATATGTGCCTTTAATTTGTTGCCAATGAGAAATAATTTAAAACTTTGTTGTTCCAATATCTTGAGGGATGGAAAGAAAAGGTTTGTATAGAAGAATTTCAATCCAACAAAAGGGTTCAAAAGATGAAGATTCAAGGGTAGGAATGGAAAGGAATTGTGTATAGACTCTAACAATTTTGTCATACAAGTTTTGTTTCCATTGATTTTTTTCCTATTGGAAGAAAAAGACTAAGAACGAGCAACTTCAAGTAGGGATAGATGTTAAAGAGATATTGGTCTTTGCATGTATGCAAATATAAAGGGAAGAGTTGGAGGGATGTTATTAGTGCCATTACAAACATGTCAAAAGACACTTTGACTCACATTTAGAGAAAAGAATTGATGACTACAAAGAACAAGTGGGAGTTTTTGCAGCATGTGACATGTCTCTTGTGCACTAATGTCTCATATTGCAACTAATTGGGAAAGCAATTTTTTGATTGGATGAAGAATCAAACCATCACTTGGTGCTGCATGTGCAAGGTGAGAGAGAATTGCATGGTAGCTATTTGATTTTGGCTCTACTTTTGATGCATAATTTGAGATGTATTTGAAGATAGCATGTTTACAAAGAACAAGTTGGAAATGAACAATATCCCTCCATCATTGAAAGCATGATAGGATTGTGAATAGTGAGAAGAGAATAATTTCTTGCGGGATTCTATGTCTTACATCCATTTGCATTAATGAATAACAAAGAAGCAGCTTGCAGCTCATATGGAAATCCATAGAGACATTTCACAGATGTTCCTTTTTTTCAAACGCAAGTTGATTCTGAGCATTTACTATGTCTTTGAACAAAACTGACAAGTTCTTCATAGTAAATTGCGTAGTTTGATGCAAACATCAATGGTGATGAAATACTGCATGGATCATTTTCTGTAGAATGATATAACCCTGATGTTTAAAAGTGCATATCACAAGGATTCAAAGCTATAACATATGTGTCAAAAAACAAATTTGCAGCTTCAACTGCAACAATATCTTCCCAAACTAAAGTTTCCATATTTGGTGCACCTGCCAACCAAATAAAACTACGAATGTGTGTCGATCCTCTATGTTTCCATTCAAACCTGCATTGAAGGAAAATGAATATATTAGAAATCAAAATGTATGAAGTGAAAAATATGAAGAGAAAAATAAGAAGGAAGAGATGGTAAAATACCTGCACCAAGAATCCGCTATATGAAAGCATTTTTGAAGCACCTCTTGAAGGAATGTCTTGAATCTATTATGCATGTATTGTGATGCAATATGTGGATTTTATACGATGTTGTGAAATTTTCATTTGTAGTCTTGAGCTAAACCGGTAGAATGTGTAGCGGGAATAAGAGCATGTAAATATGGCCATTTTGTATCAGCTACTCTAAGGGTAAAGAAGAATGTTGACGTACCGTGTTGGTTGATCATATTAGTTAGTCCAACCCTACTTTTGTTCCAATATGAGCGTGTTCCATGTAGTGAAGATCCAAACTGTGTGACCCGCTCACCAATTTTCTGATTAGGTATGTCTTACAATTGGTTAACAAGTTCAATTATTGTCGGAGGTAGTGTATCTTCAAGATTAGTTTTGACAAAAATAGACGCTGTAGAATTACTTTGATGACACATAAATACATTGTATATGTAGTAGTAGAATTGTCGATGTTTCCCAAATATGTTATCATGATAGTGAATTAGGTGAAGTGAAAATTCATGCATATCAACCTCATGAATGCATGGTTGTTCAAGCATTGTTGCACCCGTGGGGAATAAAGTTGGAAAATCCATGGAAAGAAGACCTTTTGTTTTGTACTCATTGATAGGTGAAATGCCTATAGGAGGACAATCAATTAAAGGTGCTAGTGGAGTATTTGGTATATGTAACAACTGTCTAATTTCTTCAACTTCAGTTCTAGCATTAGGTTGTGTTGAAATAAATGAAGAGGATTCAATTTCACAGGGTTGAAATGAATTTGGTAGTTCGACTATAGAGGACACGATTTGCTGATGAAATAATGTATCATTGCTATTAACATATGGAATCCAAGGTGAAATGTTTGTTGAGACAAGAGGAAGTGAATATAATGCAACTAAGTTTACCTGTACATCCTTGTAGTATGGGTCATTTTCCATTTTGTATTCAAGGGAAGCATGAACATGTGTACGACTAAAAACTAGTTCATATGGAATTTTTGTACAGTTGCATTTGCGAACAACACGTATTTTGAGCTCTGATATTAAATGGGGTAGGTATTTGGCAATGTTGGAAATGTCTTGGGGTAAGCAAATAGTATGTCTGGAATATGTATATTAACCACCATGAGCATGTGTAACATGTAAAACTGGGTTAGCACAACTTATCAGCATTTCTTCAAATTCTGTAAGTGATGCGAGTACAAGTGGTTGGATTCCTGGATCATATTGTTTTCGACTGAACAACAATGGCCTTTTATTTATAGAATACAATGAGAACAAGTATATGCATCATTGATTTTTCTCGTTACAATACCAGAATAGTATTCTTTGCAAATTGAGCAGACATGCATATCATGCAGTTGGTCCATTTTTTTATGAAATCATTGGTGTGCATCATCGAGGCGGGTTCTTGATGGATTTACCATAGATGGTCTAAGCAAAGGTTTGTTGAGAGGTTCAGGGAGAGAAACTGGGCAATACATATCCACAGGTAGTCATGCAGCTCTGTAAAGAAGACAGTGTCTCTTGTTGTTTTTATCTCTATTCTCTGCATATACAATTCTTCTTTGTGCATTGGATTGTTCATTGTCATGAGTTGGCATAATGCGTACAAAAAAATTGTAAAAATGTTAATTGCAAATTTTATCAATAGAAAGAAATATACAACAAGCAAATATTAACTCATTGCATGTAGGTAACCAACAATAAATAAATGATAATCAAATAAACCATAATATAATTTACATGAGATCAATTGTAATTCTCTCAAAATATCATCTATCAGAAATCGGGAAGCCAACAAATTATTTCAATAGAAACATGAGCGTACGAGTGTTTGGTTTTTGATATTTTATCTAGTTTGTGCTTTCCCATATTCAATAATCAAAAATTGGAAATAGGAAATTGGCAATATTTAAGGTAGACATAATGTTGGGTTGAGTAGACTCATTCAAAACAGATGAAGTAGAGTTTCATATTGTAGGAGAGAAATGTACTAAGTAGCTAGAGCCATTCAAAATTGAATTGATGGAGTATACAAGTTATGTCGACACAACTACAATAAAAATTGAGAATTCTGATCAAGTGAAAAGAGTGCTGAAGTGAAAATAGTGGTTGAAAAACCTCATTGTGATGACTTGGCATAATGCCTACAACGAAATCCTAAAATTGTTAACTGCAAAGTTTATGGATATAAAGAAACGTTTTTATATAAATACGAGGTTGAAATAATTTCTTTGATTCTGGATTTTTGATATCCGAAATATCAGGCATCGTAAATCGGAAAGGAAACAAATTATTTCAACAAAAGCATGAGTCTCCGAGTATCTGGTTTCCGATATCGAAAATCATAAATAGAGGATACCCAAAATAAGGTTAATATAATATCGATTTTGCAATTTTCCATACTCGATAATTGAAATTTGGAAATAGGAAATTAGCAATCTTTAACGAAGACAAAAATTTGAAGTTTTTTAACCATAGAGTTTGAAGTTTTCCATTACATGTCGCAAGGAGAAACATGATTCTATTTTCCTGTTGGCAATTGGCTTAGTGTTCAAATACAAATACTCCCTGGAACTTGGTAAAAGTGGAAATTTTTTTCATTATATCCTCATTCGGACTTAAGATCGAAAATGGGTGTTCAATAATTCTTTTCAAAAAAATGCTCTTTCCTTTAGAAGGTAAAAGCCAAAGTAATAGTATTTTTTATGGGTGTATATCCAATGATCTCATAACCGTTATCACATATTAGGCTAGAACAATGGTGTAGACATAGCTTGGCATGTTCTTCAATATTTCAGATGCAAAACATAGTAGTTTTTACAAGTTTATATCCAATGAGATAAGAACCGTTATCACATAGTAGGCTAAAACAGTGGTGTATACATAGCTTGGCATGTTCTTCAATATTTCAAATGGAAAAGAAAGTAAAAATATATTATTGAATTTATTAAATAAATAATCATATGAGAATAAAATAATATGTTGTTGCAAGTTAATAGTGATAGTAGTGATTGCAATGATCAAATTAACATAGAGTCAGACAAAATCACGTGAGGATCAATTATTTGAGTGAAATAATTCAAAAAATCATTTATTCGGTTCTAAATCTATATCTTAGACGCCATCCACAACTATCAACATTTAGGATTGTAGAAATCCTATGTCATATGTTTTCCAATAACTGATATTTCAGATTCTAGAAAAATTACGTGTGAAAATAACGAATATGTTATGACCCTATTTCTGATTTTGCAACATATACAGAAATCCTATGTGTTCAAATACAAACATGTCCATGTTCCTAGTCCCCATATTCGATACTTCATATTTTCAAGACTTTGGTATTCGAACTTTTCATTTAAGTTATTCCTATGCTAAGTTTGTGCCTATTTTAAATTTGCTCTCTATTATTTTTCATCCGTCTCTCTGTAAATTTGGTAGAAATTTGGTGTCTAAAATTGGATTGATTCTATCTATTGAACTCACAAGCTTGAAACAACATTTTTTAATTTCATTACGTAAAACAAGTAATTGAAGAAGTAAGTAGACATAAGTTGTTATTTATATATAAATGTAATTTCAGAAATTGGGGAATCGGAAAACGAGATATAGGGTGTTCCTTATTCAAAAACATAGTTATTAAATTTTTAGGAATTAATAACAACAAGCACATATTTCACAAAATAAGAAGTTACAATGATCCTTATTGGAAAACATAGGATTTCCGAAATTCAAAATATGATTCATTTGTAGTGAACTTATTGATGAGGTATTTTCAATGATGACAATTACAACTTTTAGTGCCAAATTTTAACACTTGATTTTGATTCAGTTGATAGAAGACACATGTATTTTCTTGAGATCATAAAAGTATTTATTACAGACAAGTTGAACAAACTTATATATTTTTGTATCTAGTGAAGTTGTTGATGATGTATTTTCAACCATCAATGATTACAACCTTTAGGCATGCATTTCCAGAAAACATCTTTGTTCTAATTGAAAGAGACAGAAGTAATTGATTCTTGCATATTATATGGACTATTTCAGCAATTGATGTTGATTCAGTTGCGAGAAGACATAGGTATTTTGCTGAGATGCCCATCAGTTGGTTTGCATCATCATTAAAAGCGATCACACTATGAATTTTTCCAGTTATACATTCCAAGTCGACCTTTAGGATATATTGATATTCACATTTCGCAAACTCCCCATCACATTTAACACAACTCCAAATCTCTCCAACTTTGTCAACAATATTCTTCTTGCATTGTATAACATCAACAAAAAGAGGGCATGCAAGGAAATTAAAGTCATCCATGTTAACATTTGTGATGGTTGTAGGAAGAGAATACCAAAAATATTTTTCACATGCTTGAATAGTTTGTACCTCATTGATTGTAATGACTTTTTGAGAAGCAGAATTAGAGGAACTGAATTTGCCACTCAAAGACAAAGATGCTGAATGAAATCCATTGTCATTAAACCATATTTGGAGAACTAAATTTTGTTCAATATTTGTGTTTATAAATATAGTAGATTTCCAAATAGTGCCACCATATTTTCCATTAAATTATGTAACATGACCGCCCTTGATCACTACTGCTGGAGGAGTAGGTAAAACGTGAAGGATGGCAACCTTATCTCCTTGAATTTGGAAATGCTCTACCCAAAGTGTTATGTCAATAGTGCATCTTGACATGTCATGAATTCCAATGGTTCGCTTAAAAGTTTCAACACCATCTTATTTTCGTATCATGGATGTAGGTGAAACTGAAATGACAAGTCCAAGAAGGTCAACCATGGAATTTATTGGTGTAGTTTTAATCTCCATAATAGTTTTAAAGTTAAATCAACTTAGATTTATTAAGGGATATTCATCTAAGCATGCTTGAATGATTTAAGTGGAACCTTAAAAAATCTCATTATGACTTTTCAAATGGTTGAAAATTGGATTAGATGCTTTAACTATGCCATTTGATACAATGTACACTATTCAAATTTCTATTTGGTCATACAAATATAGTGCCAATTCATTGAATTCAAATATATGTATTTCATTATGTGAAGCATCAACAAGGTGAAAACCAAACACTTTTCCAGTTCCTCGTTGGTTCCCATATTCATGTATGTTTGTCTTGGTAGTAATGCGGCCTTGAATATTCCAAACTTTGGTAGAAGAGGAGAGTGATGTGAATGGTATATTCGATCCAACAAAACCAGGGTTTTGATTTATTGAGCTAGTGTTTAGTGGAACAAAACAACTACTTTGAGAAGGAGAAGCTACAGGTAATTGGTAAGGTGCAGTCTCTCTAATAATTTCTGCATCTACTCTGAGAACCTCAACTGTAATCAATGCGATAGTCCTGTGAGATAAAGTATATTAGACATGAATGCGAGACAAACATTGAATCCATGAACAATGTTAAACTGATTGAGATGAAAAGAAAGGAAATTGCACATACATTATATTACGTACAATGTTACATGAACATTGGGTAATTTTGATTATAGTTCGTTGTTTTAGTTGTTCATTTTCTACAAGATGATTATATATAACAAGAAGAAGTATCTCATTCTTGTGAAGTCCATCTGAAATAGAGATTCGGAACCGAATAGATGAGGAGTTGAGCAAATTCACTTGGTTTAATGCGTAGACCTGTACCAGCAAAGAAAGGTTCACAGCACCATGTAGAAATAGTGAAATATAATCTTCAGTTACCGTAGTCTCCATAACATAATGGTTATTTTTTCCTGCCAAATGAAATAGAGAATAAAAATATAAAATAATTTGCAATTTAGCGTAATCATTTGTCCAGTATAAAAGTGATATATAAAAACAAAATTCTTCACATTAACATATTTCATTGTTCTGGTTGTTGTTATTCATTAACATATTTAATTATTCTTGTTTGAATCTATTTCAGCTATAAACATATCAAGTGGAAATAATATGTGTAGAAATACAAAGATGTCCATTTTCCTATTGCTGATTGTCGACATTTTGGAATGCAGAAATCGGAAAAGGATTTGTCTCATTTATTTTTATGTTATTTCCCGATTTTTGATCCGTAGATACATTTGAATAAGTAACATTTGAGTTGAAATGCATATTTAATTTGTTTACATTTTGCGAACTCAGAAAAGCATATTCTCCAATTTTTTGACATTTACGATTGTAGAAATCATATGTTCTATGTTTTCGAATAAACGACATTTTAGATTCCAGAAATTTTACATGTTCAAATACGAACAAGTCTATTTTCTATGTTTTCAAATAAACGATATTTCAGATTCCAGAAATTTTACATGTTGAAATACAAACAAGTCTATGTTCCTATGTTTTCCAATACAGAACATGCTATATTCCAATTTCCAATTTTCCAACATATCCTGAAATCCGATGTGTTGAAATACAAATATGTCGATGTTCCTATTTTCCATTTCCGACATTTAGAAATGAAAATGGCCAATTTTACCTTTTTTAAACTCAGGCTTACACCAATCAAATATCCTAAATGAAAAAACTCATAGCATTTTTTCTCACAAGTGTATTTCTCTGATTTGTGATTTTCGAATGCAGAAATTGAAAAAGCATTTGTGTCGGTTATTTTTATGTTATTTCTGAATTCATGATCCAGAGATACATTTGAATAAATAACATTTGAACAAATAACATTTGAACAAATAACATTTTAACTAAAATAGATATTTAATTTGTTTACGTTTTTTGAACTCGTAAAAGCATATTTTCTAATTTTTCAACATTTACGATTGCAGAAATCGTATGTTCTATGTTTTCAAAAAAACAATATTACGGACTTCGCAAATTGTACGTGTTCAAATATGAACAAGTCTATGTTCTTATTGTAAATTTACAACATTTCAGGATTTGGAAAGTTAGTTCTTATGTTTTGCAATCGGTAATCGGAAGATGGATGATTTTGCAACATACAGCAAGCCAACAATGCAGTAAGAATCAATTGAAACATGGGAAGGGTGTTTCAGCATCTCATAAGGAAAATTTTAAAATAGAAAAAAAACTAATACCTAACATTTTATTCGCAAGCATGACATAACTAATACATTGCACAATACTTTTGCAACAAAGCAAGAGTCACATTCAGTTAAAACACAGCAACAATGTTTCACCATCTAATAAATAGACTAAATGAAGAACTAAGAAATAGCTGCAAATTTAGCAAGGTTCAAAATCTTTGGATTTTGCGACATATACATAAATCCTATGTGTTCAAATACAAATATGTCCATGTTCCTATTTCCAATTTTTGACACTTCGGTGTTTAGAAATATATTTCGTATTTTGTAGCAATAAGGAACATGCTATATTCCGATATCAAATTTTTAAACATATCAAGAAATCGTATGTGTTCAAATAGGAACATGTCGGTATTCCTATATGAGAGATTTTGGATTTCCAAATCCTGATTTTCATGCTTTATTTTCACTGTTCTTATTATTTTCACAAAAGTTATTCCTCCAATAAGTTTATGCCTATTTTAACAATCAATTCAAATAGAGGAACGATGTTTCCCTATCTCATAAGCAACATTTTAAATTAGGAAAAAAACTAATAGCTAAGATTTTATTGATAGGCATGACATAACCAATACATGCCACAATATTTTTGCAACAAAGCAAGAGTCACATTCAGTTAAAATGTAGTAACGATTTTTTACCATCCAATAAGAGAACTGAATGAAGAATGAATGAATACCAATACATTGCACAATACTTTTGCAAAAAAGTAAGAGTCACATTCAATTAAAACATTGCAGTGGTGTTTCACCATCTAATAATCAGACTAAATGAAGAATGAATGAGTACCTTCCAATTTAGCAAATTTAGCAAACTTCAAAATATTCTCACGGAAATTCAAAGCGTAGATGGAACACAACAAACGGTAAAAAATAGTAATTACTTGAATGCGTCTTTATATGTGGAAAGAAAAGGTGGTGTAGTAGCGAGTGCAATCAATGAAATATTGTAAGAACATCTTTTAGATCATCATTAGATGAGAAAAATTGAAGATACAACATAATTTTTATCATAAATGACAAAGTTTATTGCATTAATGGAACACTAATGGAACAACAATGCATTGATGAAGCATTAATGTGAATAAAGAGACATGGGCAAAGTTTCTTTCATCACCTAAACCACCATTCAAACAAAACAATGACCAAATTGATGCCAAAATCACATTTTAAATGCACAAAAGAGCTGCAGAAAATAGTAGCCTAAATCCAAAGCCTCAATTGAAAATAATTTCCAGCACTTGTCATTTAGGACAACATATAGAAGTGTAGTGAAAACATTAAAGCCACATGTCAAAAAAGCATGATAAACAACAACTGGAAAGAAGGATTCACAATTGAAAATCATTCCATTTAGTCCATCAATGCATTCATGCATAGTAACAGATAGAAGTGCCATTAAACCATGCAATACACCTGGCGAAAAGACGGCACCGATCAAATCCATACAAACAAACCAAATAAAGCATGACCGTTTTCAAAACATGTACCTAACCAATCAACTCCATGCCACCTTTTTCCACACCTAAATTCCATGCTCCATCCCTGCCCAATTACGCGATATAAGAATCGTGAAATTTAACCATGATGTGAGGTAACAAAATTAAAAATCGGCAATTACTAGTAGGATTGCAGAAACACCATATGGTCCAATTTCGGATTCCGCAAGGTGCGATTTGTGACATTTCTTATTTTCAGAGTTTCCTATTTTAAAATAAAGAAATGTCGAAGATAGTATTTCTGACTTTCGACATTGGCATATCCCAAATTAGTGTGAAAACCCTGTGTAAACTGCGTGAAAAAAATAAAGAGGTCTAAATTTAACAATTTTTCATTTTCCTTGCCATGAAAGAAATGTATATGTGTGTTTTGAATTTGGTACTTCCTGTAATAACCTGAATTTTCTCTCTCACTCTTTAATCTCCTCCAAATGTAGAGGGAGACCGAAAAAAAAACACATACCGAGTTTAAGATAAGCATGGACTTGGCAAAGGAAGGTCTTACGTGAAAAGAATACGAACAGACACAATAAAGCCTCACATAAATAATCAACCGATCCACTCCATGCTGTCTTCTTCCATCCCTGCCAGATCACGAGATATAATAACCGAAAAGTTTAATGATTAATCTCGCCAATAACCACGCGACACATGTCGAGATGTTAAGGTCCAAGGAGATGAAAAATCTTTTGCACAACTTCTTTTATTGAGAAAACGCCTCTCACGTAATTATTTTATTGATTATTGACTTTTAGGTTTATCTTTCCAATACTTTATGGAAAACTAAAGTAATATTAAGTCATGCTCAAAATAATATTAAGTCATAGTCAAAATCATATTAAGTAATATTTTTTAAAGTGAGTTATTAAAATATTTAATATTTAATCTTCTTATAAAAATGCATAACATATATTTAAATAATCTATAAATAAAAAGTTATTTTATCATCTTATTGAACATATAAAGAATTTGTAAATGTAAGAGTGATTTACTAAAGTGTAAAACAATACAACAACACATTTTTGTTATTATTTTTATAAATATGTTTTTTATTTATATTCCAAAATGTTAAAATTTGAGTGTGGTCAAATTCTTTAACGAATATTACTCTAAGTATTACTCCACAAAACGTGAAGAGGTTTGAAAATTTTAAATATATATAACATTGAAGCTTAAATATATATAACATTGAATCTTAAAGATTATATATATTGAATCCTAAAGAGATCCTAGTTAAAATAGGAAAATCTACACTCTAAGGAAATTTATCTCTTTTTCTTAACCTCATTCACTTGTTTTTTAAAATTCTAAAAGGCATGACTTTGAATCCCAAGGAGATGGTAGTTATAATTTTAAATGTCTTTTTTTTTTAAATGCTAAATTCTTATATTGATATATTTTGTATTTTTTATAAGTGTCATGTTAATGTTATATTGATATATCTCGTATGTTTTAAAGTGTTATGTTACTTGATTTTAAAAATTCTTAATCTCATTTACCTGATTTTGAAATTTCTAAACTTGCATGACTTTGAGTCATATTGAGATAGTAGTTATAATTTTAAATGTGTATTTTTTTAATGCTAAAATATTATATTGATACATTAAATGTGTATTTTTTTAATGTATCATGTTAATGTTGTATTTTTTATGAATGCCATATTAATGTTATATTGATATATTTTCTATTTTTGATAAATGTATATTACTTGATGTTGAAAATTCTAAATCTCTATGACTTTGAATTCAAAGGAGATGATAGCTTTTTTTCAGAGTAAATATCCACGGGAAACCTAACAATACTTCCCCACATTAGTGGATGGTAGAGGTGGTAAACTACCGACCTTCCTCACAGAAGGCCTAACCCCAAAGGACTCAAGACTCGAACATGTGACCTCCCCCCATACCGAGAGAGTATGCGCACGTCTTACCAATTGAGCTAACCCTTGGAGCTAAAGGAGATGATAGTTATAATTATAAATGTTTTTCTCTTTTAATGCTAAAATGTTATGTTAATTTGTTTTGTGTTTTTTTATAAGTCTTATGTTAATATATTTTGTATTTTTTTATAAATCTTATGCTAATGTTATATTGTTATATCTTGTATTTTTTATAAGTGTTATGTTAATTATTTATTTGTATATATTAAAAATATAGGTTATGTATGGGATGGAAGGACACCCTAGAATGCACATAGTACTCAAGAGAAGAGGAGAGTGAAATGGTTTCATTGTTTTAGGGTTAGGATGAGAAACACTAGTGCAAGGTGAAGTGGTTGAAAATGAATGCTTTAGTTGATGCCTTGGAATCTTTTTTTTTATAAGACTAGGGTTAAGTATGTATATTATAAAATGAAAAGTTACACTTTAACGTGATGTGTTCCGATGTGTGGGTTCTAATCCTAAATTGATTGTAAAAGGCGGAGAACGGAAATCTCATGTTCGAGAATGAATACTTGTAAGGTAATTCCTGATTGTAGCACATTGAGCAATATATGAAATGAATGCTTCAGACCGAGGTGATTGGTACATGATGATGAGTTGCTCCAAGAGGACGTTTTGGCATTTTTTTTTTTCAGTGGAAAAAATGCCACCTTTTGTTATTCAAAAAAGAATCAAAAGACATCTTTTACATCATCCTCCATGTGTAGTATATAACTGTTCAAAACATCAATAACACATAGGAATGTCAAAAAACACATATTATATGACTGATACAGCTTTTCAAGGGACAAAGAACTAAAGTCTGATCATCGCAGACTTTTCTCATTGTTCCTAAGTATACTCAGGTCAGAATTCTAATATCGAGGGTGATCAACAAGTGCATACTATCTTGAGCAAAACAGGCTGGCAAGGAGATCTCCAGAACATAACAAAAAGAATCATTCACTGCAGAAGTCAAAAGTGCTGATATAAATGAACAACAAGACTAAAACAGATCAAAATGGCCATCATTGATGACTGACCCATCCAGAAATTCAGTAAAAATTCCATGACCCATATCCAAGTTTATGGCCTCTTTCGAGAGACCATCTGCGAACGAGTTATGCTCACTATAAATGTGCTTGAAGGTCACATGCAGGGCAGAATGAAGCATTTTTTTTATGTCACCACGCCACTGCGTCAAAGCAGGAACAACAAGTGCAGAAAATAGTTATCAATACTACAATCAAGAATTACCTTAGAAGGATAATGAATTCTTCAGACCGATGTGATTGGTACACGATGATGAGTTACTCAGGAGAAGTCTTGCTTGACATTTTGGTAGTTCTCAATACTCGTGCATTTGGAGGCGTCAAGAGGATCCTATCACATGAGGTTGATACCGTTCGTGGGAAGAGACCTTAGACTCTTATTAATTTTAATATAACACTATAGGTAATCAAGGTAAGTAGATTAGATATCATATTTCATTTTACCATCAAATTAGGTTATAATTTTTGGATTTGATTAGTTAAGGCACATCCTTTGAAATCATGAGGTGTATACATGGATAAATTCTTAGTGTTTTAATACATGTATATAAATATTCTTTATTAACCCTTTATACAACTCCATTGAAAAGACTTGAAAAGACTTATTGGACACATGAAGATTTATTGCACCGAGAGAAGCGAGGGTCTTTCATCCCGTTATGGGGGACATCATGTCACATTAGTCACGTTATGCTAGCTGGCATAAACAAAAAACATTATGTTAACCGTCATAAATAAAAAATAAATAAAAAATTTGATATTGTCAAGCTCTATCAAGCGCCGAGAGGGATCAAATATCTTGAGGTGCAAACTTCCTTTAGTGAAATCTTAATATTATATTAATATTAACTTTTATCTTTTAAATTAACTATTAGATGCAGCTATTAGCTTAACTCTACTGATGATACAAACATGAGCTTAAATTCAACGATGACGCCATCACACTCTTAAAAAGGTGTTATCCTCTCTCGCTTAAGCTGCTTCTGTGGTGTCCCCTCTTCTCTAATCAATGTCATGAACTCAAGTGTTTGTATATTCATCTTTCTACAAGTGGACTCAACACCTTTAACTTTACCAACTTTAACCACTTTTAACAACTTCAACATAGATTGATCACTGGTTATTTTGCATTTATATAAATACTTATCTCCTTCCTTTCAGAATCCATGTCTCTTTTCAGCTCTGAAATAAGTAAGGACTTTAGGGTTTGAAGCTGAATTAGTAGAAGGCTAAAGGAGTGCAGCATAAAACTCATACGTTTCCTCTATTCTGGTATTGGATATACCTATTGTACTGTAAGTCAAAGTTCAAACTACAATGGAATTGTTCAATCAACATGTCTCTAACACGTTAGTTTTCATGGTCGTATGGATGACATTGTTGACAGAGACATTTGTTGTATGTATAAAATTTATTTTTTTAGTTTTAAAATTATATTATTTTTTAATAATTTTTTTTTTCAAATAAGATATCTGGTTAAACTTAAAACCTAATAAATGAAAAATATAAGTAAATTATATATGGTTAAAAGTATTGGGATAATTAATAAATATATCTTTCCATCCTTCTTAGTTTTTGCATATATATAATTTTAGATTAAAATATCTGTACTGGTTTTTGATCGCTCATAATATGACTATATACACACCTTTATTCTTTGATTATTTATGTAATGATCTCGAGATGGATCGTTTAAGTTGGTTGAATCCTTGAGGATAGAACTACAGCACCTAAGAGAAATAAATTCGTTTGAGTAAACTTAATAACATACTTGTTGAATCGTCACAGGAAGGATTGGCTGTTGGAAGAACATTTCCTCTCTTCAAGAACTATCAAATCGATGACAACAAGGAAATGATTGCGATTGGAATGATGAATGTTGTGGGTTCATGCACTTCCTGTTATGTTTCAACAGGTCTTTTTCTCTTTCCTCCAATCTTATCAGTTGCAGATCCAATTTCTTCGTAGATCCAATTTCTTTTTCATCTCCTCAAGAGCGTTGATTCTGCTTGTATCGATGCTAGTCACAACTCGGAGGAATATTTATTAATGGAATGACGTTAGCAAATGGATAATCATTTATTTGATGAGGTTGCAACAATAATCAAAATCAAGGTTGATACAGAAAATACTCACGAGCCATGTCCAGGACTACATAGCAAAGAGTTTGATCATGCTTTTGGTTTTCATCTTCGATCCATCTAATTATCTTGTCATCCTCAAAACAAGAGAGAATTAAACAAATTAGCAATTACGAAATTAATTAGAGTTTTCACAGATCATAATGCCTTCTTGTCACCCTTCAAAAATTGGAAAACCCCCCCTCATGTTTTCCCATGTCAAAAAAGAAGAAGAATAGATTCATCTTTAACTTCGAAACCCAAAAGACTCCAGAAAACAAATTCGAACTCAAGCCTTCACAAATTTTGATAAATGGGTAGATATTGATAGAAAGCAAACCTTTCTTGCAGATAGCTGGATTTGGTGAAAAAAATTGGAGAATCTATGTGCAGTATGAGAATACCCTGAACTTTGTCTGCATTAGGGTATTTCTCTATGCTTCTATACACAGTCGTTCCATGAATGTTTCCCAAAACTGTAGTATGAGGCCTCATGACGTGCATCAACAATCTTACCAATGAGATGGATACCTGCAATTTAATAATTGAAATTGATTAGATTTTTTTCAAAACAACCACACAATTTTTAGTTATGTTGGTCCAAACTCTTATACAAATTGATTAGATTTTTCATGACAAACCACCTAATTTTTAGTTAAGCCGATCCAATTAATCCTATGCATATGGGCTAAGCATCAAATAATTACATTACTTTGGTTTGAAATTTGCAGAAAGCTGCAATTCCAATAATTTAAAACGGCAATCTTATAACTTGATGTAATGGTTTTCAATAGACAAAATTCATTCAAAAATTTTTGAGCATAACTATAAATGTGTAACCTTATCGCTGTGATCAAGCCAATTTCAACACTGGCAAAAGCAACGCCCAATGAACCTCCCAAGAACACGAAGAAGTCAATCTTGTCCACCTTCCATAGATGAATGGCGGCATGGATATCGATTAGACCCAGCATTGTCGAGGCAATACTAGCCGACAGAACCACATTTGGGGTGTAATAGAAAAGAGGAGTTAGAAACAGAAGAGTGAGCCTCATGGAAATAACCATTACTACATTTGAGGCTGCTATTTTGCATTCCACATTGAAATTCACCACTGATCTAGAGAAGGCACCTGCAAACCATCACACAAACATTCATCAGCAATAGTTATGGCATTCGTACAGAGCCGAATAACACTTTAACACCTACTTCAAAGTGAAAAATTTAACGGGTTACTAATAATTTCAACCCGGATCATTTCTGTCTGCAACTGATAACATTGAAGGAAAGAGAAAAAGACCTATTGAAACATAACAGGAAGTGCATGAACCCACAACATTCATCATTCCAATCGTAATCATTTCCTTGTTGACATCGATTTGATAGTTCTTGAAAAGAGAAAATGTTCTTCCAATAGCCAATCCTTCCTATGACGATTCAGCAAGTATGTTATTAAGTTTACTCAAATGAATTTATTTCTCTTACGTGCTGTAGTTTTATCATCTAGCAGTCACGTTATGGGAAGATAGTAGTTAGTCATTTTTTTTATAGCCGACATAACATTATGTAACGTTACGTAACATTACAATGTTACGTAATGTGACAACATTACGTAACGTTGCAAGATCTACCCCATACTAGGCTGTAGAGCACCTCTCGGCGCAACAAAGTGTCCACTCAATCCAAAATGAATTCACCAAATAATACAACTAAATGAAAAGTAATTAAAAGATTTGTGTTAAACCAGATTTACTACTAAAGAGATCAAAATGTTTAAGATGTTATTTTTTATGAACATTTAAAAATTTAAGATAAAAATAACTTACACTTAAATAAATTGGATCCCTCTTGGTGCTTTCTACATCTAAGTTTAAAATGGATCTATGTTGATGGTACATGTAATGAGGGGACCCACACAAGATTCAATGATCTAAATAATTTTTAAGTACTAGAAAGGACATTTTGGGTGAGCTTGGATATTCTCAAAATTAGTGCAATGATATATATCGCATTATAAAAGGCAGGGAGGATATTTCATCTTTGAAGAATTTATGTATGGCTACCTTTTTGAGAGGCTTATAACATTAGGACCAAGGATGTACTTTAAGATAAGGGTCCCAAGGAGGCTTAAATGAGGTCATGGGGAGAAATTATGGCGTGGGATGGCGGAAGTGATATAGAAAACATCTTTGATGAAGATTTTTTTTCTCATTCATGACGTCTTCTTATAGTCTTTAAGGACTACCCTTTTGTATGAATGGACTAATTGGTAACCTAGTGTTATGATTATGGATTTTTTTATGCTTTTTTTTTTTTTTGTAAATATGCAAATTTGATTATACTGAGGTATAATAAATTACATAATAGTTAGGCATCTATGGTGGTTTGAGATAGTGGAACCACCATTCCAATCAGTTAAAATTAGAAACATGAATGATTTTTAGATTATAAAAATGACTATATGTCTTTCGCTATGGAGGTTGATTTTAAGATTTAAGAGTAGTCTTTGTATCACAAGGTGATGTTAGTTTTTCATTTTAATTATTGGAAACCCTTTGTGTTGTCTTTGTTTGTATTTTAATATAATTGAAAAAAATTCATTGCTTATAAACATAAATGAAGAGATAAAAATGGAAGATTAACTTTAGGTGTCGAAATTTTGGTTCAATAACATGCAAGTGAGACATTTTTCCTTGTTTGTAATTAAATCTAAACTATAGAGTTTGGAAAGAAAGAAACGTCGTGTCACAACAAATTAAGAAAATGTGGAGCATAATACAAATCAAAATATATAACAAGTTTAATGAACTTAACACATTTACAAAATAGAAAGTATGATATATCTTTGATTTTCAATTAGAGAGCTATTGTTTGTCTTTTAATATAATTAAAAAAAAATCATTCATTATAAACATAAATGAAGAGAGAAAAATGGAAGATTAAATTTAGGTGTCTAAACTTTGGTTCAATAACATGCAAGTGAGACATTTTTCCTTGTTTGTAATTAAATCTAAATTATAGAGTTTGGAAAGAAAGAAACCTCATGTCACAAAAAATTAAGAAAATGTGGAGAATAATACAAATCAAAATTTATAACAAGTTTAATGAACTTAACATATTTACAAAATAGAAAGTATGATATATCTTTGATTTTCAAAAAGAGAGCTATGTTAACTAGCCTTTATAATTAACATCACATTAGAATTTTGCATGGGATGTGATAGCATATTATAAAACAAGAGCAATTTCTCTTTACTTTTCAAAAACATATCAATGCCAACTAGTCGTTACAATGAACACCACATCATAGTTTTGCATTGCATGGTAGAAACTAATATCATAGAAAACAAGATTTCAATGTGTTGTTATAATTGATGGTGGAACAACTATAAAAAGGAAAAACATGTTTGATATGAACCAAAGTACAAAATGAACTATAAAAATCATGGAGTGAAAAGATGGGGTTCAAAACATTTCATCCCAACATAAGGAGTTGAGTTACATGAACATTGTATCGTTATCGTCCGAAATGGAAATGATCGTTTCCCTTTCCTGAATTGTAAAATTGTTTTTGAATCATTTTCTTTGATAAATTGTTGCAGCTGAATTTGAGATAAATGTGCATAGTTGACTAGAGCAACTGCAAAAGAGACACATAATTATCAAATCAAACACATTTGACAAAAGGAATTTCAAATGTTAATACGATTAAAATTTTAACATGAAGAAATTGCACTTGTTCTTTGATACCTAGATAGAAACTAATCCTATTAGAATTGCAATCAGACATCAAAAAAAGAAATGCAATATGAAATACTTTAAAATAATTTGTTATTGGAATTAAATAATTTCATTTTACAAAAAAAGAGAAATTACTCTAATAATGAAAAAACGCGTTAACCTGAACCCAATAAGAGAGACAGATCTATGCATATACAATACCAATATAGGGATGCTATTGAATGCAAATTATGAAACATGCTCTCACGAAATGAATAAAAAAAAACTTCTACAACTAAACTTGATAAATGTATGCATCTACAAATCTAGAATTAATACTATTTGGCACGTTCTAGATGCTTATTCAGAAATCCTAATTAATCAAAATGATAGATGCACGCATTATAGAACCTATTAAGGAGTCTACGTGGATTATTCATATGATAACAAGAAAATAACTTTGTTGGTGAAGTTCATATATGTTTCAACATGAGGAAGCTCAATGATGCCTCCCTAAATGGTCCATTTGTAATGTCCCCAAAAATTAAAAATTAAAAAAAATATTAGGCTAGTGAAAACTACCTATGAGGAACATTATTGAACTTGCGGAATATAACGTACGATGGATGTACCACTATTTTCTCCTAAGCTATTCTTACGTTCTATTATCTTACTTTCAGTTGTGAATATTATTGTATTTTACTCGCGATGTCATAATTGTTTTTTGCTACATTATTCTTATGGTTATACATTATGGTGTATGTGTAGTTACTCGATTATATGCTTCGTTTATTTCTACATAGTCTTACTTGTTATTTATATGGATATAACTTAGCTCTGGTTTTGGAACTAAAGTGGGTGGAGTGGTGGGACTAGTTCTCCCATGATGGTCTGCGAGGTAAAGTGTTCACCTGTATAGTAGGCTTACTTAGTTCGGTTTGAACTAAGGCACCTCTTCTATTTCGTATGCATATTATACTTGGTGATGGAGATTTAAAGAGAGATGAACATTTTGATCATTAACATGCCTACTATTTGATATTACGCTTCCTTAAAGACTCAGATTGATAGCAATCTAATTACTATCTTCATTAATTATTTAACATAGATAAATTATCTATGTGATACCTGCTATTCATTTTATAATTTCAAATTCATTGTTTATCTCTTAGTCTATTTACATTTTATGTTTTCTTTAATAAAATTATTGACATACCTTTTATTATGTGTTTGACAGGTTCACAATTTGTTAGTTAAAGGCTCATTATTGGCTTATGGATAACGACGTTACCATGGCATATTTCATATGGCATGGTTGTTAATTAGTAGGAAAATGAGAGTCAAATTTTGAGGGCTTAGAGCCTAAGGTTTATATGATACATATGTTATTTAAGCATGGGGATTACCTTTGGGATAGAGCACACAATGCATGGACTATACCTTACATGATACCTTGTAATATAACCTAGGCGTGACAATTTGTAACATACGGTTTTTACTTATGCAATGGGGTTTAAGGCCCTACATGGAAATGGAGACCACGATAATGGAATGTTTATAAACTATGGAGATGTGGGTTTTGGCTTGATATTCGAAACCACGTTGGCACCATTAATACATCTCAAGGTTTGCAGCAGACCAAGCTTATGACTTCACTCCACGAGTAACTTGGTCATTTCCCTTGTCTCAGTGATGGTTTTGGTCTTGGCTCTCCATAAAAGATGGAGGTGACACCCTGTTTAACGAAGGTATGCTTCATTGGTTTTATGGCAGTGTTTGATGTTTGATTCATGGCTTAACAGTTGCATGCTTCTCATCCTCGTCTTTTTTGTTGGTGCTTGCAGGTGACATGGTTAGCATGGAGATTCATGGTTTAGAGCTTTAACACTAATTCATGGGTGATTCCATAGGTGCACGGTAATCCTGTTAAACATGCTATGTTGGTCACCTCTTGGCATTGTGGGTAGGACTCGGTTATCATGTTTCTTAATGGGGTTTTACTGTGGTATTTCAATTCACCTTCGGGCCCGTGTATAAATTTTGGGTTTGTAAAAATAATAAGCGTGTTGTTAGCAGCGAAATGGGGAACTTTGGGAGTTTTACAGAATTTGCGTTTTGTTTGTTTAATTCGTAATTTTAATTGGGGATTTAATCCATGGGCTACACCATTGCTTGCAATGGTGCCATAGCCCTTAGCACGACTATGTAAATTGTGTTAAGTTGATAAACCACTGAATTTTGAATATATACTATGTTTACTTTATTTTTCCATGGTTGTTAAATAGTATTATGTGTATGAATCCATCCTGTGTTTTTATTAATGCGTTGTGAATATTTAAACCTTGGGTTTACATATGGTGTTCAGCCTTCACGATGAGTCTGTGTATTGCTCCTTCCATTATTGTTAATAGTTAAATGAATGGAAATGATAGAGACATCGAATGGCTTGGGGCCATGTCATGAATGGAATGAATGCCCTTCCATCGTAGCTGTGATATCGTAGAAGTTTTAGGATTCACAATTTGGTTTTTAATATGTAACGTGGATCTATAAATACATCGTGGGTGTGAACCCTTGGTTGACAAGGTCGTTGTAGATTCCTTTACCATTTCATTCATTAGTATGGAATGTGTAAATGTATAAGAGCCATGGAAGTAAACCCACAATGGCTATCTCCATTGTAGGTTTATTTATTGACAGGGATAATTTTATCACATGGTTTAATTAGGGGACTATGTATTTATTTTAAGGGGTTGAGCCCGTACTTACAGGGTAGGGTGCAGAGGTGAGAGTCTAATGACCTTTCCATAGCATAATTATGTTATTATTGTAGCGTGCATACACTTTGTGTGTAGCATGGCCCTTATAAGTATAAAAAGACCCTACAGGATTTGAATCCTAGTCGTTGCTTGTCTAGAGACTTGGGACTGTTTCTAGAATATTTATAATGAGGGTTGTAAAAAAAACAATTCAGGTGTATTAATGTAATTTCATGGTTTTAATTCATTTATATTGAACGAAGGCATGGTTATGTAATTTATTACTACTTATGCATTTTATGTTGTGGCTTTTATTAAGGCCTCTGACTTGGATTTGTATACCCACATGGGTCAATACAAGGACCTCTGTGTAATTTAAGGGTTTTGAAATATTACTTGGTTATTATTAAGTGATGACTGTCAGAAATATTAGATGGGAATTGAAATGATTTATGCATATGATTATGTTGTTGTTTATTAAAATATTTAGGACTGTGGATTTTAAATAGTGAAAAGACATTTGATCTTGGACCAAAGAATGGTGACGATACTTACTTTGTTCATTGTTTATTATGGTGTTATTTTTAATGGGATGATTTAATAGTTAGCTTTTATTTAAATATATAGACCTTGAAAGGTCTTTACTGGTTTATTTATTTTATAAATAATTATAGTCAGTACTTACTTGACTAGATTCATAATCTATTTATGTTTGATGATATATATATATATATATATATATATTAATTTAGTTTGTAAATATATTAGGTTATCTAGGTTGAAAGTTTATACTTATATATAAAAAACTTACCTCTGAACCAGTATATTTAAATCTAAAACATGCCTATGCTGACAAATGAAATATATCAGTAGAGTATAAAAACACAAAAGAACAGATAGGTAGCAGATCTGAAATAAAACCTAGTTTGTACTTAACCCAGTTTCAACAGTAAAAATAATACATGAATTAAAACTAGGATGCAGAACCCTTGATAAAAATTTATAAATGAATTAAACTTGCAGAAGCAAACTGATGAATAAACTGTGGATAAGTCTCGTATAAATATTATCTTACATCCTATGGTTATAATTTTAAAAATGCAAACCCTAGTAGAGTTTAAACAGAGAAACAAATACATAGGGTTAGGAAATGCAATGTAATCATTTGACTTACATATCCAACATTTATTATACGAAAATGGAATAAGCAGTCTAGGGCTTCATACCTGTAACTTGAAGCTCTTTTAATGGTTGAACTTGCACACTCAAATAACTAGCATTAACAATTCAAAGGCATAGCTGACCTATGTTTTTGTGGAACAAATCACTTGGGAACTACCACATTCCACCCAACCATGACCCAAAACCATTCCTGCTTTAAATCAAGATCCTCTTGAAATGGAATCCAACATGCAAGTAGCTCAGAGCTCATGAGGTAATGTTTCCTATCTAGTATACCAAGTCTAGATAAATTCTTCTTTTTCCTTCAAGGAAAATATTCTCCAAGAATTTAATTGAGAGCAAAACGGGCAAAAAATGACTCCTCACAATGATAGTTCCAAACCCCAAACCTTTCTTTTCCTTGAGATTTTATAGACAGACTTTTCAATCAAAGGGACAGTTAAATCAAGAAACCTTGGTTTCTTGATTTAACCCTTTTGAATTAATTTGGGTAAATTTTAATACTTTAACTTATGAACTTTTAACTAGTTACTAGTTTAGACTTTTGTAGGCATTGGACTATTTTGTATCTTTAAATAATAAATAATAATGGATGGGGCTTTTCTTTCTTTCTTTCATCATTAAAATTAATACTATATTTATTCTTATACATACCATGTATAAGATACATAATAATATAACATTTGTTAACATTTGTCTTTAGGCATCATATACCATGATCCCTAGACTTAATGACACTTCTTCATTAAGGTCAAATAGGTAGATGGTTAGTTCTACTAGGCTAGGAAACTCTAAACATCCTTGCATGTTGGATTTTGTTGAATAACGTGGTAGTTCTTCAGCACTTGATGAGGATACAGAAATTCGAAATTTCATTTAACCACTTATAAATAAGTCTAATGGGATCAATATTTTTCTCAAGTTTTTTTCACTCTGAAGTTATTAAATTCGTTTCTGTAACCCCTAGCACTTACCAGAGCCCAAACTCAATGGTTTAACAGGGATTTAAAAACTTAGTGCAATTCTAGAGCTCTTCGCTGAACACTAATGCTAGGATGTACTTGTATGATACATCTAGGGATACAATGGCAAAGGATCCGATGCTCCAAATCTTATGCTCAACATCAACATGGAAGGATCCAGGGCTTATTCCCAACACTTTCAAATCTTGTCTTTTCATGTGTTCCAAAGCTTCTCGCTCAACACAAATGTATGTACTAATGTGCTCCAGAGGTCCTTGCTCAACACAAAACATTAATTACCCATGTGCTCCAGAGCTCCTCGCTCAATAAAAAACATTAATTACCCAAGTGCTCCACAGCTCCTTGCTCAACACAAACATCTCATCAATCATGTGCTTCAGGTTCCACTACAAGAAAAACAACCATATATATATCATAAACAATTCTCTTACGCCCAATATATAAAAAAAATCATGATGTTCATATGTAGTGGGGTCTTCGACCTGATATATAAAATAAAAATATCAAGACAACATCATAAACAATAGGCTCGTCCCTATAACTATTAGGTCAAAAATTCGAGATATTACATCCATCCCTGTTTAGAAAAACACCATCCCTCGTGTTCTAGGGACTTGGAATGCCATCATGAAACAAGGGAGGGTAAGATTTTCGCATGGTGGCCTCATTCTTCCAAGTAGCTTCATCAGCCTCAAAGTGATTCCATTGCACTTTCAATTTGAATATGGTGCATTTCCGAAGATGAACCTCTCTCTTGTCCAGTATATTAATAGGCGCATGGGAAAACTCCCCTTCAGGTTCCACCTATAATAAGGACCAATCAACTACATGTTTAGCATCATAACCATATTTCTTTAACAAAGCTGCATGGAAAAAATTATGGACACTTCCATGCGCGGGTAATGCTAGCTCATCTGCCACTGGCCCTTTCTTCGCCAGTATTTCAAAAGGTCCGCAAAATATAGGTGCTAACATAACACACCTATCTAAGCTCAACAAGCTTCATTTGGATTTTACTTTAAAGTAAACATGATCGCCTATTTGAAAGTCTTTATCTTTTCTTTTCCGATCCACGTAACGTTTTTAGTGGTCTTGTGCTTCTTTAAGGTTCGTGTGGACCTTGGTAACCAACTGTTCCAAGTCCAACAATAAATTAGGCCCTAGCATGAGTTGATCTACCAGGCTATCCCAAGTAACCAGTGTTCTACACTTCTGTCCATAGAGTACCTCAAAGGGCCTCATCTTGGGGGAAGTCTGATAACCATTTTTATATGCAAACTTTGCAAGATGCAGGTAATCCTCCCACTTCATGGGGTTGTTCATGACATACATCCTAAGCATATCCTCAACAATCTGATTTACTCTTTCTATCTTCCCATTTGTCTACGGGTGATATGTAGTTCTAAAGTTCAACTACATCTCCAATCTGGAGAATAAAGATCTCCAAAAGTTTCTTGTTAACTTAACATATCGATTTGACATGATTTCCTTGGGTATCCCATGTAATATAAATATCTCCTTCAAGAAGATGTCAACAATGTTCATTTCCTTGTAGGTCGACTTGACAGGAACGAAGTGTGTTGCTTTTGACAACTTGTCGATGACTACAAAAATAGAATCATTTAACTTCTTAATTTTCAGTAAACTAGTGATGAAATGCATACTAGTGACCTCCCACTTCCATTATAGAATGGGTAACGGCTTGAACAATCCCAAAGGATGCTGATACTCAACTTTTACTAGCTAACATTCTTGACATTTCACGACAAACATCACAATGCTGGCCTTTAAATTAGGCCAGAGAAAGTGTCTCTTCATGGTCGATATCATCTTTTCATATCGCGGGTGCTTTGAGTAGGGTGCTCGATGAAATTTTGTGAGCATGTTGGACCGAATGTCCCCTCCTTCTTGAATGTACAATTGATCCTTGGAACATAACAGTCAATATTCGTCTACCTTGTGTTCTTTTTGTTGTTGAAACAACCTGTCCTTTTGGACTTTCTTGAGGATTTCTACATACAAGGGGTCAACTCTGTTGGCCACTCTAATCCTCTCATGCAAATATGCATCGGTTTAACTCAATGTCACCTCAAATAGCATATGAGTGCGTCGGATCAAAGCATTGACAACCTTAGTCTCTTTTCCCTTAATGTGATTTAGCTCGAAATGGCACTCACTAAGGAAACCCAACGACCTAGCTTGCCTTGCATTTAGATCTGGCTGATTGAATAAATATTTCAGAATCATATTGTCTCTCTTCAAAAGGAACTTCCTTCCCATGAGTAGTGCCTCCACATCCTCAAAGAGTGGATGATAGCCGCAAACTCAAGATCATGCATAGGGTAGTTTTGTTCATGCTCTTTTAAGTTCCATGATTCATAACATATCGCATGATCATTCTACAGGAGGACTCCTCCTAGTCCTTCCTTTCTTGCATCCATGCAAAAAACGAAATCCCCATTCGGATTCATAATTAGTAACATCAGTGCAGTCATCAAAAGGTGCTTAAGCTTTCAAAAAATTTCTTCGCACTTACCTATCCATAAGAACTTACTTTCTTTCTTTTGCAAATCAATCATGGGGCAAGTGATTCTCGAGAAGTTCTCAATGAACTTTTGATAATATATGTCTAATCCAAAAACGGACCTAATGTTAGTGACACTAGTAGGTGTAGGCCAATCCTTTATGGATTTAACTTTTTTGGGTCCACAACTATCCCTGTCTCAGAGATAATGTGGCCTAAGTATTGTATTTGTGGTTTATAATTATGACATTTACTAGACTTGGCCTAAAGCTAGTGTTCTCTCAACACTTGTAGTACTATGCGAAGGTGTTCTTCGTGTTCTTCTTAATTCTTGGAATAAACTAGTATGTCATCTATAAATGCCAGGAAAAACTTATCCAAATACCTACTGAATATGTTGTTCATCATACACATAAAGTTCGTGGGTACATTGGTCAACCCGAACGACATCACTACAAACTTGTAGTGCTCATGCCTTGTACAAAAGGCGGTTTTGTAAATATCCTGATTGCAAATATGAACCTGATGGTACCTGGATTGTAGTTCAATCTTCAAAAATATTTTGGATCCTCCAACCTGATCGAGCAATTCATCGATCCTAGGGAGTGTGTGTCGGTTATTAATAGTCATTTTGTTCAACTGAAGGTAATTGATGCACATTCGCATCATACCATCTTTCTTATTTACAAACAATATTGGTGCTCCACAAGAAGACAAACTGGGTTGGATATACCCTTTCTTTATCAACTCCTACAACTACAGTTTGAGTTCCATGAACTCAGGTGCAGTCATGCGGTTGGGGCATTTGGAAGCTAGAACGGATCCTCGGGTCAGTTCGATGGAAAATTCTAGCTCTCATTTTGTACTTAACCTTGGGATTTCCTCAAGAAACATATCCTTGAATTTTTCAAGAACAGGGAAGTCTTCTATTTGTTGTTCTCTTTCAGACTCTATGTCTCTGATATTTTCTTCAAAAATCTTGCAGCCTTTCCTGACACATTTCTTTGCTTGTATGGCAAATATTTTCCTTACGAAAACTTTCTTTGGAATTCCTTAAACCTTTACTTGGTTTCGTCGGCTATCTGTACACAAGATTGACTTGTTTAAGCAATCGAGTATGACATGGTTCTGTTCAAAATACTCCATGCCGATAAGTATATCATACGATCCTAAAGGTAGGATGTTCAGGTTTACTTTTGTTGGAAAACCATTCAGGTTTACCTCACATTCTTTAACTATTTCAGAGACTTTTCGTTTCGTACATGTGGCTAATTGCACCAACTAAGGTTTATCATGCTTTACTTTTCCTCATTTGTATTAATCAACAATTTTAGGCAAAACATATCTCCATCAAGCACCGAGATCAATAAGTATTGAAATAGAAGTGTTCAAGATCTTACCTTCTTTCTCAACCATTATATCTTGATGATCTTCCTGTCAGCCATCCAAGGCTGCATAAATCCATGGTGTTCTAGCTGTGTCCTCAACAGTTGGTTCTTCTTGTAATTTGTGCAATACCCAAGTGGTCTTGTTCTTACAATCTCGGGCATAATGAGGCCCGTTGCATTTCAGCACTTGATCTGTAGTGGGGTAGCATTGGCTCCACTTGTTACTTGCTTGTTAACATTAGGAGCTCGTACATAAGGATTGATACCAAGTTTATTGAAGTTCTTGTTTGCTGGAAAGTTCTTATTTTGCTTTCTATATGGTTGTGGGTTAAACCTAGGTTTGTGGTTATCAGAAAAGTTCTTAGACTTGTCTCAGTTTTGATTCATGTTCTCATGCCTTAGATTTCCATTCTCATAACAAAGCCTAGCTTTGTGTATTTTTGTATCCAAAGTTTTTGGCATGTCGAACTCAATCCTTTCCCCAAAATTGGGAGGAAGGCATCCTAAAACCTGTTAGAAATTCACATTTTCATCCTTAATATATGGTACATAATGTAATAGATCTAGAAATATGTTAATAAAAACGTTCATAGTCATGGATCCCATACGTAGCTCATAAAAATCTTTCACTTTTCCGTCGAAGAATATTTCCGACATATATTTTTCTTGGAAGAGTTTTCGGAAGTTATCCCAGCGTATTTATTTTAGATCATCTTTCTTGTTGTGTTTTAAATCTCTCCACCACCTTGCTACCTTTCCATTCGAGTTATAGATGGAAAGTCCAGCCTTCATCTCATTTGAGTAGTTATGAACCTCAAAATATTTGCTCATGCCCAGTAGACACTCTTTAGCCTTCTTCCGAGTGTTTACTTCACCTTCATAGGTCAGGGCTCTGATTTTTCTAAACTCACCCTGAAGACTGCAATTGATTCTTTGTTTCTTTCTTCAAGGAGAAAGAGATTCATCATTGAAGGACTGTGATGATCTCCTTTCAGTGCTTCAAGGGTACGTTCCTATTTTTCTTCTTCTCTTGGGCTGTCGACTCGTTTATGGTAAGGTTCTGTTTTGGAGTTGTTTGTGGACTAAGTAGGTTTACCCTGCGGGATTCCTTCTATCATAATTCTTAGTAATGCTTCATTTATAGCTTGGTGTTCTTTCCTTTTGTTCAGACTATCTTATCTAAGAGTTTGTAATTCTACCTAAAGGCTATGTATAGTCTTCAAACTATCAGAATTCAACTCCAGCACGAGTTTTGCTTCTGGAGTGGGGGTGTTCATATTTCCTTATCATCTATTATCTTCCTCAATACTCATAAACTGAACTGTTTGGTAAAAGTTTCCTAAAATTTCAAAAAATTTAAATAACAGAAAATTTTTCAGTTAGTAACAAATTTAATAACATACTTTATTTTCTTTGCGATAAATGCTTGGTACTACCATTGGTCTCTTAGTATTGAAACTGGGCTCTGATACCACTTGTAATGTCCCCAAAAATTGAAAATATACTTTTTTTAATTAGGCTAGTAAAAATTACCTATGGGGAACATTATTGAACTTGCAGAATATAACGTATGATGGATGTCACACTATTTGGTCGTAATTTGTTCTTACGTTCTATTATCTTACTTTAAGTTGTGAATATTATTGTATTCGACTTACGATGTCATAATTCTTGTTTGCTACATTATTCTTATGGTTATACATTATGGTGTATGTGTCGTTACTCGATTATATGCTTCGTTCATTTATGCATAGTCTTACTTGTTATTTATATGGTTCTAACTTAACTTTGTTTCTGGAACTAATGTGGGTGGAGTGATGAGACTAGTTCTCCCATGACTGTCTAAGAGGTAAATTGTTCACTTTTCTAGAAGGCCTACTTAGTTCGCTTTGAACTAAGGCACGTCTTCTATTTCGTATGCAAATTATACTTAGCAACAGAGATTTAAAGATCGTTGAAAATTTTGATCGTTAACATACCTACTATTTATTATTATGCTTCCTTACAGACATAGATTCATAGCAAGGTAATTACTATCTTCATTAATTATTTAACATAGATAAATTATCTATGTGATACCTACTATTCATTTTGTAATTTCGGATTCACTATTTTTCTCTTAGCCTATTTACATTTTATGTTTTCTTTAATAAAAGTATTGACATACCTTTTTATTATGTGTTGCACCAGTTCACAATTCGTTGGTTAAAGGCCCATTATTGGATTTTGGATAATGAGGTTACCATGGCATATTTCATATGCCATGGTTCTTAATTAGTAGAAAAATGAGTGTCAAAGGTTGA
The DNA here is from genome assembly GCA_001517045.1 of Pseudotsuga menziesii. Taxonomy (NCBI): domain Eukaryota; kingdom Viridiplantae; phylum Streptophyta; class Pinopsida; order Pinales; family Pinaceae; genus Pseudotsuga; species Pseudotsuga menziesii. Next base: position 137,228 of record LPNX010851720.1, read on the forward strand.
GGGGTTTGAGCCTAAGGTTTACATGATACATATGTTATTTAAGCATGGGGATTAACTTTGGGATAGCGCACACAATTCATGGACTATACCTTACATGATACCTTATAATATAAGCTTGGGGTGACGAGTTGTAAGATATGGTTTTGACTTATGGGATGGCGTTTAAATCCCTGCATGGAAATAGAGACCATGATAATGTAACATTTATAAACTATGGAGATGTGGGTTTTGGTTTGATATTGGACACCATGTTGGCACCATTAATGCATCTCGGAGTTTGGGGCAACCCAAGCTTAGGGCTTGGCTCCATGAGTGAATTGGTAATTTCACTTGTCTCGCACATGGTTTGGTCTTGGCTCTGTGCAAAAGATGGAGGAGACACCATGGTTAATGAAGGTATGCTTCATTGGCTTAATGGTTGCATACTTCTTGTGATAAATTAAACTTATTGTTATTTTAAAATTTTGGGGTGGACTATTATTATGTTTTTTATCTACCGATGAGAATGAGACAAGTGTACTATCTAGATTGATTTTATAGGCATCATCCAAGATTAAACTAAAATGAGACAAGTGTAATGTTCACATTGATTCTATGGGAATCATCCAAAATTAACAATTAGTAATTTCAAAAAAATTAAAAATAGCTTAATTAAGCTCTAATAACTACTTAATAATATTTAACTATTCGATTATTAAATACAACTATTAGCTTAACTCCATGCATTATTACATACACCTATTATCTTAACTCCAATGATTCTAGAACTATTAGCTTAACTTCAACTATAATCACAATTATATTGGATAACTATTAGCTTAACTATTAGATACAACTGTTAACTTAGCTCCAACGATTCTACAACTATTAGCTTGGCTTCAACTCTAATTACTTAAGGCTTAGTCCAATTGCATTTGGAATCTGGGAGTCTAGCTAATGTGTAGTGATGTAGGAGTTGAACTCCTAATAAAATAGTTAGAACTCCTAATAAAATCCTCCAAACTCCTAATAAACTATTGCATCTAGTATTACAGGTTTAGGCTTTCCATATATATGTAATTAGGTTTTTGATTCTTTTTAAAGGAGGTTAGTCTAACTTATAATTAATAATTTCAAAAAAAAAAAAATCTTAGTTATCATCTCATAAGTACAATTCATGATAGTTCTAAAAAAACAAAAAATATTTTAGTTGACATCTAATAAGTACAATTCATGATAGTTGGGAAAAAATAAAAATAGCTCAGTTAACATGTGATAAGTACAATTCGTGATAGTTTGAAAAAATGAACATCATCTTCAAGTATTCTATTATTAGATAAAACTATTCAATTATTACAACTATTAGCTTAACTCCAATGATGATACAACTATTAGTCTAACTTCAACTATGAGCTTAACAACCATAAACGTTGATGTATGAGCTTAACTATTAGATACAAGTAATTGACACATTCTTTAGTAGAAAGAACATTATCGATATGTCAAATATATACTTCTCTACGTATTTCAAACATATTAATCTTAGTAATATAGTTGTTGTTAATCTTAATTACCTATAATGTTATATTAAAATGAATAATATTATAAGGTCTCTCCCCATGATGGGTATCAATCTCATGTGACGGGCTCCTCCACATGCCTCCACACATGCTAGTATAGAGCATTGCCAAAACGTCAAGGAAGACTCCTCCTGGATTAACTCATCATCGTTCCCCCAATAACGTCAGTCTAAAGCATTCACTTCATATATTACTGGATTCACTACAATCAATACTTTCCTTATAAAGAGTCATGCTCAAATGTGATACATTGGTTCTCAACCTCTTTCGATCAATTTAGGTTTAGAACCCACACTTGGGAAAACATCATGGTGACTTTTCCTTCATTAGGAGAATGCTTCAAGATGAAATAGAAAATAGTAGAAGGAAAGCCATCATTGCTACTATTATGTCACACACTTCATAATGCTTGACCTCTATATCTTGTTTAAGAGGAAGAGTTTCACTCACGGATCATATAAAGCACACACCCCACAAAAATGTCAACGACATTAGGTGGACTCATATTTGTCGAGTCCTCATGGAGAAGAAATAAGAAAAGGAAGGATTCCATGTCATTGTCAAACCTATAGGAAATGCGGACATTCACAAGATGTTGGACATAATTGCTAAGAGTTTTGAAGTTCCACTAGAAATTATGGTTCACAGATTACTTACCGAGGGAAATTACAGTTAGCTTCTCTTGGAAAGAGTGAGGCACCTCAAAACAAGGGTTCAATATATTTTTGAAAATCAATAAGAATATGATGACAAGCTTAATGCTCTAGGATTGAGCCTCTCTGTCCAATGAACGGATTATCTACCATAGGAATCCAATGAATGGGAATGCAATCTCCTACAATCATAGAGGACACTGAATCTAAGGTACTCTTTCTTACCAACATTCTAGATGATGATGAGATCCTCTCTATGTGTCATCTGTCAATGATCTATTTTTTTTACTATAGTCGGTCTTTATCATAGAAACAATCGATTCCAAATTTTGTTTAAAATTCTGAGCCAATCAAAAACATCATCTTTATAGTTTCACTATTGAAACTTCTATAGGAATATAACGTCGTTTAGTTCCATTAATCCAAGTTGTATAATCATAAACAATGATTTCACTTTTATCTCTTTAATATGTATGGGTTGCAATCATATAAGTTTAAATTAGATTTTAATGATGGAATTTTCGTTACCGGATTGGTAAAGGAGTTTTTTTGGTAAACTAGTTTCCAAAAAAACGTAACTTTTTTTATAGTATAATATTTAACCCTATATTTAAAAAATATTCCAAAGCCTAAATTAAAGTATTTATTTTCAACCTCTTTACCTTGCAGTAGTGTTTCTCAACCTAACCCTAAAACAAAGAAACCATTTCACTCTCTTTTTATTGAATACTATGTGCATTTATGGGTGTCCTTCTGTCCCTATACATAACCTATATTTTTAATATATTTAAAAAAAACTAACATAACACTTATAAAAAAAATACAAAATACATTAATATAACCTTTTAGCATTCAAAGAGAGACCTCTTTAAAATTATACCTACCATCTCCTTAGAGTTCAAAGTCATAAAAAGTTAGAATTTTCAAAATAAAGTAACATAACACCTATAAAAGAAACAAGATATATCAATATAACATTAACATGACACTTATAAAAAATACAAAATATATCAATATAACAATTTAGCATCTAAAAAAGACACATTTAAAATCATAACTACCATCTCATGATGATTCAAAGTCATGCATGTTTAGAAATTTCAAAATCAAGTTAGTGAGGTAAATAAAATAAGCATAAAGGATTACAACTACCATCTCCTTAGGATTCAAAGGCATACATATTTTTAACATTTTCAAAATCAAGTAAGTGTTCTCTCTTACCACTATTTTATTTATTTGTTCATTGTCTTTGACAATATGAGCATGGTGTCTCTTTTTCCTGATTGGACAGTCTCTTGCAAAATATCTATTTTCATCACAAGTATAACATTGAACATTGGAAGGATATGTCTTGGTATTTGTAGGTTTCTTTTCCTTCTTCTTGTTGTGATGAACGTTCTCCTTCTTCTCCTTCTTATTTTAGTTCTTCCTTATGTGAACGGTAAGAGTTTGATCTTTAGTTTCTCCCATCTTCTCTTCCCCTACCGTGAGTAGTTATTCTTTGTGTTCAGATTCTTCTTGAAGTCGACTAAATGTAATAAAAATCCTTCTTGCACACATTCCTTGAATGAATGAGTCCCATGATCTAGGGAGACCATTCAAGGTAGTCATTACAATTTATCATTCTTCAATATTCTCTTCAAATGCTTCAAGTTTTTCTTTTATTTGAGAATCCGTTGAGAAGTAATACTATAAATTCTTGGAGTTCTGTATCTTCACATTCTTCAATTGTTTCCTAAAATTCATCATATTGTTGATGTTCTTTCCTTTGAACATATTTGTCAAAGCACCATATACTTTATTTTGTGTCTTGAATGAAGACACATGGGGAATGATGTTATCCTTAATAGACTCTGCAATGATTCTCTTGGCATTAGCCATTCTTCTTTTTTGAGCAGCCTTATCCTCATCTCGCTCTAGTTCCAGAACTTATTCAGTGATGTAGTTATCCAAATCATTTTTTTCAAGGATCAAAAATATTTTGTACTTCCATGCTTAGGATTTATTATTGCCTCCGATATTGTCCTCAAGAGGAGTATGGTGAGTCATCTTTTCAAATGAGAACCGCAAATGGAAATAACAAATATCTACATCTTACCGATTTGAGATGTCCCACCTTGTTCAAGAGGTGGGTGATGTGAGCTTTGTTAGAGAAGCCCTAATTTTCCAAACATGGATCTTGGAAATTATGTTTGGATAGAAAGATGGGCCTCATTGAGGAAAGTTTCTCAACAAGGTCACTTTATGAAGGCTGAGGTGTGAAGCCTCTAAAACTTGATCCCTTAGTTTCTCCGAGCACAAATGATAGGGTAAAAATGAAACTTCTTCAAATTTGAAACTTCATCCACAAAAATATGCACCCTACTAAGACGAGTTATCCTAGCCCTCCTTTATTTATGATATGTGGAGAGAACACCTTGAACTAGGAAACGCTAGTTTTTGTTGATGCATAGTTCCTTCTTTCAAATAGGTTCTGATACCATGTTACTTTTTACTATATCTTATTATCTTAATTAGGATCTTTTATTGAAATAATAACAAGTACAACGAGATACATAATATATAAAAAATACACAAGACAAAAATATTTTCACGAGGAAAACCATTAAGGAAAAAACCCCCCAAACTTTCTCAGAATAGTACAGTCACAAAGAATGTGTCATAAGATGATCAAACCCAGGAATAAGAAGTATTCAACAACCATCTATATATCCTCCCTTGTCTCTCTCACTCTCTCATGTGAACTTGACAATGTCAGGTGTGCCTACATGAGGGATAACGCCTCCCTCTTTATACCCTTTAAGTGACTAAACATTTACATGATTGGGGTTGACTTATCTCCCCAAACGGGAAGACTTCTTCTAGAGAGACTGCAAATACATATTGCATGATGTTACGCTGGGGACTATTTCCCCGACTTACAATAGAGGCTGAACATCAAGGTCTATACACAATAAAGACATCCCAGAATGCGGTAAGCACATATATGATGGGGGTACAACAACATACAATGATAATATCATCAAAATATCTTTTGAAGTTACAAATACATCAACAAGAACTACCATTAAATCATGGAAGACTCCTCCCAAAGTGACTCTTCATCACATCCAAATCACCCTAATCTCAAGCATTCATTTCATCTATCACGAGATGTACTACAATAAGGACTTACCTTATAATTCTTCATTCTTGGACATGAGATCTTGTTTCTCTACCTCTTACAATTAATTTATGTTCAAAACCCATTATTGGTAACAAATTGTGGTAGGATTTGGTGTACTTCCCTTCAGTAGGAGATCCAAATTGAGACACTAGTAGAAAATGAGAGATTAGTGACCAAAAAAATGACTAACATCCGCATATCAATGACCACTTTCGGTTTGGCGATCAATGGTGGCCAATTTACTATGTTTTATTACATGACCAAAATTGGTAATTTTTATTTTGGTCATTTATAGCTTGTGAATTGGTCATTAATTTGGTCATATATTTGAATCAATGACAAAATATATGACCACAATTATGACCAAATTAATGACCCCATGACAAACTAGAATACGTCCAAATTTGGTCGCATAATAAAATACCATAAATTAGCCACCAAAAGTCTGTTTTGGTCATTGATATGTGAATTCTGGTCTTTTTTTTGTCATTTATATCTCATTGTTTGGTCACGTATCTCTCCATTTTTGGTCATTTTAGATGCGAATTTTGGTCATTATTCTCATTTATTGGTCACTAATTTAGTCATTTTTAGTCGTTTTATGTGTGGTTATTATATTCTAGTAGTTTTAATGGTGTCCATTATTAATCAATATAAATTTTTAATATGATATTATGTTTAAATTAAAAAAATAATCATACATAATTTATTGTAATATCCCTCTCCTATTTTGTAATTTTGCATATTATTGTACTCGTCTTGGTGCGGAGCTCAAGGCCAAGGCCCCACCAAGACAACACCGTATGGCTTATAAAAGTTAACTATCTAAGTGAAAATACTTAGAAGATGAAATGCAATGAAACAACCTAACAAAGGGCTAACTAATGGATAAAAAACTTATCCCAACTCAAGACACCCTAGCAGATTACTCAAGCCTAGTCGAGGGGTTAAAGAAAGAACCAAGGGGAAAACAATCCAAAAAATTAAGAAACATATATGTGTATAGAATAAACAAAGTCTTGATATATGCAAAAGTAGATATATATATACATACATATGTATATGAAATGAATTATAATAGACACCATAATCTTACAGATTCTCATTATAACTCACATATATTAGAAGAATATATCGAGTTAAGGCATACACAGATTCTCAGTATGACTCACCTATATTGGAAGAACTTATGAGGATAAGATGAGTATATGTATAAAAATAAGTATATATATATATATATATATATATATATATATATACACACACACACACACAAATACGCTTGTGTATCAATTATGATAAGGGAAAGCCTACATTGGTAGGCCTGATGAGTAAAGTATAGGGTACTTATATTTTACTAAAGACCCCTAATAACCTTAACGACTAAAGTAATCCTTAATATAGGGTTATTACCTAGTGAATAAAATAATTACCCATAAATTACAAATAAAAGGATAATTTCACCCTTGAAAGGAATGTTTTTCCTTCTATGTAAAGCAAGAGGTAATTTAGTACTCTCCACCACCAGATTTTCAAAGTGTGCAACGGACATATTTTAGTTAAAGCTAAATTTACTATCAAATGGAAATATGTCTGCAAAAGTCTATTAGGAGATTGGACACATGTGCTAAAGGAAAATCTTTTGACAGCTAGATTGACGGAGACCTGCCTTAGCAATGGCATATTTTCTGCTATGATTTCAGAAAAGGATTGGCGCACTTATGGGAGAGAGTCGTTTTCTGTTAGGTTATTTAGTAGGTTAAAGAAAACGCTGAAGGGGGTGGCAAGGAAACAAAAACAGCTCTGCGCCCACAGAATATGAAGATCTATGAGGGAAAACTCTGCGCTTTGGGAGTATGGAGATCGGGAGGGGAAATTCGCTGCACATGGACAGGGTATCCATCTAGCTGACGGGATCTCGTTCATTCGATCTCTTGGTTTTCATTAGGTAAGGTATGATCTAATCTTTAAATAAGATTTGCAATTTTGCATGGATCACAATCCATATCTAGCATCGTGCCGCCTTATAGCATCAATGTATTTCATAATCTAGATTTAAGTTTGTGTAGAGATAAGCGTTCAACTATCTTCGGATCTGTTTGTAAATGGGGTTCAGGGTAAACCTCTATTTTGTTTTACGATTCAGATCCATATCTGAAGCATCCAGTAAGTTTTGCCGATATAAATGATGGGCATGGGTAGAGGAGAGTAGAACTAACCCTCTCCATGATGTATCGAGTGTAGATACAAAAAGGGGTATTTTTTGCAGTAAGCATTACCAGTTCAAACTCCCATTATAAAAAGAGAAAATATTCAGACAGGTGGTACTACAGCCTGTTAGTCAGTGAGTCTAGAGAACCTTGCCTTGTTGTTCCCTTATTTTTTTTCCAACGTTTGATCTTTTTATAGGATAAATGGGACGCTTGCCTCCTATATATTTATAGGAAAAATAATACCAGCGTGTCTATGAGCCCAGAGGTTCCCAGCGTTTCGAGTGCTGGGTTAATAAAGGGCTGGGAATTTGCACCAGCGTCGGTGTGGCATTCCCTTAGTAGCTAATCCGAAAGTAGAGGATGGTGATTGGATATTCCCCCTCGTTTGCAAGCATAGGGTTTTTTTTTTTATATATAGATCTGCGTTTTCTTTCATGTGTACTAAAAATTTTCTCTACAAGAGGAGTCTTATGCCCTTCTAACTATCCGGCAGTTGTAACTCTTAAAATGGCCACTATCCATGTGAGGGTTTGACAATTTTCGAATCTGTATTTTTTTTCAAGATCAACCTGTTTAGCCTGCGCTTTACTATACTCTAAGTATCTGCGATTGGAGTAGGATATCCCCAGGAGATCTTATCTTTAACATGCTAGGAAATCTGAATATGGGTTTTTACTTGAGATTTATGATAATTGAATGCAAGTAATAAGCAACGTAGAAAAAAGCTTTTGTAGGTTGCACTATCTTTCTTTTCAATTAACTTATAATCATAGCGCATTTCATTGTGGTTAATCTCAATGAATTGGATGTGGAGCATTTTAAGATTCCAGAAGTTTTATTCTGTATACTGCACACAATTGCATTTCCTAGAGCTCTAGGATGTTGTTTCAAAACTCTTTGAAATTTGGAATCTGAATGTGGGTTTCACTGAAATTTGGTGCTATGAAGTTTGGTTGTTTTACCGTTAGTTCCCTATGTAGGAAAATGGAAGTGTAGCTGAAAAATAGTTATTGGTTTGTCGGATCTTGAGAAATTGTGTTCTTGGTTAGCCTCCTGATAATCTCATTATGATTATTTTAACTTATCTAAATGTTTCCAAAAAATAAAAAAGGGGTGGGATGCCTAATTTTTATTGGGGTACATAACAGAACTTGTTGGAATTTATAACATTATTATTCAATGAACTGAATACATGAGGAGAACAGAAAGGAATTATGGAAACCATGAGGTTGCAGATTCTAATCTTTTCATGAAATAAAATGTCACAGGCATGTGACACCTTTTGGTGGATGTAACCCCAAGGTTGGGGTGAACGACGTACATCCTTGTCTGTCTTCTTTTAATGTGTTTGAATGTTTTACTTTCCTCACTTTTCATGTACATGTGATGTTGTTCTACAACCTTGATTATGGATTTTTCTACTGTAGAAGATAATGAAGAAGAGTTATTATAATGTTTCTGGTTCACATATAGTAATGTTTTAATTGCACTATGATGATGAATACGCTTGCAGATCAATGGTTAAATGTTTTGTAAAGATATGTTTCGGTATGAATGAAAGTGCATCCCCTACGATTCACTACTTAGGATTAAACAATGGGTAAATCACTCTACTTAAGAAAGATCCATACTGTTATTCGAGGGATAATGATTCATCTAAGCATTTCACTATTTAGGGGATTACTTGATCATAATTTAGCATGTATGGTATTCCATATGCAAGATGCATGTAGACTTGTCCAAATGATTGTTTTACAGTATGTGTAGTTTGATTTAATGAATTATTTCAACATGCTACATTGGAAATGCTATATAAATCTGATACTAACATCTTTTACCCATTTTATAGTAATAGTGAAAGCAAATAGGGAACATTTATTCCCCTTTCTACCCATAATGACATAGAGGTACAGGAGGTATTTTACATATGGTATCAGAGCCATGTTGAAATGCTCAGGCCTATTGGGCTCAAAACACTCCAGCATGTTTTGTTTTCACTAACGATTGAATTTTTCTCTGTGACCCAGAAAAACCAACAAGCTCGCACTATTCGTCTAATCCAGGTACATTAAGTGTACCCAATACACATGTTTATTGAGTTGTGCAGGGGAAGTCGGCGGAAGGGAGGAGCTATGTGTGTCGAGAAGAAAACTCTTTACTGTTCGAAGATGAGGGCCAAGTGGAAGAAGTGGCGCTAGAAGATGAGGTAGAGATCGAAGTAAACAAAAAAAAAGGTTATGCATATTCCAAGTTATATATCATGACTTGTTTTGAAATATTTTAATTGGTTTTGGATGAATGTGTTGAAATACCTGTTAATACTCTTGTATATACAAAAAGGATTTGCAGTAGGGATCTAGGTGTTTTATGGTAATTATACGAGGAATACTTTATAATATATGCTCCAAGTGCAGTACTATGTCTTGTATGTTGTATATGAAGTATTTTAGTAATTTTACTTCGGGATGACTGATGTCAAATCTGTTACATATTCAGATGGGATGTATAATTGTATATTGCATGTGTTAGCATATTCAGTAAGGTCCTTGTTCAAACTATTTTTTTTTATGCAGCCAAAATAACTTGTATGAACAATTTTTCCTAAAATTTTACTTCGTATTTTTGTCAGCAAGTTAAAAGGCTCATCTAGTACCAAAATGTTTAGTGCAGGAAATGGTACTCTTCTATAATCCTTAAGTTCCATTTCATGCATGGAATTGCATAATACTGAATGTGGTCTGAAATATCCAGATAATCAATAACTTCCTTGTTAGACGTTGTTATAGTATGCATCTCATTTATTTAGGGAATATCCTGTTCAGTCTTACTGGTTTTTAGAAATCGTGGGCAAATCAAACCCAGTAAGGATGAATATTATATGGAGCACCATTGTCTTGTCTTGGTTTATAACTTTATAGTAGCTGGTAACACTGTTTCCTATGATTTTTAACAGTTAAAATGGTGGTGGATAAGACTATCGACATGGGCATTTCTTTCTCTTTTGCATCTCTAAAATGTAAACCGTAATTTCTAACATCATCAGAGAAGATCAGTGACAGAAGTGGATATATGGTAGTGTATAGCCACTGTTGTCAGTGCAAATTATACTCCACCTATCAAGTTATTAACTATAAATTACAGTATTCAATAACATTATATTAGATTATAGCTACCCATCACGAATTTGCTTGTATGCGTATCCTGAAAGATGATCTGTATACACAGTGCTTCTATGGCTTTCCCTCAAAGGGAAACTTTATAATTTGTTTTTCTTATTTCCCAACGTTTGAATTTTATGACCCTGAGATGACCTTGTCCTTGGGCAAAGACACGCTGATAGACTACGTATTGTAAGTTTGTATTGAAAATTATATCTTTTAGTGCAGAAAAAAATATGATTTGTTGTTGAAATGGGAAATTTGTATACTGGAAGATAATGAAAACATTTGTCTATTTATGGAATAAATCCATTTGTAAAAAATCCACAACCATTGCATTAAATGTTTTCTTGAAAATGAATATTGTTTAGTTACTATGGAATTGATTTAATTACTATGCGTTACAGGTAATTATTTGTCCAACATTAACATATTTTCTTGGAATTGCATATTGTTTGGTTACTATGGAATAGAGCATAGAGTCCTTACTTTTAGGCATCTATTGCTTTATTATCTCTGTTTTGGTAACTCCCTGAATGGAGGTAGGGCAAGTCTTTGCTACAATGAAGATGAATGTATAAAGGTGATATTTATTAGGATCTTAAATCATATATATCCACCACAAGTCTGGCTATATGGTAGGTTCATTAAAACGATTTAATGGATAACAATATGTCTACCTTGACTTGGCATAGCATGTAAGTTAATGATCAGCTTATTTAGGTTATGCATTAAGAAGCTGATGATGTTATAATGAATTGTTATGTTTCTAAGGTATCTTTACACATGCACCTATATTTTATCGGTCAGGTGGTTAGGAGTAATAAATGTGTATAATTTGGTTGTTCATAAACTAACTGTGGATGATGTCTACATGCTAACCTTGCAGGCTTCACCGATATTATGTCAATTGCTACAATTGACATGCATTATCATATAGAAATCTGCCTAAGTATGTAAGTTGTGCTCAAAGGGGTAAGGAATAACTTTCTGTATGGTTTACAGGGTTACATGATTCATGAATGAATGCAAACTAGGAAACTATGATAGTTGATTATTTATGTTATCCGCAATATGATAAACTGACACCCATAGAGTGCTTGCAGGCATGGGAAATTATGGCCATGAGAAAAGGCTAAAGCTCCAAGACTATGATGAGTTAAATCTCATTTGTTATCACCACGAGGGAGTGGTGATGGAGGTAGTGGTTAAAATGTACCTTGTTTTCCCCCAGGACAGCGAGGGACCATTATGCATTCTGGGGACGCCTAGATGTAAGACATGTGGTTAAGACTCGTTCCACACACATTAGAGGACTGTCGCATGAGTTGGGGGACTCTACGAAGAGAATAACCTCTATGCGCTGTGGGGGTGTGCAAGAACGGAGTGCCTCAGCTTGGTGAAGCACCTTGAAGAGCACAAAAAGGAGATACGCCTAAGAGGGGTACAGGGTATCGTCCTTGTGTTGGGTGGCTGGAATTGGCACTTGGTGTGCTGGGATGAAGGAACATCCAGAGGAAAGAATAATGACAAAGCACCCTGAATAGCAGAGAGGAGATACACGAAGGGTTGGTATCGTTCTTGTGTTGGGTGGCTTGAATTGGTACTTGGAGTACTGTTGGCACTTGATGTGCTGGGATGGAGGACATCCAAATAAAGGAACAATGCGGAAAAAGATATGTGCATTTTAGGTAAACATGTACCGATGAGTTAATATGTTGATTAATTGACAGATAGAATTGACAGGTATATATTGGAGCCATTGTGGATTATAAAAATTGTATAATGGATTTCTAGCATTGACATTTTTGATATAATGGGATTTCGATGCTTGTAGTTATTTTTTTATTGATGTATCAATTGCATTATGGAAATAATTCGGTAATATGGCACTAATAAACACTAGAAAGTTGCATATTGCAAAGGAATCTATGACTTTTCTTTAAGTTGAATTGTGATTTGGACATGAATTACTGAAAGGACTAAGTTGTAGTTATGATTCTGCAAAAGGCTTGGTAATTACATTTCATAATGAATTGACTCTTATTTATGAAATTTGGGTAGACCCGATTTTTGTAGGTCCTACAAACCCACAACGATCAGAAAAGAAAAAAAACCGAAAGAGAGATCCAAACACGACAAAGCAAGAAGAGATGACTCCAGAGAAGAATAAAAGTATTGTCGAAGAAACAAGAAACACCGAGGATGGTGTTCTTTCTTTTAGGGGTGAAGGATGTAATATCCCTCTCCTATGCCCTGGAGTATTTTGTAATTTTGCATATTATTGTACTCATCAAAGGTGCAGAGCTCAAGGCCAAGGCCCCACCAAGACAACACCGTATGGCTTATAAAAGTTAACTATCTAAGTGAAAATAATTAGAAGATGAAATGCAATGACACAACCTAACAAAGGGATAACTAATGGATAAAAAACTTATCCCAACTCAAGACTCCCTAGCGGATTACTCAAGCCTAGTCGAGGGGTTAAAGAAAGAACCAAGGAGAAAACAATCCAAATAATTAAGAAACATATATGTGTATAGAATAAACAAAGGCTTGATATATGCAAAAGCAGATATATATATATATATAT
>LPNX010851720.1:150844-195870 GCA_001517045.1 Pseudotsuga menziesii
GAGTAAAGTATAGAGTACTTATATTTTACTAAAGACCCCTTATAACCTTAATGATTGAAGTAATCCTTAATATAGGGTTATTACCTAGTGAAGAAAATAATTACCCATAACTTACAAATAAAAGGATAATTTCACCCTTGAAAGGAATGTTTTTCCTTCTATGTAAAGCGAGAGGTAATTTAGTACTCTCCACCACCAGATTTTCAAAGTGTGCAACGAACATATTTTAGTTAAAGGTAAATTTACTATCAAATGGAAATATGTCAGAAAATTCTATTAGGAGATTGGATGCATGTGCTGGAGGAAAACCTTTTGACAGCTAGATTGACAGGGTCCTGCCTTAGCAATGGCAGATTTTCTGCCGTGATTTCAGAAAAAGATTGGCGCACTTCTGGGAGAGAGTCGTTTTCTGTTAGGTTATTTTAGTAGGTTAAATAAAACACTGAAGGGGGGGAAAAGGAAACAAAAACAGCTCTGCGCCCAGAGAATATGAATATCTATGGGGGAAAACTCTGCGCTTTGGGAGTATGGAGATCCGGAGGGGAAATTCGTTGCACATGGACAGGGTATCGATCTGGCTCACGGGATCTGGTTCATTCGGTCTCCAGGTTTTCATTGAGCAAGGTATGATCTAATATTTAAAGAAGATTTGCAATTTTGCATGGATCACAATCCATATCCAACATCGTGCCTCCTTATAGCATCAATGTATTTCATAATCTAGATTTTAGTTTGTGTAGAGATAAGCGTTCAGCTATCTCTGGATCTGCTTGTAAATGGGGTTCAGGGTAAACCCCTATTTTATTTTACGATTCAGATCCATATCTGAAGCATCCAGTAAGTTTTGCCGATATAAATGATGGGCGTGGGTAGAGAAGAGTAGATCTAACCCTCTGCACGATGTATCAAGTGTAGTTCCAAAAAGGGTTATTTTTTGCAGTAAGCATTACTAGTTCAAACTCCCATTATAAAAAGAGAAAAGAGTCAGACAGGGGGTACTACGGCCTATTAGTCAGTGAGTCTAGAGAACCTTGCCTTGCTGTTCCCTTATTTTTTTTCCAGCGTTTGATCTTTTTATAGGATAAATGGGACACTTGCCTCCTGGATATTTATAGGAAAAATAATACCAGCGTGTCTGCGATCCCAGAGGTTCCTAGCATTTTGAGTGTTGGGTTAATAAAGGGCTGGGAATTTGCACTAGCATCAGTGTGGCATTCCCTTAGTAGCTGGTCCGAAAGTAGAGGATGGCGATTGCATATTCCCCCTCGTTTGCAAGCATATGGTTTTTTTTTTTATATATAGATCTGCGTTTTCTTTCATGTGTATTGAAAATTTTATCTACAAGAGGAGTCTTATGCCCTTCTAAATATCCGGCAGTTGTAACTCTTAAAATGGCCAATCTCCATGTGAGGGTTCGACAATTTTCGAATCTGTTTTTTTTTTCAAGATCGGCATGTTTAGCCTGCGCTTTACTATACTCTAAGTATCTGTGATTGGAGTAGGATATCCCTAGGAGATTTTATCTTTAACATGCTAGGAAATCCGAATATGGGTTTTCACTTGAGATTTATGATACTTGAATGCAAGTAAGAAGCAACGTAGAAGAAAACTTTTGCAGGTTGCACTATCTTTCTTTTCAATTAACTTATAATCATAGCGGATTTCATTGTGGTTAATATCAATGAATTGGATTTGGATCATTTTAAGATTCCAGAATTTTTATGCTATATACTGCACACAATTGCATTTCCCAGAGCTCTAGGATTGGTTCGGCTCAAGGATGTTGTTTCAAAACTCTTTGAAATTTGGAATCTGAATGTGGGTTTCACTGAAATTTGGTGCTATGAAATTTGGTTGTTTTACCGTTAGTTCCCTATGTAGGACAATGGAAGAATAGCTGATAAATAGTTATTGGTTCGTCAGATCTTGAGAAATTGGATTCTTGGTTAGCCTCCTGATAATATTGTTATGATTATTTTAACTTATCTAAATGTTTCCAGAAAATAAAAAGGGGGTGGCATGCCTAATTTTTATTGGGGTACAAAACAGAACTTGTTGGAATTTATAACATTATTATTTAATGAACCGAATACATGAGGAGAACAGAAAGGAATTATGGCAACCATGAGGTTGCAGATTGTAATATTTTCATGAAATAAAATTTCACAGGCATGTGACACCTTTTGGTGGACGTAACCCCAAGGTTGGGGTGAACCACGTACATCCTTGTATGTCTTCTTTTAATGTGTCTGAATGTTTTACTTTCCTCACTTTTGGTGTACATGTGATGTTGTTCTACAACCTTGATTATGGATTTTTCTACTGTAGAAGATAATGAAGAAGAGTTATTATAATGTTTTTGGTTCACAAATAGTAATGTTTTAATTGCACTATGATGATGAATACGCTTGCAGATCAATGGTTAAATGTTTTGTAAAGATATGTTTCAGTATGAATGAAAGTGCATCCCCTACGATTCACTACTTAGGAATAAACAATGGGTAAATCGCTCTGCTTAAGAAAGATCCATACTGTTATTCGAGGGATAATGATTCATCTAAGCATTTCACTATTTAGGGGATTACTTGATCATAATTTAGCATGTATGGTATCCATATGCAGGATGGATGTAGACTTGTCCAAATGATTGTTTTACAGTACGTGTAGTTTGATGTAATGAATTATTTGAACATGCTACATTGGAAATGCTATATAAATCTGCAACTAACATCTTTTAACCGTTTTATAGTAACAGTGAAAGAAAATAGGGAACAATTATTCCCCTTTCTACCCATAATGACATAGAGGTACAGGAGGTATTTTACATTTATCATCTAATCCACATGTGAATTGTGCAATGCCACATTAATTAGTTAATTACAACACTTATAGATAACATAAAGTACAACCATATAAATTTTAAAGCGCACAAATTATATTATATGAAATTCCAAGTATTACAATAAATATAGTTTTCTCAAAAACTATCTCCATATAACTTTACATGAAAATAAGTTTAGTACATCGATGAATTTCCAAAATATTGCAATGGCTAAACCATCCCACTTGTACTTGGATGTTAAGCCATACATAGATCCCTCAAAAACTTCAATTAACCCATATTTATCCGCTTCAAATCCTCAGCAACAAGTCACTTCATACTCAATGGAAAATCCTCAGCAATAGGCTCTTCATACTCAATGGCCCACTTAGTTAAGTTCACTCCTGCAAAATCCAATAAAAAAATCTCACTTGTAAAGTAGAAAAACAATGAACTAGATTAGACGGTGACATCTTTGATGTATATCTACGGATGAAAAAAATACCTGAGGTACTAAAACATTTTATTATTCTTTCCCCTCTGTATGGTAGCGGTAAAATGCACCTTAAATACACACAAGTAATTAGTAGCATGCAAAATTGTTTAATAAGAAGTTTGATATTCTATTATGGAAACAATTGGTAGAATTCCGTAAAAAAAATTTAATAACATGTGAAGTACCCTTTATATATACTTAAAATTATATTGTCCAAAAGTGAAACAATTATAATATAGACTAGCCATTAAAGCCAATACGATGATGAAATAACAAAGAGAGTGTTTGAAACATGTTTGGTTGCTAAAATGTCTTATTTTTTATTTGTTTTTAAATTTTTCCCTTCTCTGTATTTATAACTTTGCTTCTATCTTTATGCAGTTCCCTAGATTTCCATACTGCATCTTTTAGCTTTATGGAAGACTAAACTATGAAACCATACATGCTAGAAATCACATCCATTGAACTCAACCAATATTCAATTCATGATGAAAAAATATTATATTCCCAATAATTCTATATCTAAAGTTTCTCAAACTTTGAATTCATCTCAGAATGCAAATTTTAACTTTATCTATTGCCATATAGGGATGTATGAATTTTTTCACAAAAATGGGATAATGTAGGGAAGAAGTTAATGATAAAAAACCTGGTAAATATAGATTTTGACATAATGAGTGGAATTATTTGGTTCATTATGTTGTAGCGCCTCATAGTGTGATTTATAGTCTCGAGCACATACTCTAATACAAGATCAAGATAAATTTGTTGTTTGTTCTTCATTCAGAAAAAATAGTGTTTAAGAGAAACAATATTTGGATGCTCTAACATATGCGTTATCTGCAGCTCTCAGTCCTTCTACCGCATGTCTTGGAGAACCTTCTTGATTGCAACAATTTCTCCAATTTCTCTGCACATAGACTCCACAATCTAATTATCATAAATTATCATTCCAAACAAAAAAGAAACATTATATAAAATCCCCATTTTGGAATAAATAAGTAAATTATGACCTGAAAGACAATGCCAAAAGACCTTGTTCCAACCACATGTTCCACAATGTAGCTGATGGTATGTCAAGTCTGTGAAAGAATAAATAAAAAATGGGAAAAATGTCCATAAAGAAACTATTCACTTAGATTCTTGGTTGTGACCTAATGATTCTCATTGTGATCACAATTATTATATAAACTTGTTTAGGCTCACCATTTCTACCACCTATGGTTATAGCTATGAGGCAGCCTCACTCTACACCTATACCATCAACAATAGATGGCTAAATATCTTGTAATTGATTTACATTGACATGTCAAGGAACAACCATGTATAAAAAGTCCTTCCATGAAAACATGAAACAAGCATACAAAAAATGCCTTCTTTCAAGCATTTCTTGCTTCAAATGCAAATATTTCTCTTAAAAAAAAATATTATCGTACTTTATCATCATTAAAATCAAATATGTTGTCCCTTATCCTCATCTCAATCATCTCTCTACCAAGCCAATCAACATTTTTCACTGGCCTTTTCAACCTTTTGATTGTCCTTGAGCTTCCCACACCTCCACTGTGCCCTAATCTCATTGATGTCATAAATGGCCTGAGTTTCAACAATCTGGAAATTAGTGTACTATCCTCCTTGGGATTTTATTCCCCACTCTCATCTCATTTGAATTTGATCAACTTGCAGATGCTTCCAAGATGTGAAAAATAGGCTATGAACTATATTTCACAGTGCTGATCAAAATGGCATCACTTCAAAAATATAGATGAGCTAATGACAAATTTTAAAGACATCATGCTTGTCAATAGGAATTTTACTAGGCACTAAGTATGTTTCCCCTCAACCAAAAAACAATATGTGAAGAGCTCAGTTCCTTTCGAAGGACCTTAAGCCCTTAAAAATAAAAACAAAACAAGATTTCTCTTGCTTCAATAAAAGCCTCTTCGTTGGATAGGATTTAAGCCTAGTTCTAACATTACTTAAAGGAAAATAGAGATCATGGTTTCTCAAAAAATACTTTTGCATTGGGAAAGATTCTTATAGAAACTATTTTAGTTTTCAAAGGTTAGAAAAACTATGAACACGAGTATCGATATCATGGTATCACCACAATAGATCCAAAACAAGAACTTAAAATAGACACACCGACACCAATAGCTTTTACAAAATATTAGTTAATGATAAGACACCAAAACCCTAGGAGCTAATTTTATCATGGTTCTCTATATAAACAATTTCAAAATGTAACATTTTAGAAAAATGACTCAAAGTTTAGGCATAGCGGTCCAATTCTAAGTTGAAAGAATAGAAACCAGACATAGAAACACACAAAGATTAATCATGCAAAATAATTAAAGCATCTATCAAGCTACTACAGTTACTGTAATTAATTAGCAAAATGAAAGAAGAAAAATCATTAAAGTTGCAAATAGGCTTGTATAAAGTAGGTGAAACTTTGAACGTATTTCTGCTTGAGTAAGCATCAATTATGATCATACAATCATCAAAGTTAAACCATATCCAGAGGAACCATGAAATGGTATAAATGCGCACACTATTACTAGCTCAATGTATTTTATGTGATTTAAATTCAATTGCAACCCCCTAACATCCATGTACCATAACTTCAATTGAATCTCCCCTTCCCACATGCTAATAAAAATGAGAAATTGAGAAACGATAATGAAACAAGAAATAGGGAAAACAGTTTTTGGGGTGAGACCATATAACAGTGTTTTTAACAATGTGACTCTATGATCGAAGATTTGTGTTGTTAGAAGGGTTGCTACAGAAATTTCAAATGTGGATTTATGGAAGTGCTGAGATTATCTTCATATTTGGTTTCCTCCAAGATTGATATATGTCCCTACAAACTCACCAGCGTGTCACAAAAATATGCCCATAAAAGGGTCATCAATGCTGGTTACAATCCATTCCATGTGCCAATTGAAACAAGTTCTTATGTTATGAAAATATGTTCCAAGTATGATATCTCTGAGTGTGATGTATCATGCCCCAATGCATGCTATATGATTGTTATGATTTTCAATAATTGCCTAGTTGAGTACAAAGTTTATCTAGGGCTTATTTTATTGCTGAAATTGACTTGAAATAAGACTCCAAAAGTGTCTCAACAAGTGTCCAAATGATTATGTGGGAGAAGTCTTGTATTGTTAAAACTATCTGAAATTCAAATCATATGTTAGCTGAAAATTTGTAGGGGTTTATATCTACAAGTCACAGCCAAGCATACAACAAAATAAGTAACTCAAGGAAGTGGTCTTTGTCACCTCGCCATTCTCCTTTGGGCTTAGGGCTGGTTCAAGCCAACTCTAGAGATGTTTCTCTAAAGTAATACTATGAGAGTTTTGATGGGAAAGAAAAAGGTGATTATGTAATAAAACCCTCATTGAATCAGTGTAAATGAGAAAATAAATAAGAGATAGGAATAGATAGGGATATTAGCTCCTTATCCATTGGCCCTAGGAAAACATTTACTACATTAAGTCTAAGCATGCAAGACACAACACTCCTGTTGGCATTAGCTTCAAGTGTTTAGTGCCTCCAATCTAAGAAAGCTTCCTATCCAACACTTCCAAACAGGGCATTTTAGTGCTAAAAATCATTTTTATGCAAAATAATTGAAAATAAACTTGAACCACTTTAACTCCAAAGAATGCCTGAGAATCTAGACTAGATGCAAAGTAGACTCAGACACATATTTACTAGAAACTAATGTAAATATATTACAAACAAATATATTCCATAATAGGCATGATCACATGCAATCAAATACCCTTGTAGTAACATTTCAAGTGAGAAGTGTCAAAATTTCAAACTAATGTATGTCTTCCGTAGTTGGGATTATTTCTGTTTTGATTTAGTTTACACAATTTTTTAGTGTCACCGAATTCGAACTTGAAAACAAACACGAACCAAGTGACTTAGGTTTCAGCTAATACAAAAGACTAGCCTGAGCATATATCCATAATATATCAGATGGTAAAAGACACCACTATTCAGAACATATCATTGATTGAAATATAAAAATACAATAGGTGTCGCGAAAGAAAGAAATTACTGATTTTCAGGTCATATTGAAGCTAGTTGGATAAGATACCTTGATATTTTTAATAGTTTTGTTGACCCATTCATTCCCCTCCATATCGATCATTGCTTCCTATTTGATAAATGGGCATGGTTGCATTAACATAAAAAATAATTATAATTTGTATGGTAAAGACAAGATAACGAGTGGCTATAAGAGTATCATCATAGATTATATAATCTCTTCTACAATGTCATTGGAGAAGCACTTGTCAATCAGAGAACCATTGCATAGAGACAAATATCTAGAAGACTCGAGCTATATCTAGAATCCTCAATGGATTCAAGTCTTAAAGGATTTGTGTAAATGTTTGAATCCCTAGGAATTCGAATGTGAATCCAAGGCCTTCCTTTGCAATTTTCAAGGCTTTACTAATTGAAAATAAAAAAAATATTTATCCACTCAAGACTCAAACCTAGCAACATCTCGGGAAATACAAAATGGATAGTTGAATCAACAACATAACAAAACTCAGCATTAACTGGCTTCATAAAAATTCAAGGATCATAATCTTGAGAATCAAGGATCACATACTTAGAAAAAATCAATAACTCCGAAACCCAAAAAACTCAGTAAAACTTGGTAATATCCTGTTGAGTTTGACCAAAAAGGAGTGAGTTTTGACCAAAGAGTCAAGTCTAATCACCAATATGAAAATGAGAGTTGATTCACAATACTCAGTGAGTCTTGTTATAGAGGATATATCCCTTTCTGCTTATATTTTATAGGTTGCTTGATATACATACTAGTGCTCTTAATATGCTCTTCTAGAGAGTAAACAAAATTAGGAAAAAATATTATTGTATTTAAATAATTTGTAATTACTTTAATAGACATCAAACATTAGGAAACTGCAAATTATGGCCCCAAAACATTCTGCAAGAGCGTTTGATATGTATCTTTGACAAAAATGGCTCCATAACATCTCAAAATTGCACATGATGAGAAAGTGGGTGAAGGACACAAGAAATATCCTTAGAATACAAGACTTTATTTCCAAAGAGACCTCCAAGGAGAGAACAGTGAAAATAAACATATATGTTGCATTTGCAGTAACTAACATATGCTCTATCTACTCTAGGAAAATTATTTGCTACACTACTTTCTAACGTTTATACTGGCACATTGTGAATTTTGAATGGACATACAGTATACTAGATAAATATGATGCTTTAGTGGATGAATGACTAATCAAATGTTTGTCCTTCCATAAGAGTTATAAAAGCATATAAATAAGTATGAATAAAAAAAATAAGAACCAAAATAGTGAGCACAAAATGCATGTAAAAACATAAATCTTTTGGAAATACCACAGAAACAACCCTATAGATCATAAAGTGTCTTCACAAAATGAAAATATCAATTTAGTGTCTCATCCAACATACCATGATATGAACAATCTAATTGCTGAAAGAAAAGATTTTATAAATCTCTTTCTCACTCTTGTCTATAAATAATATTGTAAATTTATATAACAGTCGAAAATATGGTAAAAAAATCCATTCTAAAATACTAGGAAAAAGCACCTAAAAAATCTGGAAGCACACATGAATTATAAAACTACAAAAATTTTAAAATATGAGAAAATTAAGAAGCAACATAGATCCAAATCCATGTTATTATATCCTTGGTTACTACTAAAATAACACCTAAAAATAGGGTAATATATTTGAACATTTCAGTTATCATTAATTTGTATACTTAACCTAGTACCTTCAGTCCTGCCATTGTGTTCCTGGAAACATGTTACCTTAAACCAATCTATGTTACTTGACGGCATGCTAAAGATGAATCCAGGATAGAT
The DNA here is from genome assembly GCA_001517045.1 of Pseudotsuga menziesii. Taxonomy (NCBI): domain Eukaryota; kingdom Viridiplantae; phylum Streptophyta; class Pinopsida; order Pinales; family Pinaceae; genus Pseudotsuga; species Pseudotsuga menziesii. The sequence continues at coordinate 160,074 of LPNX010851720.1, forward strand.
GGAAGAAATGAACTATGCGCAAATCACCATGCTATAAGAAAGATGATGAAATTCTATGTTGAGTCTTTGGTGCATCAGGAGTTAAATTCTCCCATAGTCCACACTTTATTAAAATTCAGTCTTATTTTTTGGCCAAATACTCACTCCAAAAAAATACAGGACCATGGCCTTTTCCAAACACAAAAGTCCATTATGAATTTGATTTGCATCAATGGTCCATGAACACTAAATTAGGAACATCATCTTCCCCACTAAGAAGAGCTGGCTTCCTAGCCCATTTTTGTCTCCAACCACATCAAAGCCTTGGAAAAATATCACCAGTTTTAGAAGAATCATGTTCTTCAATGCATTTCTCATGAAGTTAATCTCATCTTCATTGATCTATTGTCTTCTCTTCCTCGACAGTTGCAACGAAATCCTTTAATTCTTCATTTTCATCTTCTTCAGAGTTATCATCTTCATCATGCCTCACTAGAATATCCTCATCTTCAACTTCAGCTTCATCATCAACAAATTCCTTTACAGAAGCACCCTTAATAGATACACATCTTTCAACTGGCTTGCTTGAGGAAGGATCAACATTTTCCTTTTCTTCATCTTCATCAAACAATCTACGAAGGAAAAGCATATAAATCAAGTTACATTTTTCCCCAAAACAAAAATACGTATTAAAATTTTCAACATAATTTTAAAATTTACTAATTTTCAACATAATTTTCAAGAACTTATGTAATAATGTGAAATTACTCTCAAAATAAAAGACTGGCTTGATTATTTAGACATCCCTACCCCTTGAAAGGCATACAATATGAACATTGTTGTTGTTGTTGTTGTTTCAATATATTGAACCACTAACTTGTGTTATTGTATATCTTATCATACAAAGACTCAGATATGAGTCTAAAGAATGAACCCAATCTTCCACACAAGAGTATAACAGGTATTAACTCAACTTGATGGCGAATCATAGCTCTTTAGGATTTTATGTTTGTAATACAGATAAAAGGATCATATAATATTAGATAGCATATAGATACCACGTTTTATGCCAACGGAAGAATATCCAATCTCATATGTGATGATTTCTATTATACAAGGAATATCAATTCCCAAATTGTGAACTGCTTGTTGAACATCAATTTGACCCTAGATGCAAAATGTGCAGTGTTATCCTAGGGAAATACTAACGCAAATTAAAAAATAACAATTATTTCTGAAAGATGGTACATACAAATTTATAAGAGGGGGTAATAAAGTAGTTGCCAAGCATAATTGCTTCCCTAATAGTTAGAAAACCCTATCAAGCAAACATGTATGACATTTTTCATCTTTTCAGTAAGTGCTAGTTCATGTACATGTGCATGCTCTAAGTCATCTACTTCATGTTCAAGATCTAATACAGAAACAATAAAATTTGAAAATTTCACCATTGCAAATACATATTATAACATCACCATTAAGTTCAACAAAGAAAATAAAGAAAAATTTGGTTATAACTTCATGTATCCAAACAATACTTAAATACAAATATTTTTTATTTTTAACTTGAAATTTGACCTAAATATATGTCAAATTAATTATCAAGACCGAAAGAATGTTAAAACATCATATTTTCAAAAAAAACGTTACCCCTCTATGTGTCTCTCTCTTAAAAAAACAATTAATAAAAATAAAATATGCCTGCCCAATTCAACTCAAGATTGCTTGAGATGCAACAAAATTGAATTTTTTCCCAAAATATATTGTCAAACATAGCAACAGAGTGGCGTGTATAGATATATTTGTGTAGCCTTGACTTGGAATTACATTTGAAACTTTATATTCTATGTTTAATTGGAGCTCGGATACAATCTCACACCCAAAATCCTCAAATTCCACTTGCTCATTTCAATGTATTCCATTTCCACTTTCTTGATTATGGTAACATAGCATGCAACAACTATTGCACCATAATATAAGCATGCTCCAAATAGAAATGGAAAAAGGGATTCAAATTAAACAATTAAAAGGTTCACAGAAAAAAAAAACAAATAACCATCATAAAAAAGGAGAGAGGTCTCTCATTTCAACTTTGGTAGTCCTTGTAAGATAGACATATGCTGCCTAGACTACCTTGTTTTAAGTTTTGGCCCAAGTCATGCTCTATACTCTAGGAATTCTACAAAAATGTACTCAATAAGGAGAACAACGAAAGAGCTTTTGGAGAATTTCAAAAGTGGGATTGGGAACTGTTAGATGGAAAATAATAGAAATGGAGGAGAAACAACTATAGTAACTCTGATGTTCCAATGAAACCACTACAGGAAAAAAACTCTCCATTATACATTTGGGTTAAAATACATAGGAAGAATAAAAGAAACCAACATAGCACAACCCCCTTCAATCAATTTCACACCCAGGAGCAAGCTTGCAGTCATGTTTTTCAAAAATAGTTGGTGATATCTCTATGGTTATTCCAACTTATGTTGATTATGTTCGTTATCCATTGGTGCAGTGTCAGTGAGTTAAGCCTTGTTTCATGCCCAATATAAGCACATTATCTTAGTGATACAAAATATGGATTACAACAAGGGTCACTTGCAAGTTCTAGGTTCCCTACCAGACAAAATCCCTAGATAAATTCATGGCAAGGCCCTTCCTACAACAAAGATGTAGGACATTGTATCTCTCATAATTCAATCCAACTTCCATCTATCTATAATAATTAAGACATCACTGGATTCCTGTGAGACACTGGTGAGATTGTATTTGTGTTTCACAGAATGTGCAGTGTTGACATTTATGTTAAGGCCCTTCTTGCAACAAGGATATCAGACATATTGAAACTATCAGAATCAATTCTATCTCTTGTTAGTTTTTCATCAAATAAGCTAGCATTATGATATTAGAATCTTTTCACTGAGAGAATAACAAGCACAGCAATAAAACATAAGCACATCACAAGAGACAAGAGACACAAAGAGATTTTCCTCAGGGAAACCATAAAGGAGAAAACCCTGCAACTTCGTCTAAGATAGAATCAGCACCAAAACAGTAAGAGATATCCCAAAAAAGCAGTAGTCTTCTTCTTCTGTCTACTCCCAGTATTTCCTTCTTCACTAGTGCGCCACCCTTGAGAGAGTGAATGATGTGTGTAATAAATAGAGAGTCTCACTCTCTATTTATATTCTTCCGTTCACTTGAATTGCACTTAATCACGTAGGCTGAACTTACAATTACTTACCCGAGCGTACACCTTAATTAGTGTATAATAACTCAAGTGCCCCGAAACTATGGGGGCTTACCTAATTACTTGACATGACTTGTTTACATTATTAATCTTCCTGATCGGAACATCAGAGCATGATCACATGAATCAAATACATAATAGAAACATCCTGGAATAAACATCGGGTTACAATATATAAGATACATAGAAGAATACATTCCGAAGTTACATATACATCAAAACTCCCTCTTAACAAGGAAGGTATTCTTTCAACACAATTTTCAGCATTAGTCTTCTTCTCTTTATCAACTAGATCATCTCGTCTTCAAGTCATCTTCATCTTCAAGTCATATTCATCCTCAAGTCATCATCAGATCTGGATCATCTATCGATCTGGATCATCATCACTGGACTGGATCTGGATCATCACTCGATCTGGATCATTACTGCTAGATCATCATTACTGGATCTGGATCATCACTCGGTCTAGATCAACACTGGTTCTATCTCATGATTCTTCTCTTCATAGGAAGTTCTACAGAGCCAGCCCTTTTTCATGCTGGTTGAAGGCCTAACCATCATATAGGTCTTCGCTCAGCACTTACATCTGACCTGCTCATCAGAAAGGCGTGCCCAACACTTACATCTGATCATATAGGAACCAATCCTATAGTCACATCAGAAAGGCCCAACACTCACATTCACCAGCATGATAGGACATCACATCACTAACATCTGTGAAAAGGCTCAACACTTACATCTGACCTACTCATCAGAAAGGCACATCCATCCAAACAAGAACACATCCTATCACAGTGATGGAAGACTCCCATCTAGACAGAAACACATCCTATCACAGTGATGAGAGATTTCAGCACTTACATCTGACCTACTCGTCAGAAAGGCACATCCATCGAGATAGGAACACATCCTATCACAGTGATGGAAGACTCCCATCCAGATAGGAACACATCCTATCACAATGATGAGAGATTTCAGCACTTACATCTGACCTACTCGTCAGAAGGGCATGCACTCACATTTGACACTGAGCTACCTGGTAACGGACCAGGTGCCTCCACTCTCCCAGAGAGCGGCAGTAGCCCTTACATCTGTCCTACTTGACAGAATTGCCAGAACTCACATCTGACATGGAAGGAACTAAATCCTTTAGCCATGAACAGAATGGCTCTGCCCTTACATCTGACCTGCTCGTAAGAATGGCGGTAGCCCTTACATATGTCCTACTCGACGTAATGGCCAGCACTCACATCTAACATGGAAGGTAATAAATCCTTTAGCCATGAACAGAATGACTCTGCCCTTACATCTGACCTACTCATCAGAATGGCGGTAGCCCTTACATATGTCCTACTCGACATAATGGCCAGCACTCACATCTGACATGGAAGGAACTAAATCCTTTAGCCATGAACAGAATGGCTCTACCCTTACATCTGACCTGTCGTCAGAATGGCTATTGATATCTAGCACTCATATATGACATGGAAGGAACTAAATCCTCTCACCATGACAGAATGGCTCAGCCCTTACATCTGACCATGGTAGGAACCAGTCCTCTCACCATGTCAGAATGGCTATGGGTCTCATCACTTTCTCTGGGAGGAAGCCTCGATCTGGAGAACACCAAGTCTCTCTCTGAAGTACTCGAACTTCAGCCTAGCCAATGGCTTCGTCAATACATCAGCTATCTGTTCCTCTGTCACAACATACAGGAGCTTAACTGCTCCTCTTTGCACCATATCCCTGATATAGTGATACTTGATCTCGATATGCTTTGACTTTTCATGGAACACTGGATTCTATGACAACTTCATGCAAATTTGGTTGTCACAATGTATACAAGTAGCATCCAACTGGAGATCAAATATATCAGACAGTAGCTTCCGTAGCCATACTGCCTCACAACTAGCTGAACAAGCTGTGACATACTCTGCTTCAGCTGTACTCAGTGCCACACAGGATTGCTTCCTGTTAAACCAAGAGATCACACTTGATCCCATACTGAAGCAACATCTTGAAGTACTCTTCCTATCGACGGCACTTCCTGCCCAATCTGAATCAACATAACCCTCCAGGTTAATCTTTTGATTCACATTGTACTTGAGTCCATAATCAACTGTACCCCTGCATGCTTTGCAACCATCAGGTGAACATGTCTCAATGTGTTCACAGCAAAGCAAATATCTGGTCTCATGTACATTAAGTACCCAATCATCTGACGATACATCGTAGCATCAACTGTCTTTGATGAAGCATCACTTAATAGCTTCATGTTCAATGCCATAGGTGTGGTCATGTAGTCCATCATCCTGAACCTCTTTAGGATCTCTACTGCATACTTCCCTTGTCCAAGGAAGACTCCATATGCACTCTGCCACACCTCCATACATAGAACAATAGTGCATCGACACATAACAGGAATATCACCGGTCTTCTGTGTTCAACCTTGAATCAAAGGTTGGAATCATATTTACTCTTAGTAAATCCTAGAGTCATAATTAATCTATCCATCATGTCGTATCATGTCGAACCTTCAGGATCTTTTATAGTCACTCCCATTGAAGCGAAGCATCGTACTCCCTCTGTCTTCTGCACTGAAAACATTTTGTACCGAAGTGACAAGTAGCTTCCTATGCTACTAATATTCTATGTGACCATCTAGTGTATATAATTGCATCTTAAACCTTGTAGCAAATTTTAAGATCTTCATCAATCTCATCATGTATGTGTTTCAACTCTTACTAGCTGCAAATGTCTCTTTGTAGTCTAGGCCTTCTTTTCATGAGAATCCTCGTGCTACGAATATTGCTTTGTATCCCATGATGTTTCCATCTATTACATGATGGAACTATGAACTTCTCTTCAGGTCTCGATACTGTGCCCTGACATCATTCTTCTTGAACTGGTCTTCCCTTTCTTCTTGGTGGCTAGAAGGTTCTGCATCAACGATGTCGCTGCACTCGTCATATTATTCTTCATTTTGAAATGTCGTCACTTGTTCTTCGGAACAAGTCTTCATTCTTCTTTGCTTGTAGGCGATTATGTATGCGATCTTTCCTACAAGTCAAATACATTTGTATGGTTAGAAACATTTCATAAGGAACATTGATACTGGCAAATTCTTATGCATAAATATATGATCATGCAACTACTTTAGCCAATACAACATTCATCCATATCTTATTGAAACTTTCTAGATGTCTTCCATCTCTACCAGGACAACATTGAGATTGTGCACTAATCCAATATGTTAGCAAAGAGGTTTCATTTTAGATAAGTAGCAATGGATAATTTGTATAGCCCCATGAGCTACTTACCCATCACATGCATATTAGTAGTATTCTGTCATTAATGCAAACATCCTATCATGCATAATACAATAACTGAATATAAACAAATGCATAACAAAATAATATAATGAAATGACAATTGAATACTTATATTTATTTGTTTCGTGGGTATACTCCTTCTTGAGTCTTCAGCTTCATCATCTTCTCCATTCATGATAGCATCATTTCTTATCCAAATGCTGAGGTGGATAATAAGTTCTTCAAGAGTTGAGATCTTCATATTCCTCATTGATTGAGGGATCTTCTTTGGATGGTAACAGCTTGATCTTCAGTTGCTCCCATCTTCTCTTCTAGAGCTTCTTCTTCTTGTGAGTTCTCTTTCTAGAGTCTATTGAAAGTAATCACTTCCTTCTGGCACAAATTCCTCACATGAATGAATCCTACGATCCTGGGAGGCCATTCAAGGTGGCCATCACTACTTCTACATTCTTCACTTCTTCTTTTACCGCTTCAAGTTGTTCTTTATTTGAGAGACTCATATGACTTCATGCTCTCTGCATTGTGGATCTTCAGATTCTTCAACTGGTTTATTTAGGTCATATTCTGATTTTTGTTCTTCCCTTCAAATAGCTTGAAATTATGGAAGACCTTCAACAGCTTTTCTTGCCATAGGTAGTGCTCTGTAATGCACATGTGCAAGACTTCTATGCCAAATCTCATTTGGATATCCTATGTCATGGATCAAGGCTTGTTTTGGATGGCCCTTCAATTTGTACAAGCCTCCTTCTTGTTCTTCAACCACTACAGCAATGTTGGCCACATGATGAATGCAACCCGCATTCCTTTTGCATCAATGTTGAAATGGAGAGAAGGTTCTTCTTGAGTCCTGGAACAAACAATACTTCTTTCATTGTTAGAGACTTACCAGAGTCTAGCTTGTATGAAGATTCCCCACTACCTTTTATTGGATATTGGTATTCATCTCCTAGTTTCACCTTGTGAGGTGATTCATGTTCTCACAGTCTTACAAAGGATTCCTTGAATCCCGTCATATGTTTGGAAGCCCCACTATCTATAAGCCAATCATCGCTTCCATGAGTAATGTTACCTATGAGAGCTGATATCAGAACATATTCATCCTCGCTTGAAGAATCTTCACTTTCATATCTGGATCTCTTTCTAGATGGTTCATCATCCTCTGCAGCATGGGCATGATGTCTTCTTTGGACTCATCTCCCTCTGAAATTGGAACCTCTATACGCATGTAGGTGTCCAATCCATTTTCTTCAAAGAGATCAAATACTTCTATGCTTGGAAGTTGTCAACTTCAACAAGCTTATCATCAAGCTGTTGTGATAGATCACTTTGAAATGAGAACCTTAAATGAAAATAGCAAAGGATTAGATCTTACCGATTTGAGGTGTCCGTCTTGGTTGCGGAGCTCGCTGATCTAGGGTTTGCCACAGAAACCCTAATTTTAAAAACTTGGAATGTTTCAGAACTGATTGGATAAAAAGATAGATCTCTTCAAATGGAGCTTTCCAATGTACTCCTTTTTTGAAAACAGTGGAGGGAAGCTCCCGGAACAGGAAGCCCTAATTTTCCAATTTCTTCTGCAGAAATGCATGTTACTATGTCTGTGATATCTCTGAATTTACTGCTCCTTTGTGTCTAAAATTTCTCACTGAGGTAACCTTGCATGTCCCTGATCGAAAAACATAGGTTTCATCAGAATTGGTTTCACCATTTGGGATTTATTATCCTTTTCCCAAGGTGACCTGTTACAGGACTCTTCAGAAGAGCGAAGTTGTACAGCATGCCATGTGTCACTGGTTCATCTTCTGAGTCTGATATTCGGAACACCAAAATTAAATTCCATGCCTTTTCTGGAACATCTTTATAAATTCCATTTGGACCTCTGTAGCCCAAGATATTGCATATCTCCCCAGATGTCCTATTTAGGGATGAATTCTGGAAGAGGCTGGAACCCTAACTTGGAGAGATCATATCTCCTGGAATACAATGAATCTAAGTCTTATTTTTGAACACAAGCTGCATCATGATTTTATCTTCGGACCCTGCATTTTTTAGCTCCGAAAACATTTACAATCACAGAATATTGCGACTGTACCAAAACTTATCAGTTTTAGTATTTAGGGTTTCTCCTAGCTCATGGTCAAACTAGGGTTTGACTTTCCCGGAGTTTCACCCAACCACATTTCTTGACCGAGGTCTCTAAAATTCGGTTTTGATGAGGAGAACAATCCTATGCCAGTCTCACTTAAAAATTCCTCTTCTGTAGAAAGCCCTAATTTCCACATCGAAACTGAAAATGCTTGAAATTGAATTCCACATCGATAGAAAGATGCACCCTTCAATCGAGAGTCATCCTAGCATAATTTTGCTGAAAATATGTGGAGGAAGATCCACAAACTAGCAAGCCCTAGTTCCTGTAGCTGCATAATGTCTTCTTCTCAGGTTAGCTCTGATACCATGTTAGTTTTTCATCAAATAAGCTAGCATTATGATCTTAGGATCTTTTCACTCACAGAATAAGAAGCACAGCAATAAAACATAAGCACATCACAAAAGACAAGAGACACAAAGAGATTTTCCTCAGGGAAACCATAAAGGAGAAAACCTCGCAACTTCCTCTAAGATAGAATCAGCACCAAAACAGTAAGAGATATCCCAAAATAGCAGTAGTCTTCGTCTTTTGTCTAGGCCCAGTATTTCCTTCTTCACTAATACGCCACCCTCGAGAGAGTGAATGATGTGCGTAATAAATAGAGAGTCTCACTCTCTATTTATATTCTTACATTTACTTGAAGTGCACTTAATCACGTAGCCTCAACTTACAATTACTTACCCAAGCCTACACCTTAATTAGTGTATAATAACTCAAGTGCCCCGAAACTGTGGGGGCTTACCTAATTACTTGACATGACTTGTTTACATTATTAATCTTCCTGATCGAAACATCGGGGCATGATCACGTGACTCAAATACATAATAGAAACATCATGGAATAAACATCGGGTTACAATATATAAGATACATAGAATAATACATTCCAAAGTTACATATACATCAACATCTCTCTCTCAAACATTGAAAATATTACAGGTTTCCAAGTGAGACACTAGTGAGGTTGTATTTGTGTTTCCACAGCAGGCACAGAGTTTTTTCATTATTGTATTAATTTTAAAGCTGGTTTATAGATTGGAAAGATTGAAGCAACTGACTATCAAGGTCTTTATGTAATTAGATTCAAAGTATAATATTTCTTGTTGACCTGTTTTCCTTTTCAAACTTATTTTCGGTTAAGGACTCTTCATACTTCATATATGCTTAATTAGAATGAGTGGGGTCCCTGAAAATTTCACCCTAATTAAATAAAACAAAGCATCGATATTCTTATGATCTGTATTATAGTAGAAAAGAGACCGAATTGAAGAAGTTATTTGGAGAGGTTCACCTAAAAAGCAACAAATTATTAAGAGAAGGGATAAAAACATTGCGTGGTTAAGAGAGAACCAAGATGTGCTCAATTCTATAATTATTTTGGAGGTTAATGTAAATACTATTTATTAAAAAAGACAACAATTTATTTCCACCACGAATGCAAAAATAAGCCTTTCTAAAAGTCGTCCATTCGTTCCAAAGGAAATGTAACACATTCAACAAAAAATGAGTGTTGAAGAAAGGCCACTTGAAAACCATTGAAATTTTTTTAATATGTGAATAAATTTCCTATGGGTATATTTTGGTGCAACTTAGTTTTCATCCTCTACTCAATTATCGAGAGAAGGTGTACACACTAGAGCCAATACTCATAGTTGGATTTGGATGGTAATTAAATTTAGAAGATTTGGAGCCATGGCATTAAACACAAAATGGGTGTTGATAAAATACTGGGAATACAAAACCACTACACAGTTATATCTAATTAAATTGAGCATGGGAATATTTGGTGCAACTTCATTTTCATCCACTAAATATTCAAGAGAAGGTGCACATAATAGAGATGATATTCATAATTGGATTTCGGCATGGTAACTAAGTTTGGAATTTTTGGGGCTACCTCGATGCATGACAATGATATATTGTTCTGTTAACAAATTAACAATATATCTTGTAGACATAGATCAATAGAATCATGAAGTAGTGGTTTTGCAGTCCTATCTTCTTGTTCACAGGTGAAAAAGGTAAAATAACAGAAAAGATACCCAAGAAAGGCTTGATAGAAAAATGTTTGATGCAAAAAACACCAGGTGTATTGCTTTGAACAGTAGGCCTAGCATACATATAACACTATCAATGGAATCACATAATAGGTGTATTTCTTTGAGCAGTAGACCTAGCAAACATATACCACTGCATCAATGGAATCAATGTCACATAGTAGTAGTTTTGCAATGAAATATTCATGTTTATTTAATGAGAGACGATAATTTGAAAGGGGAATAGTATCAGTGCATCAATGTAAATGCTGAAAACATACTTACAACCATACATATTGCAATTGACATGTCATATATATGCATCAGAAATACGTATTCCAAATATTAATCAAAATTAGCACAGAAAGTTTATGTACTGTATTTAGAAACTGCTAGTAATTTTTTCATCCATGCACTGAAATGAAAGTAACCTTACAGTGTAATTCCGCATTCGTTAGAAAATTGCACAACTTTTCAAGACTGCACTGATAATAACACTGAGATCTGGCTCTATCAAAACTATGTGAGAAGCACCTTTTAGTGCATCAGTTGCATCGGCAACGACAATTCCTATGTTTTCCTTCTTTAATGCAGCTGCATCATTAAGACCAACACTAGTGATTCCACATATGTGATTTCTAGCATGTAATCACTTAACAATCTCATACTTATGCTCTGCAATCAAAATCAGGAAGACCATGTAATTAAACACTACTTAAAGAAATGAGAACATTAAACATTTAATATAAAAATTTCCACCGGACAAAAAACAAAGTTAGAATATAAACCGTGATGCATAACAAACGAAGAAGGGAGTGGAAAAAGGGAAGAGTTGGGAGAGAGACCCCGAACAAAAGATGCAAAAACACAGAACCAAAAAATAATTGCTTCTCACTAGGGAAAACACTAGCAACAGTGTTAACCTTCTCTATTATCTCGTCGACTCGAAAAGCCGCAATTGATTTATCCTTATCTTGACCTAGTAAAGTGAATGATGGATACATGTTTGCACCCATGCCTAGTCGGCAACCTATCTCTTTGGAAATAGCCAATTGATCTTCTGGTAAACATTTGCAAATAAATAGTTAAAATTTTGGCTTGTTGCATTACAAAAACTATAGTGAAGTTGATGACACATTACTCTCTTCACAAAGCATCTTAGGAACAAATATCCAAGTGACACTGTAACTTGACCATACAAGTGATTAATTTTACATTTACACCAAGATTAAGAACCCTTCTGATTGTTTCATCATTTTCATGGCATGGAGGATCAAAAACAGGCATCAGTCTAATAAAATGCAATGTCCCTCTTGGACTCTCCTTCCTACCCTTTGGAACTTCTTGCAAACATTTTGAGAAAGCTATAAATATATACCTATCAGCGAGAAGAACTTACTCCCAAGGTTCAGCCCATGGATAAACCAAAAGAATCCAAATTATTAACCTAATATGCAACTGCAAGAGATTGGAGTCCTCGTTCAACAAACTTGTCAATGATTGTATGAACTTGGCTCTCAATTTCTGACTTATTATGTGCAAGGTTGAGAATTTAGAAAAAGATAATTGACCATTCCAGTTTATAGAAATGAAAAATAAGTTTCTAATAAGTTTTTAATCAACATATCCCATTACCAAGTCTAGTGAATAAGGTCAAACATTCAGAGAACAATACATGCTTTGGAGCACCTTTACTAGATCGATGCAGTTTCCCTTCATTGTCAATATAAGTGAGAGAGGTCCTCTTGTCAGGTAGATTAAAAGGAAGAAAATGAACATCTTGAATGCCTTCCCGTGCTTTCACATCCATGGATATTAAGACCTAGAACAACATATTGAAATTAGTAAAACAAATATAAGCTTGCTTATCAACTAAAGTTTAATAAGATGACATGACAAAAAATATACTTTCCTCCTTAGGATCAACAATAATCCCAACAATTGGTTCATCAATGGCATCTTGATTCTGTATTCAGGTTGCTCTTGTAACCATCAGAACAAATGTATCCTTTTCGTATCCTTTGGTAAAAACCTCTTTTTGACAACAAAATAAGTAATTGGTACTTGTTTTAAGGCAGTTAACAACACTATGGAAAGCATCAGAAAATTGGCACCATGGCAAGCACTAGAAAATAAACAAGTTGGCATCTAACCTCAACAAGGTTCTTATGCATAGTAAGCTTATTCAATGTTAATGTTCTAGTTTTTTCACTGCAAAGAACATCCATTCCATCCATTTCTTCAATAGTTTCCATCTGTTTTGTGATAGCACCCTGTACCATCAAATACCAGAAAGAGAAGTACCATCAAGGTGAATTATATTTAAGAAATGGTACTTCTTATGAATGTTTGCCAAACAAAAGTATGCATATAATCACCCAAGTGTGATAATTTCTACTAACCTATTAAGTTAGATGATGGGATCCAATGACCATTCTCATAGAAAGGACAGTAGGCATTGCTATTGGAATTCCACCAATGAGGATAAATAGAAGGTTATCAATTCCAAGGAGATAGTGACTCTATTAAATTGGATACATAACAATGATCTCAATTATCATGCCAATTGCAATAGATAAAATGCAAAAAATCCCAATTGTCAGCAGATCCTGCAAGCCACCTTAAATAACATATTAAAATAAAAAATTTAACACAAGGACACTAGCTTGAACAATTTGAGGACTGGGTCATCTCATATTATCATGGATCCTAAACTAGTCATTTGGTTACAACTGCAACAATGCCAAAAACATGTATTTGTCAAATCACAGAACAAACAAACATACAACTCATAAGAAATCCATAATAAATACCAACCTTTTGGATGTGGCAAACTTGGTTTGTACTGTCCACAAGATGTATTGGTTTACCAAAAAATGTATGGACCCCAGTAGCAATGACAATGCATTAAATTTATCCCTGTTTGCAGGCAGAGCCCAAATAAACAACAGTGCCAGGTCACTTTGTTACTGAAAATCAATGAGAGAAGACTACACACATTAAAACATATTACCACAAAATATGGCTCAAAAATAATACCAAACAGCTCAAATTTCATCCCACAAACCATATAAAAGCATAATAAATATTCCACCACTTGTTATCAAAAAAAACAAGTGAAGAAAAAGGGTTTTCCTAAGACTTAATCAATATTTAAGGGGTGTCCTTCAAGAAGACATGCATCTGTAGAAACATTGTCTCCATGTTTCATGCTAATTATTTCCACAAGAAAACGCACCACTGCATCTTCTTCACTCCAATGTCCATCTCTGAGAATCTGTCAAGTTCAAAGGCTAGTACGCGACTTAAGGAATTTAAAAGTGTAGCAGTAAGCATCCGCAATCTTAAAAGGATTCTAAACATCCAACTGCATGCTTCACTGCAAAACCAAGGATAGAGAACAAGAATATCAGGTCTTCCACTCACACAAAGGATAGTGAATAGAGCTTTCTCTCTAGAGCCAACTCAGCCATCGGTACTGTAGTGGCATTGACAGCATTGTTTTATTCTATGAAACTTATGGTGAATTTTATAACATGCAATGTTAAGATACGAACAAAATATTTCCAATCAGAAGGCTTGCTCTGCAAAAATACAATATTATGATTAAAACCTCAACTAAAAAGAGGGGACATGGTGAGCCCTGATTATTACTAGCTACAAAACTCATAAGAGAGAAATATTGTAATATAGTAGAACAAGAAGCCAATTTTTCTTTGATAACATACACAGGAACCATGGGGATGAACTAACACTGTAAATATTCAATAGAAGGGAAGGACATATAAAAGGAGGTACCAAAAGTCACACTACTATTTACAATCAAACGACCACAAGAAAAACACATAAAATTAGCAAAATACTTTTGTAAGGATGAAAAAACAAAAGAATAACCATCACCAATTTACCAAATATACAATTAAAAGAAAAAATGGACAAACTTTGAAAATATGTGTTTAGTTCAAGAATTAATCATTGGGGAATATCTTCTCCAAGCATGTTGAAGATAGGCAGACGACAATTCATGCACACATTTTAGGCCTCACTAGGTAAAGTCTTGACAAAGAAGAAAACCAATAAAAAAACATACAAATGTAACCGCATGATATTAATGGTGTAAATAGAAAAAATATTTCAATGAAAGAGACAAAAAAACTTGTGGTCTAAAGTAAATACATGATATTAATAGTGTATGGATAGCTTTTTAGCCAATGATAAAGACATATAACTAGTGGTGAGCGATATTGCAAAGATATGAAGAACACTACTAAGAAAAACGATAAATGGAGAAACTCTAACTATAAAATATATATAAGTAATTACTGAATATTAGCAATGAAGTTGACACCGCTCTATAATAGAATCAACTAGAGAAATTAGAGGTGTCTAATGCTTACTCCTCTATTTTCCAAAGCAATGGACATCACAGTTGCGGCTTCCATGACCCATGATTAGGGGTTCCACATAAAACCCAAGAACTTGAGGAATTTTCTTTTCTAGGCACCCAATTATTGAAAACCCTAACACGTCATGGGGTTAAATTAACCAATTCTTGAAAAACCCCATGTATTGAGCATAAACCCCAAATACGTGAACCTCTTTGAAAATCTATGATAAAGGATCCCTTATTAAAGCTTCTGAAGCCTAAGCAAGTTATTTTTCATGTAGCCTAAATATTTTATGTTGCAGTAAACATCGAACCAACCTAAGCAAACCTATTTACTGTAAATAAGTAAATACACCATGGAATATACTTTGTGGTGGTACAAAATCAAATAGTGAAAGGAAATTACTTCACTCTAGAACCAACGAATCTACTTTATTTTGCATATTTTAAGACTAAAACATCCTTAGAAAATCAATTCTCTGTAAATCTCTACTCCAGAACTGAATTCAAAATTCGAAACAAATTATCGTAGCTATTCTTACTTTTTGTCTTCCACCTTGTTGTATCCGAATATGGTGAGCCTCTCCGACACAGCTTGGCTGCTAAAACCCTCCGTGCTGTATCTCACATTCTTCAAAACCTCCTTGATTGGAATATTTTCCTGCATTTATAAACCTCACAAAATCGGACTCAACCAGAAACACCAAACCAAAACCATAAAAGGCCTGCAAGTCATGCTTACCAAATCCACAGCTTCTTTGTTAATGGCTTCTAGAGTAGTTTATTTCTCAACTATTTTCATAAATCGGATTCACTATCCACCATGGACGCCACAAAGCAAGCATATGTAATGAAGAAATCAATGCATCATACAGAGCTCTACATGCTTAGATATTCCAATAACCAGTCACTTGAACTGTGGGGATTTGAATTGGGGACGTGATAAACTGGATTGGGCCTGAAATACCAGTGGGAAGATGAAATTTCACTTGACAAAAAGAAATAATGTGAGATGTGTAATCCTTATAATATATAATAATATTCCAGGTGTCCAAATCCACTATTGTGTTGTTATTCTCTCCACGCCTACTTTTCAATATGGCCTTATTACTAAAATAAACCTAGTCATTACGCGAAATCAAAATATGTCCGTTAATATATACATAAAAAGTATCCAAATTTGTTTTTATTGATCTTGAAAGAAAAGGGAAAGGGAATCTGGAGTGACAACGAAGCAAAAATTGGGTAACTATAGAAGTAGGTTGAAACAAACATTGCTCGTCTTCCAACCATACCTTACCAAACGCCAACCCCGTTTTGTCATTAAAGGAATATGCTAATAATACAACAAAGTAAACCAAACTGGGGAAAACTTTGTAAAACCTCATATAGGGTTATAGATATGTTCCCAATCCCTCTTCTAAGTTTGTTCCATTTCTAAAGTTGATCTAATGGTCGAATGTACATTGCGAAGAATCTAAAAGAATATCTTGAGTATCTCCAAGACTATTATGGACTAAATCATGAATCCTTCAAGACCATATATTTTACATCATAATGTAGTGTTCAAATATAAATCTTGGTTTTTACCCCCTAGGAGAAGTATAGTAAAGAAAATATTGAAAAAATGGTGAATGAAGTGTGCAACAAGGTGGGGACTAGATGTTTTACACCGAGAGATAATATTGATAAGGAGGGTATGGGTGTGCACCCTCATACTTCCACCCTTAGAGAAATGATTCATGAGCCTCCTAGCTCTTCAAGTGGTAAAAAATAAGAAGAGTTCCATGGAGAGATTCTAAGGTCGTCCCAAGATGTATTTGAAAGAAGAAAGCACACAATCCTTATTGATGGGGGTTGTGCAAATCAAAGGGGATACACCAATGGATGCTTGAAATTTGAAGTAGTACCTATTGATGGGTCCTCAAAAGTCTATGTTGGTGACATATATATAAAATTTGAAAATGTTGTTGCAAGAAAAAGTTCTTTTAGTAATGAATATGAAGACATTGTAGGAGATAAACATGAACCAATATAAACTTCTCCATCACTACTAGAGCTTCGAGATGTTGATCAAATCAAGAACAAAGAAGAAGAGAAAGAATAAGAGAACGAAGAGGAGGATGTTATATCTCATGAACCATCCTTTAATCAATGGTATTTGAAGATGAGTGAAAACAATATCTATGAGGCACTTATCATAGTCCATGACACTCAAGCATTGGTGTCAAATTTTTATTGGATATTTTCTTCATTGGAGGAGCCATCCTTCTTTCAGGACATGGATAGTATTCAAAGAGAAATGTGCAACATTAAATGTAAATTCATGTCTTTTATTTTTTATAGAAACAATTTGGTTGAGATTATTAAATGGTCACATGAATCAAACATAAAGATTAGTGAGGATATTCATAAGCTCAAAATTCAAAAATGAGAAAGTTCTTGAGAGGTTTAAAGATACTTGATATTCCTTCAATGTTTCAAATATTCATATGGTATATTTCTTGGAGGATTATCATGGAATTATGGATCATGAGAAACATGGAATATTTCAAGTCATTTAGCTATTTGAATATGATCTTGTTCAGATACAAATGCTTGTTTTCATGGAAGAGGAACTTGAGATGCCTCTTGATAATTGTTACACACTTCTCGGAAAACTACATTATTCCACTACCTTGGAACCAACATATGAGTAAAGTTTCACACTTTTGATGGAGGTGCATGATTATACCCTTATTGATACTTCACATGATGAAATGTTTTCACTTGATAATCATTTGGGTGAGTAGCCTCATTCTCCTACATCCTACACTTCCATATTTTGCAAAATGCATCCTAATAATGTGTGGGTTAAAGGTTTATTTTTTAATGGTTCTGCATTAGGAGTATGAAACTCCTATATCTTCATTTGATATTACATGACTATAGAACCTTCTTCTTTACATTTGCAACATACTAATTTGTTACCTTATGTTGATACACATCT
Organism: Pseudotsuga menziesii; assembly: GCA_001517045.1. Lineage (NCBI taxonomy): Eukaryota > Viridiplantae > Streptophyta > Pinopsida > Pinales > Pinaceae > Pseudotsuga > Pseudotsuga menziesii. The sequence goes on from LPNX010851720.1 coordinate 178,195, forward strand.
ACATGGATGCAGCTTTGATGTTCACTTAAGTCACTTGAAGAGTCATGATTTTACTTTCTCCTTGCTTAGTCCATTTGATGTTGGAAGAAATTCATAAAATACTTGGGTTAATATCTATATGATTGAAGCAGATTATTATTGGTAGCGACATCCTTTATTATTTGCAGATGATATACATATTCATGGGTGTATGGATGAGACTTCTTTTAGCCACTTTAAGCTTTCTTGTTTACTTTTATTTTTAATTGGTTCTGATTTTGTTGGAGGTTCTTCATTCACTTCTTGGATGAAAGAACACATGGATGATTATTTTGATGCATATTACATTCTTTCGGAGAAACATTATAGGACATGGGATCCTCACCAATTTCATTTTAGCATATTTGATATAATACTATACGGTTGTGTGTATGCGCCACATGATGAACTACTTACTTGGATGTACAAGTACTTTTGGGATTCTTTGATGAGGTACCTTCTTGCTGTACATTTGTATGATGTTTTTTTGTACTTTGATAATACATATTTTGTACTCATGATGTTTGTAATGATGCAATACAAGCAATACGATCATGGTATGTCGTGGTTTCAATTTTCGGGGAAAAAAGTAGTATGGGAGATTGAGTCACCACTTGAAAAGGTGATTTTAATCAAATTAGTGCAACAACAAGCACAGTTGTTCCTCTTTTATATTTTCTTGGAATCTTAAAAAAATCAAAGTTTGGTAATGCAATACCAACTCCAAATAATTATACACGAGAAAAAGGTTTGAAATTTTCACAAAAGGTTTCCAAAATATGGAGGTAAATATTTTTTGTGTAAATTTTGTTTTGATGCATTCAATTAATATTTTTCATTTTTAGTGGTGATTTCATAGGAGATATCAATATGAAAATGCCACATCCCTTTACTTTTGTAAAAACACAATTTCAGTACATGAGTGCTACTACTCAATTTGCAGTTAAAGAAAATTGAGTAGAACCATAAGAGAGTACTTAGTGCAATGGAAGGAGTTACCAAGTGAGTATTTCACATCAAAAGATGAATTTTTTTTGTAGTATCCAAGTTTTAAATTGGTTGGGGACAAGCAATCTTGGGTGGAGAGGATTGTAATTTCCCCATCCAAATAAATATTAATGGAGGAAAATTTCTATTAACATACTAGCTCCCTAGGTTGGGATGGAAGCATTAATACTTGGAATAAGGGAGATACAAGACCCTGAATTGACCTTAGAATTATAAATTCACATCAATTAGGTCAAATCGATGATAATAAGAGAAAATTATGTGTCATTTGGTCATGAGGGTGCATAAGAGGATGTGGGGATGACAGGTGGCAAGATTCCCCGCTACACTTGGCATCCTTCTCTCACCAATTTGAGTCCAAGGTGGAGAATAATGTACTTGGGGGGAGATGAAGAGAAAATATTCATGGAAATAATATAGGAAGATCGAATTGTCATGGAAGAATAACTCCCAAGGAAGAGGAAGAGGAATTGTGAGACTTGTAGCTATATTCCATGGAATGCATGACAACAATCATGAAGGAATATATAAAAAATATGACAAATTCATACTTAATTATAGACCTATGACATATAATGGATACAAATAGACACCAAGAGGTGACCACTGACATAGGGGATTTATGGTCAGACAATATTCCGAATTCGAATTGGGGAAACCAGAGTGTAAGAATGAAGAGGACACGTGTCTCATGAAGGAATCAATCACTAACTTGATTTGGGTCAGTGTATTTGTTAGAAAATTGGCCTCATGAGTCCACATGAAGTTAATGAAAGAGGAGAATGAGTAAGGTGATTTTATATTGTATCATTTTTTTTTTTCACTCTGGGAGAGCTTAGCTTGTCCTTGCATGGTGGATGTTTGTCCCTCCCTTCTATTGAACCAATTTCGAAGGTGAAAAATCTATTTCCAAATTGCTTGGAGAAGAGTCCATTGATACCTCTTATTGGAGCTTAATGGATTTTTTTTAATGCATTTTTAATCACTTCTTTAGTTTGAATTCATCTCATAGAAATATTGCTAATTTTTCTTCTCATATTCTCTTGTCAATGCCAATCGTCTAGTATGGATGGTGCATTGATGGATGCATATAACATGTGGAGGGTACTTTAGTGATTTCATTGATGTATTTTCAAAGGTATGGTACTGTATTGAACAACATATTAGAGACACAACTCAAAATCTAATGCCTACGATGTAAAAATTTACAAACAAGCTACATATTCAAGATAGTTTCCATTATAATTTCATGGGAACATTTTGGTGAAGTTATGAATAAGTTTGTCTGAATATTTCTATGATTTTTTTGCCTCTACTCGAGTATCACATAATTTACTTTCTATCACTAGTTTAATATATTTAGGCCCCTTCGGCATTTGTCAAAAGTTTATGTGCAACAATTTTCATGTCTATGACCTAAATTACTCAAGCAATGTTCATTGTCACAATTCATTGCTTGATGGGGCGCAGTAGCTAGCCATTGTCCATGCTTAATGTTGTATTTCAGAATTTAATGAAGTCCCTTATCTATTCCTATCCTCTTTTCATAAATGATGGAGGATCGTACAATGATTGGGAAGAAAAATAAATTTAAAGACTAGTTGGGGGTTTCAACACCTATTACTTTTCTGCTTCTTTCCCCCTTGATTAATGCAAGTTGTTAATGAATACACAAAGTACTTGAGTGTCTATAAGGTGAATTAAGATGTAATAATATCTTTAAATCCCTTCCAAACATAATTCAAGAACTTTTGGGTGAATTTGGAGTACTTTGGGCTCACTAGTCGAGTGTTTGAAACTGACCAACTTTCAGTAGACTTGAATAACATGTCCAAAGAAGTTTAAGATTCCACAATTGAGTGTTTGACATCTGTTAGGATGTGCTAAATTCCATAGCGTCCTTCTAGAATAAAATTTTAAAGGTTTGGAGGCGTTTGCAACAAGACACGGAAGATTAGTTTTCTAGTTTTCCTAGTTTTGAAACTAGACAAAGTACTGATCACTGTGAAATTCATTTTCAATGCGCTGTTTGAAAAATAAAGCCTCCACTCTATAAAGTTTTAAGCCTCTCTTGAAATCTTTTGTGATAATGCGCCTAATTTATCCAAAAAGGAGCATTACAAATACTTAAGGTAATATTAGCTAAGGGATATGACAATACACTATTTTTGGTAAATAAAAAAAAATATTAATGAGAACAATAACGTGTTATTTTACACTTCACGAAATGACTATTGTGTTAAAAATTCTATATATACCCAATAAGATGATAAAATAAGTCTTTTATTTATAAGTTATTCAAATATGTCTTAGGTATTCTATTTTTGGTAAATAAAAAATAATAATGAGAACAAGCACGTGTTATTTTACACTTCACGAAATAACTATTGTGTTAAAAATTCTATATATTCCCAATAAGATGATAAAATAAGCCTTTTATTTATAAGTTATTCAAATTTATGTTAGGTATTTCCATAAGAAGGTTAAAGATTAAATATTACTATTGAATTAATATTATTTTATTTTTTCTATAAATTGTTGGAAAGAAAAGTCTCAAAGCTAATCATAATAAAATCATATAAATATTAATATAATTATGTTACTCTTCATCAGCTTTTTTTGTTAAGGAAAATGAAAAAAATACGTTACTCTTCGTTTCGTTTCAGATTCCAAGAGAACTCCATTCCCTTGGAATTTTGACGCTTAGTATTCTGTTATCATGCAACCAGAAGATTAGATCTCCACCATAAATAAAACATAACTGCACTCTGGATTTATCTCACTGGGCCAGCCAAAATCAATTCCGTAAACTATCCGATTTTCTTCAGGCTTGCCTAATTTCTAAAACATCTGTTTGCAATTGCCAACATTGACGTTAGCCTGGGATATGAGGAGCATGATTTTGATACCAATAAAAAAGTTGAAGATAGTTTGGATCAAATGTTCCCGGGGATATGTTATTGGTGCAATTTGACGCCCGATATATTAAATGATGACATCTTGCAGAGAGCAATAGAGAAATACAATCCATCCATCCAGAGAGCGAGAGGCCCAAGAGGATCATTGGAAGACAGAACTCGCGGGGGAATGTTTAATGGAATGGAAGTACCTAATCTCTATTCTTCTATATTGTTGGTTTATGCTCCACCGTCAGACACCGTCAGACAGACGTTCATGTGAGTTAACTGTAATGGAATGTATACTCAGAGACCCGAATCTTTTATATATATATATATATTTGATGTATTTATTAATTAGTGTATTTATTTATTTATTGTATATATATAATTTTTATTTGGAAGGGTTCTTAGGTAGATTTCTTTGTGGAGTTCATATTCAAACTAAGATTAAAATAGACTAAGTCCATTATGTGGCCCTTTCATGGGCTTTTGATTTCAAATATATTCTATTATGCGCTAAACTACACTTCAAAAATTTAACTTGTCTTTCTTCCTAAAACGCAAGTTATGATTTTTTCCACATAGGTCACACTACTAGTTCTTCACACTACTAGTTCTTGGATAAACAATAACGTCAGGTCTAACAACTTTTACTACCCCAATTCGGCCTGCACGCCCTTAATTGGAAATTCAAAGTATAGTTGAGTTCAAATGGATTTCTTATTTTTTTAAATTATTTTATACTTGGACTTTCTATTAAATCCAATAAAAACTAAAGTTACCAAATGCTTCTAACACGTTTTTCTAAACATATTCCATGAGGTACGAGGCATTTACTAGTGAAATTGCTATTAATAAATATGATATTTGTATGACATCAAATATTTAAAATCATTAGGTTAATTTCTAAGGAGAGTCCCTCTAAAATATGTGATTAGGGCCCACGTTGAGGAATTTACTAGTGAAATTGCTATTAAAATATGTGATATTTGTATGATATCAAATATTAAAAATTATTAGGTTAATTTTTTTAGAGTTCCTCTAAAAATATGTGAATAGGGCCGAGGTTTAAGGATCCTTTCAAATTAATAAAGTGGTTTTCGCAAATTTTGTTATGTAGGAAAATCATTTCACTTTATTGATTATGCATGGTAGATTGATGTGCTACAATATTAATGGAAGTTAGGATTACAACAATATTGTCTTATCACACAAGACTTTCTTTTACTTTTTCTACCCAATGAACATGTAAACTTATGAGGTTGCATGTAATGTATTTGCAACTACAACAATAGTCTAGGAATTCAAAACTAACTAGATGCAACATACAATAAATAGGCTGGTCCGAAAAAGAACTCTTTGTTTGCTTAGCTATTTATCTAACAATCTAGTAATTTCACTGCTCTTCCCAAATTGTTAAGCTCGTATGAAGAAAATCAACGCTATTTTGGAAATTAATTGATAAGGACACCAAAGCTATTCAATGATGGATATAAGTTCAAGACATACTAACTATGAGCTAGATTTTAATCACCACATAACATAACAATGCTAAATGATATAAAACTAACAAAATATAATCTATATTACTAAAGCAAATGCTCATATTTCACAATTCATTCTCCTTTTCATCCTAGTGAGTTCATGATTTTATATCTCAACTCCTATTACAATGCAAAAGAGTATATAGAGGTATAGGGTTATTACTTCTAAAATAAGAGCTATTTCAAATGAGTCCAATCAATCACTAAACCTAATATGCTTTAGTTGTTACTATCAAAGTATCCCATACATCGTTGGTAATCAACATAGATTCAAAAGATGTACTTTAATGTACTCAAAATTGTAAATAAAAAAATAAAGGAGAAAAATGTTGGTAATGAAAGAAAAAAAAATCAATAACTAAACTCAAGATACTTTAGTTGCTACTAGGAAAATTATCCCATACATCCTTGGTAATCAACATAGATTCAAATGTTGTTGGTAATGAAAGAAGAAAAGCTTAAGAATTTAAAAGGAAATCAACAAAATTCAAATATATAAAGAAAACTACCACCAATAAAACAAAAATACATTAGCTATATGTCGCTGGGATTCACTTTCCACTTATACTTTGAACTGGGTCGAAACACCACAACAATTAATAGGCCAATTCTCTAAGATAAAAACATAATATAGAGAGATATATATTCAACTTCACAATTCTTATGTCATTTGCACAAGTGTACAGAAAGGTATGTGATGGTATGCAAATAATTAAATGGGTTCCCTAGAAACAATTGGGTTAAAGTCTAAGGAATTAACAAAATCCTTTCACTGCAAGTAGGTTTTTGGTATGGTAAATTGGTAGGCACATGTATTGATTTTTTCATAAGGTATCCTAGCCTCCTCGAAATGAATAGTTTGAAACCGGGAATAATAGATGTTGTATAAAGCCTCTCTGTACTAAATTTTTTTATAGCTTAAATGAAGGTAATGGTACTGAGGTAATGGAAAAAGTTATTTAATTGTGGGATTTCTCGCTTCTCCCAAGCTAAAAGGGGGATTCGCTCCTATGTTCTCATAAGAAGGAATTCCCGCACTTGCCTCACGAGAAGTGAGAAATTCCATGGGTAAATAAGTTTCTCGTCGAGTTAATGCTGGTATCAATAAGACATATCCGATGGTCATGGGACATAGAAAGGAAGAATTCCTCACTCCCTGCGGGGGGAACTATGAGCACTATTTCTTGTATTCCATTAGTATGAAGGTGAAGACAATTGAGAGAAAAGAAATACAACTACCTCTTCCCTTATTCATTCATCACTAAGTAACGCAACAAAACAAAGTGTTGCATGTTGGGTGAAGGAAATTTTATGTGCAATAACCTATATAAACTAAAAAAAATAGTCATTTGTTCCCTTGAGCAAACTCACGAACTTCATAAACTATTTTTAATTAAATTTGTTACACCTTATTTTTAACTTTGAGATGTAAAGGAGATGTAATTATACAAAGCCCATTTTTCACCCCAGATGTAAATGTGATGTGAATATACAAAGGTTTTATGGAAGACTTATGCTATCTAGAAGACCATGCATATTGTCAATGATCCTATTCTTCTTAATATAAAATCCCTAGAAACTACAAGTGAAGGACAAAAAATCAATGGGGAGATATGATTCCACAAGTGGGGAAAGTGGGAGGGTCTAAGGGGGGTAACTCTATCTAATGCCTTAAATGTTTAGTAATCATGTTAAAAAAAGATACCTAACCTTTGTGTGTTACTTTAATTAATTTTGGGGTTAGTTACCATAAGTGAGATTTAAAATGGGAAAGTGAATAATTCCAAGGAAGCCACCTATCAAGCCACAACCATGCATATATCTTCTAAGGAAATTATTTTAAAGGTTCTAGTCGATTCACTCATATTCATTCATTCTGTCATGGATAGGGATGCATGTTGGCATTGAAAAACAAGGATGATTGATCACTAACATTACCATCACACCCAAGAAGAACCTTGATAAAATAACATATCTTATTGACATAAATGAGCGTACATTTGGGATTGATTTCCCTTTTAGAGAGGCCTTCCCTAAGGAGGTACTACCTTGGAGCCTAAGAAAGAGACTTCTTAGTTGTCATGTTCTAGAGCATTGGAATGGGGTCGATACAAGACGATGGACTAAAGAATAGAGAATGGTGTTTGATCACTTATGTTGTGTAGGATTATGGGAAATGAGATAACAGATGGGAAAACTATGGAGGAGGTTTTTACACCTTTTGGTAGTGCGTAAATTCCTTTGGGTTTAGGTAGTACCTTCATGTTGGGTGTGAATCTATTAAAGAAATGAAGCATAATTTTATCCTTTTGGACTAATAGCCCGATCTTGGGGATGACATGTGTCAATGAATGAAATGTATTTTAAGGGGGATGTCTTCTACTTGGGACTAGTTGAAGGAATTTCACAAGATAAGTGTGAGTTTTCTATGAATTCTATCAGTTTTAGTTATTGCGCCGAGAGGCGCTCTACAGCCCAGTATGGGGTAGATCTTGTAATATTACGTAACGTTGTAGCGTTACGTAACGTTACATAATGTTATGTCGGCTAAAAAAATAAAACCTTAGAAAAAAAAAACTCTATCTTATACATCTATTTATAGATCCTTTGAAGAAAGTATTTCTCCCAAACGCAGTAAAGTTTTTTCATTCTCAATCATTGAAATAGAGTTTGATCTTTATTTTACTCGGAAGGAAAGCCATATCTGTGGAGGTGAATACAATCGCCAACAAATGGAATGGGCATTTAGTTGGAAAGCTTCACAAGTTGAATAGCACAAAAGATAGCATTGAAGGTACTTGTTATTCTATTTATTTCACCAAGATTAGCCTTTTTTACAAGAGTAGAGGCATTTTTAGGTTTTTTTTTTCACGTTAAGGGCATTTTTTAGGTATATGGGTAACACTTAGGCGGATATCATTAACAAGCATTTCCAGTAGCTTTTGGCTTAAGGTGCACCTAACAGTGTGAAAAGACTCTAATAAATCACGGTATAGATCTAAATTCACTCATAAATTACGGTACAGATCTAAACTGTCATTCATGTCAAAAGCACTAGACTAAGGCTGTTCTTTGGACTCAATCACCGCTCAAATTATTTGGTGTGTAGGATCACCTAGGGTGGTCTCCTGGTCGTCCCGGGACTGAGGAGTTTCTCTGTTTGAGCTACCAACATTCACAGTCCTCCTTGAGCGCCTGACGCTTGACGATCTGTTTTGCAATCTCGGATTTTCTTCTTTTCAGCTCCCAACAGTCACACTATTCCTTAGACGCGTAACTCTGGACCTGGACCTGCCAACATTAACACTCCTCCTTCCTCGCTTAACTATTGACCTGCCAACATTAACACTCCTCCGTACTCGCCTAAGGCTGGACCAGCTCTTCTGGAAAACACACACAATAGTCCTTCAATAATGCTACAAAACAATATTTTTAACAACTCTACCAATTTCTTCAAATAGATTTGCAAAATATTATTATAGCAAAGCTTCATAATCTTTAAAAAAATGCAACTCAAAAGGGCTTATATATATTGAGAAATTGATCAAGAAATCAAACCCTTTAGACCAAAGTCCACTTTCCTCCTCCTCCCCAGTTTTGAGCGAGACGGAAGGCGGAGACTGGATATGACTTGAACGTCTTAGTGTCGGGGAAGGAGACCAGCCAAAGCTCTTCATTCTCTGTGAGCTTTCCTACTACAAAGCCATGCCACCAGCAATCTGTGTCATAGGCTTCTATGAATAATCCTTCTGAGAAAGGGACAAGCAACTCAGTCTGTGGTGGAACGGGTCTGATATTATCCAGGGGCACCTTTTCTACCAATGGCTTTCTATCTGGGGTTACAAACTTATCGTATTGTATGTCAAAAAATACAGACCCATTACTTGAAGAACTAATGGCTTTCACAATGCCTTCAAACCATGCACTGGAAAATCCTTTGTCTTCGCTCAGGGTCTCCACCTTCATTCCTACCTTCCATTCCATTATTCCAATTTCCTTGACAGAGCACCTAAAATCCTTAACAACTTCAAGTTGTTCCAGCAAATACTTGAAAAATTATAAACGTAACCCTCAATCTTTCAAAATAACAACGCGGATGTGAATGGCGTTAACCTAATGCATTTGTCAAATGGGTGACTGTCCATGTCCCTATGCATTTAATAAAGAGAGAAGTTAAAGAGTGTTTTCATAAGAAAAAATCCATCTCCTTATATATTCATTTAAAGTGGGTTTTGAAAACGATAACATACTGTCTTTAATGAAAAGAAAGAATTCAAGTATATTTTGATCACGATTACATAAAAGGTATGGGAAAAGTGATTTGACCAGTTCGACAAGTTTTTATGGGAATCCGAAAATATTTTTTTAAATAATTCTGAATTTGCTTTTGATGCAGATGGTTTCTGTTAATTGCTATCATTTTAGAAACTGGAAGCTAGATTGGAAGCCAAAGGTACTGCCGAAAAAATATTCGCAACATACAGACTGCTGATGAGGATTATATAGACGAAGAGATAATATGGAAAGCATTTGGGTCTTTGTTGAAGCAATTGGAGGAGATAGAGAATGAAGTACACAAGGCTGCACCGTAACTGGTAAGCAGCAAAGTAGAATCTAAAATGTTGTGATTATTGGCTAAAATTATTGAGCATGTTGCATTAAGCTGCAGCATGCATGATAACTCTTGGATCTAAAGGTGTTTGAGATACAATGGTTGGTGTGGCTACCGCATAAGTGGCAAGCTAAATATTGATCCTCTTGATTATTTAGGTTATGGGCATAGTTATAAATAAAAAAACCATTCCTCACAGTTCCAAAGTTGCCTTTATACCAATATAAATACACTAATATACAAAAAAAAAGAGCACTGCTCACCAGTGCTCAGAATTCTCACGCAGACATGAAAGGTCATAGACAGTTTCAACACTTCTACTGGAGCTATACTTCTGTACAAAATGAAGTGAAATACCTATAGACTTTGTTCTCCAACTATTCCTGCTATTTCTGGTTATAGTATTAGAGCATGAGCTTAGATCCAGCTAAACAGCATTTATTCACAGGAATTCTGATAAAAAAAATGCTTCGCATTAGCGTTTCTGCATGGGAGAATATACCCACACTTCTTTCACTATAAAAGATTTTCCAAACCTAATTAAATAACAGAATTAAACTCCATAATTCAGAATTTCCATAGTCATTGACCTCATATTGTACCCTGCTTCCTTAACAAGATTAGTTGGAGCGCGGTTACCATAGTTCAGTGCTGAAGAAGCAAAAGCATTGAAAAGATCATTCTACTTTCTTGGCTATAACTACTACACAACACAATATATGAAGAATAACCCTAATCCACCTTAGGTATCCATTGCTTTGAATCAAATCAATGGATACCTAATAAGAGATTTGATCCCTCTCGACGCTTGATAGAGCCTAGGATTTGGATCTATGATGGTTTATTAATAAAAATAACATTACGTAACGTTACATAGCGTTATGTAACATTACAAGAAGTAGGCAATGAGAAGTAAAGTAGTATATTCACTCATCTGTCAATTCCATAAGAAGCAGGCAATGAGAAGTAAAGTAGTATATTCACTTATCTGTCAATTCGATATGTCTGGGAAGGAACACATAATGAGCATAATGAGATGCTTGAAGCCCGGAGAAATATGTTGGAATATGCGTGAGAATCTAATTGGAGAGTGTGAGCCTTGTACCCTGAGTGGGATTTCATGTGCCGGTGAATAGCTCAGGTTGACCTGTTGGGTGTTCATGGAGGCTGCATACTCCATCCATTTCCATACAATTCCGTATTAAAATTGTCATTGGTTATAGACTACACCACTTTGGGTGCTCTCAATGTCGTTGAAAAGATGAAAGGCCTCCAAATCACGATAGTGCAAGGCCAGACTTTTGGAAATTATACTGTCCGTCGTTGAGATTGATACTCAATATGGTGTAGCAGTAAACAGTATAAGATATGGAGAGAGTGTGAGAAATGATGAAGAGTATAACTTCTAACATTATGTGCTTGCACTCTCAGGATTTACAGGTCTTTCATCTTTTCAACAAATCTGAGACAGGTCATTCATCTTTTCAACGAATCTGAGAGAACCCAAAGCTATCAAGGGCAATGTACTTGCCAAAACGTATGGAATGTGTGCAATATGCAGCCTCCATGATTGCCGAAGAGCTCAACCTCAGCTATTCCCAGCACATGAAATCCCAGCTCCTACAGTTTTCTTCTATAATCATCTCAAACGACTCACAATCTTCACTTACATTTTCCCCATATTCCAACCCATTTCTCGGGTTGAAAGCACTTATTACTCGATCCTTCCAAGACCTAGAATTGACAAATGATTGAATAGCCTGCTTCTGTAAACACTTGAATTTTTTGCACTGTAAAAGTTAAATTTTTGCAAATTATGAGCTGAAAAGCGAATGGATCATGGGCATATAAAGGGTTTTATATTGGACCTATTCAATGGTTTGCTGTTGGACTTAGTCCGGTAAGGGTTTAAGAAAAAATTAAAATAAAATAAATTAAATTGGGAAATTAATCCTAGTTTTCGCGGTTACAGGATGATGTGTGATCTTCTTTACCCACTACCTCAATTGAGGGAAGTGCTAGATTTATTTGATATATTTACCTAAAATAATTCTTCCATATTAAATAAAAAATGTACATAGTATATTTATCTAAAATAAATCTTTAACATTTAATGAGTGTTTTATTTAAAACTAGTAAGGGTAGTATAAACAATGTAGAATTTTTTTAATTTTTATAAGTCATCGAAATCGTATCATCATCATTTCCCTCGTTGAGGCATTGGTTGATGCATTTGTAATGATATACATGTCATATTTTTAAATATGGTAAACTAATAATGTGCTCCTTCAACTCCTTAAAAATTATAGGTGCACTTCACTCTCATACTAGCCAAAATGATGACCCCTAAAAACTTGTGGATAAACATCATTGAGCCGAGAGGCTCTCTACAGCCCAGAATGGGGGAGATCTTGTAACGTTACGTAATGGGGGAGATCTTGTAACGTTACGTAACATTATTTTTATTAATAAAAAAATAGATTTTTTAATTATAAAACAAAATAAATGTCCGTGAGAAAAACAACCTAATATGGGGGAGATGGTGTAATATTCCTACCTAACAAAACAATAAAAAATTAAAAATTTAATTATCCCCCCAAAAAATGTGGATCATAAAAAAAACACAATATGGGGGAGATGTTATAATGTTCCTACATAACAAAATAATAAAATAATAAAAACTGAATTATTTGTAAAAGAGTGTTGGCCTTTTAAACAACCCATGGTTTTATTGTATATGGTTTAGGACATGGTTTTAAAACCATGTGCAAGGCCTCCTAAAAAAACCCATGGTTTTATTGTACATGGTTTAGGAGGGCCTTGCAAATAGTTTTAAGACCATGTGCAAGGCCTCCTAAAAAACCCATGGGTTTAGGAGGGCCTTGCATATGGTTGTAAAACCATTTATGGGGAGATGTTGTAATGTTCGTTCATAACAAAATAAAAAATAATATTAAATATTATATGTTGGCCATAAATAATATTAAATATTAATAATAAATATATCATATGTTGACCCTAAATAAAAAGATGTGTCTTTTGTTTTGAATCAAATCAGTGGTATATATAGGACACACCAAAGTTGATAGCTCATTGAGTGTAATACTTAAGAAGAGGTTTGCACCTAGAGAGATTTGATCCCTCTCGGCTCTTGATAGAGCCTACGATTTGGATCTACGCTGGTAATATTTCATATGAGCGTCATATCCCTTGCATGGAAATGCTTCACTTCACTCTTTCCACATGTGAAACTTTCCACTCACATGTTCATATACATGGCCAAAGCACATTTCTCCATATTGGCAAGAAAAATACTTGAAACCTTTAGTTCAGTATGCCCCAAGGATTGTCGTCACAAAGAGGAGATGGATTCATCTCACCTTTTGGTCACAGGAGTATGTGGGGTGAGTTGTTTACCAGCATCGATCCAAATCCTAGGCTCTATCAAGCGCCGAGAGGGATCAAATCTCTTATTAGGTATCCATTGATTTGATTCAAACCAATGGATACGTAAGGTGGATTAGGGTTATTGGTCGTATATTGTGTTGTGTAGTAGTTATAGCCAAGAAAGTCGAATGATATTTTCAATGCTTTTTCCTCTTTAGCGCTGAACCGTGGTAACCGCGCTCCAACTAATCTTGTTAAGGAAGTAGCGTACAAGAGGAGGTCAATGACTATGGAAATTCTGAATTATGGAGTTTAATTCTGTTATTTAATTAGGTTTGGAAAATATTTTATAGTCAAAGAAGTGTGGACCGTATATTCTCCCATGCAGAAACCCTAATGCAAAGCATTTTTTTATCGAAATTCCTGTGAATACGCTAACCAACGCTGTTTAGCTGGATCTAAGCTCATGCTCTAATACTATAACCAGAAATAGCAGGAATAGTTGGAGAATAAAGTCTATAGGTATTTCACTTCATTTTGTACAGAAGTATAGCTCCAGTAGAAGTGTTGAAAATTTCTATGACCTTTCATGTGTGCGTGAGAATTCTGAGCAATGGTGAGCAGTGCTCTTTTTTTGTATATTAGTGTATTTATATTGGTATAAAGGGAACTTTGGAACTGTGAGGAATGGTTTTCTTATTTATAACTATGCCGATAACCTAAATAATCAAGATGATCAATATTTAGCTTGCCACTTATGTCGTAGCCACACCAACCATTGTATCTCAAACACCTTTAGATCCAAGAGTTATCATGCATGCTGCAGCTTAATGCAGGACGCTCAATAATTTTAGCCAATAATCACAACATTTTAGATTATACTTTGTTGGTTACCAGTTACGGTGCAGCCTTTGTGTACTTCATTCTCTATCTCCTCCAATCGCTTCGACGAAGACTTACATGCTTTCCATATTATCTCTTTGTCTATATAATCCTCATGAGCAGTCTGGTATGCTGCTAATATTTTTTCGGCAGTACCTCCGGCTTCGAATCTAGCTTCCAGTTTCTAAAATGATAACAATTAACAGAAACCATCAGCATCAAAAGCAGTAGTTCAATATAGCTGAAAAATGTGCAATCAAATTCATATTTATTTAAAAAAATATTCTCGGATTCTCATAAAAACTTGTGGAACTGGTAAAATCACTTTTCCCATACCTTTTATGTAATCGTGATCAAAACATACTTGAATTTTTTCTTTTCATTAAAGACAGTATGTTATCGTTTTCAAAACCCACTTTAAATGAATATATAAGGAGATGGATTTTTTCTTATGAAAACACTCTTTCACTTCTCTCTTTATTAAATGCATAGGGACATGGATAGTCACCCATTTGAAAAATGCATTAGGTTAACGCCAGTCACATCCGCGTTGTTATTTTGGAAGATTGAGGGTTACGTTTATAATTTTTCAAGTATTTGTTGGAACAACTTGAAGTTGTTAAGTATTTTAGGTGCTCTGTCGAGGAAATTGGAATAATGGAATGGAAGATAGGAATGAAGGTGGAGACCCTAAGCGAAGACAAAGGATTTGCGAGTGCATGGTCTGAAGGCATTGTGAAAGCCATTAGTTCTTCAAGTAATGGGTCTGTATTTTTTGACATACAATACGATAAGTTTGTAACCCCAGATAGAAAGCCGTTGGCAGAAAAAGTGCCCCTAGATAATATCAAACCCGTTCCACCACAGACTAAGTTGCCTGTCCCTTTCTTAGAAGGATTATTCGTAGAAGCCTATGACACAGATTGTTGGTGGTGTGGCTTTGTAATAGGAAAGCTCACAGAGAATGAAGAGCTTTGGATGGTCTCCTTCCCTCACACTAAAATGTTCAAGTCATATCCAGTCTCTGCCTTCCGTCTCGCTCAAAACTGGGGAGGAGGAGGAAAGTGGACTTTGGTCAAAAGGGTTTGATTTCTCGATCAATTTCTCAATATATATAAGCTCTTTTGAGTTGCATTTTTTAAAAGATTCTGAAGCTTTGCTATAATAATATTTTGAAAATCTATTTGAAGAAATTGGTAGAGTTGTTAAAAATATTGTTTTGTAGAATTATTGAAGGACTATTTTTTTTGTTTTCTAGAAGAGCTGGTCCAGCCTTAGGTGAGTACGAAGGAGTGTTAATGTTGGCAGGTCAACAGTTAAGCGAGGAAGGAGGAGTGTTAATGTTGGCATGTCTAAGTCTAGAGTTACGTGAGTAAGGAATAGTGTGACTGTTGGCAGCTGAAAAGAAGAACATCCGAGATTGTAGAACAGATCGTCAAGCGTCAGGCGCTTAGGGAGGACTATGAATGTTGGCAGCTCAAACAGAGAAAATCCCGAGTCCCGAGACGACCAGGAGACCGCCCTAGGTGATCCTACACAACCAATAATTTGAGTGGTGATTGAGTCCAAAGAACAGCCTTTGTCTATTGCTTCTGACATGAATGACAGTTTAGATCTGTACTGCAATTTATCAGTGAATTTAGATCTGTACCATGATTTATTAGAGTCTTTTCACACTGTTAGGTGCACCTTAATCCAAAAGTGACTGGAAATGCTTGTTAATGATATCCGCCTACGTGTTACCCATATACCTAATAAATGCCCTTAACGTGCAAAATAAAAACCTAAAAATGCCTCTACGCTTGGAAAAAAGGCTAATCTTGGTGAAATAAACAGAATAACAAGTACCTTCAATGCTATCTTTTATGCTATTCAACTTCTGAAGCTTTCCAAGTAAATGCTCATTCGATTTGTTGGCCATTGTATTCACCTGCACAGATATGGCTTTCCTTCTGAGTAAAATAAAGATCAAACTCTATTTCAGCGATTGAGAATGAAAAAACTTTACCGCGTTTGGGAGAAATACTTTCTTCAAAGGATCTATAAATAGATGTATAAGATAGAGTTTTTTTTATAAGGTTTTATTTTTTAGCCGAAATAACATTTTGTAACGTTACGTAATGCTACAACGTTACGTAACGTTACAAGATCTACCCCATACTGGGCTGTAGAGTGCCTCTCGGTGCAATAAGTTATGCCACATTCAATACTCCCATGTTTAATTTAAGTTTTAAGTGCCCGTTTTTAATGTGAAGTGCGAAATAATGGATTTGGGGTCATTTTAGGTTTTCCTTCCTCGCTTGCCTCTGGGCTAAGCCAGTCCATAGAGGTCTTGTTATTTTAGTAAGGTGGTAGACCTTTGCAAATTTTCTCTAAATTTATACTGGAGAATTTTATTTTGTTTTTATGTTTTTAAATGAAACTATTTGTTGTGATGTAGAGTTTAGTTTTAATATGGTTTGACATAGATCTAGTTATTAAATTCATTTAAAAAAACTAAAAGTTGGATCTAGACTAAACCATAACATATAATATAAACTTTTGAAACTAGTTTAATACAACTCTTATAGGAATTTTAAACATAAATCTAAAAATTACACATCTTAATCCAAAACATAATGACTATAATTACAACCTTTAAAATAACTTGGAAATGTATAAACCTCTTACAACCTTTAAAATAACTTGGAAATGTATAAACTTCTTATCTTCAACTATGCAGTTTGTTAATGTTAAAAGACCGTACAGACTTTAAACACCCACAATTAACAAAACACTAGCTATATTTGACCTTAGGAATGATAACCACATAACCACATAACTTTGTAACCACCACTTTCCTCCCAACCATGATCCAGAACCATTCCTCGTTCTAATCTTGGCCCGAGCTCACTCCAACATGCACCTGATCTAAAACTCCTAAAGGTGAGGCTTTTGGTGTAAATAAGGTTTTTGGAAAATTCTCTTCCCAAAAATATTCAAGAATAATGATGAGATCCCTAATCCTTGTCTTGGCTTGGGCCTTTATAGAAACTCTTTTAGGAAAGAGAAGAAATTCTCTTCCCAAAACTATTCAAGAATAATGATGAGATTCCTAGTCCTTTCCTTGGCTTGGGCCTTTATAGAAACCCCTTTAATAAATGGGAGTTAATTTAAACTTCACTTGAATCAAGAATCCATTATTTTCTTCAAAAAAAATATTTAATTTGATTTCTATGAATTTAATATATATTTTGTTTAACTAAATTTTTTTTTACTAGTTCCTAACTAAGTTTAGGATAAAATATTTATTTATTTATTTATTTAGTTTATAATTACTAAATAG
>LPNX010851720.1:197258-342258 GCA_001517045.1 Pseudotsuga menziesii
GCCTCAAGTAGGGTTTGGTCAACTAGGTTAGGCATCTCTAGATCCTCCTTGCATGTTGGATTACCTTCATTCATAGTCATTATCACTCAACACAATTAATTTCAGTAACCCCTAGCATTATTCAAAGCCTAACATCAACACTATTAATTGGGTGTTACACTAGTGCAATTCTAGATCCTCTCACTCAACACTAATATTAGGATGTACTCGTATAATACACCTACAGATACAATTGTGAAAGATCCGATGTGTAAGAGCTTATGCTCAACATAATTTTGGAATTCTCCAAGATTTAAGCCCAATAGTTCCAATCTTATAACTCATGTGTTCCATAGGTTACGCTCAACACAAAATATGATAACTCAAGTGCTCAAGAGCTTATGCTCAACACAAAATCTCATAACTCATGTGCTTCACCGCTTACACTCAACACATTATAAAACTCAATCATGCATAGAGTATTTTGCACAATACATCGAAATAAGGATCTCAATATATGTATTAGTGTTAATAACATAATAATAAATCTAGTACATCATACCACGATAATAGTCCCTATCCGTCAAGGCCTATTCCCAACATATTTAATCATATAAAAAAATAGAACATGTGCATCAGCGCATGCCCAATACACCTATCTAATCAACATAATTCATGTGCATGAGGGCATACACCCAATATAAATACATAAACATAATCATCAAAGTAAACCATGTGTAGTGGCACTCCTGCCCAATATAGTCAAGGTCAAAATTCAGGATATTACAATACTTGATGCTTATCTATATGGGCTACATGATATACTACTTACTTGCATGTACAAGCACATTTTTTATTCTCTGATAAGGAACCTTTTTGATGTACATTTTTATGATGTTGGTTTATACTTTGATGATCTATCTTTTGTACTCATGATGTTTGGAAGGATGCAATACAAGAAATGGTATCCGGGTATTGCTTGGTTTAAATTTTTGTAGAGAGGAGTAGTATGAGAGATCGAGTCACCACTTGAGAAGGTGATTGTAATTAGAGTAGTGAAGCAACAAGAATGGTTGTTCCCGTCTCATATTTTATTGGAATCTTAAGAATATCAACGCTTAGTAACTCAGTGCCAACTTTAAAGAATTATATAGAAGCTAAAAGGGATGAAAGTTTTAGAAAAGGTTTCCAAAATATGGAGGCAAATTTGTTTGTGCAAATTTTGTTTTCATGGACTCAATGATTCTTTTGGTACTTAGTGGTGATGTCGTGGGAGATATCAGTATGAAAAATACATATTTGTTTACTTTTGGAAATGTTGATGTAATTGTAACTTCAGAATGTATTCACTTGTATATCTTATGTATTGTACCTCGGTGTTTATTCCGGGAAGTGTTTGTAATGTAATTGAGTCATGTCATGCCTTGACGTTCTGATCAGGAGATTCAATAATGTAAACAAGTCATGTAAAGAAATTGTGGGTAACCCTCCTATTGATCAAGGGTTAAAGTCCCCACAGTTGTTGGGCACTAGGGTTATTAGACTCTCCTAGAGATGTCGGCTCTAGTAAGTAATTGTTAAGTGAGGCCGACATGCTAAAGTGGACATTAATTGAATGAAAGAATATAAATAGAGAGAGAGCCTCTGTATTTATCACAAACACACTCACTCACTGGGGCGCATGAGTGAGAGAGAAGAAGCTGGGATCAGAGAGAGACTACTGCTGTTGGGAGATCATCTTTATGTTTTTAGGTTTTACTTTTGGTGTTGATTCTATCTGTGAGGAAGTTGTGGGGTTTTCTCCTTTATGGTTTTCCTGAGGAAAATTCTTTCTGTCTCTTATTTCTTGTGTTTATTGTTGTGCATGTTATTCTCTCAATTAAAGATCCTAATCTTGATCATAATGCTAGCTTGAATGATAAAAATATAACATGGCATCAGAGCTAACCTAAGAAGAAGACATTATGTAGATACAAAAGCTAGAGATTCTTACATTTTGGGTCTCTCTCCACAATCCATCAGTAAAAGTATGCTAGGTTGACTCTCCATTGAAGGACACATATTTTTGTCGAAGCAGAATTCGATTTCGAACATTTTCAGTGTTTGGTGCGAGAAATTAGGGCTTCTTACAGAAGAGGAATTTTTGAGTGCACCCGGCATAGGATTTCTCTCCTCATCAAATTCAAAGTTTAGAGACTTGGTTCAAGATTTTTGGTTGGGTGAAACTCCATAAAAGTCAAACCCTTGTTTGACAACATGCTAGAAAAATCCTAAATACTAAAAGTGATAATTTTTGGTACATTCGCTATATGTTGAGATTGGAGAAGGCTCAAGAGCTGAAACTTTCAAAGGCCGAATACGAAACCCTGATTTACAATGTGTCAAAATTTCATCCTCATATTCGCTATATTCTAGGAGATATGATCTCTCCAGGTTAGGGTTCCAACCTCTCCCAGGATTCATCCTCAAACATGACACTTGTGAATAATTGTTATATCTCAGGCTATGAAGTTCCAAATGAAATTTATGAAGATGTTTGAAAAAGGGAACATACTGTACTTTTTGTGGTCCAAGTTTTAGACCCATAAGATACAACAATGACACGTGGAAGTCTGTACAACTTTTCTATGTGGAACAATCCTGAAACAGGTCACCTTGGGAAAACAATCATAAGTCCCAATTGGTGAAACAAATTTTGATTAAACCTATGGTGTTGAAATAGTGACAAGTGAGGCTAACTTAGTACGAAGTTTCAGACATAGAGGAGTAGTAATTCCATATATACCACATAAACAATATCGGTAATTTCTGTAGAAGAAATTAAAAAACTAGGGCTTCCTGTTGCGGGAGATTCCCTCCACTGTTTTCAGAAAAGGAGTACATTTGATAGCTCACCTTGAAGAGGTCTATATTTTTATCCAATCATATCTGAGAGATTCCAAGTTTTGACAATCAGGGTTTCTCTAACAAACACTAGATGAGCCAGCTCCAGAACTAGGACGAACACCTCAAATCAGTAAGATCTAATCTTTTGCTATTTTCATTTGAGGTTCTCATTTCAAAGTGATCTATCACATCAGCTTGATGATAAGCTTGGTGAAGTTGGCAACTTTCAAGCATGGAAGAATATGATCTCTCTGAAGAAAATTAATTGGACACCTACATAAGTAGAGAGGTTCCAGTTCCAAAGGGAGATGAGGCTAAAAGCCTTATACTAGAAGAACTTGGTCAAGGCCAAGAAGATCATTACTGATTCAATCACGGATCATCTTAAACCACAAGTGTATTCCCTAAAGATACCGAAAGATATGTTTGATTCCTTAACCAAGCTATTTGAAGGGAAGAACATAAATCAGAATATGACTTTGAGAAAATAGTTGAAGAATGTGAAGATCCAGAATGTAAACACCATACAGTCATACTTTACGGGGGTCTCTCAAATCAAAGAACAACTTGTAGAAATAGAAGAAGAAGTGGAGAATGTAGAAGTGGTGATAGCCACCTTGAATGGCCTTCTAGGATCATGCAATTCATTGATGCTAGGAATGTGTGCCAGAAGGAAGTAATTACTTTGAGCAAACTCTGGGAAGAAGACGAAGCTTGACTCATAATAAGAGAAGAGAAGATGGGAGCAACAGAAGATCAAGATCTCACCATCCAAAGAAGATCCCTCAAGCGATGAGGAATATGAAGAAATCAACCTCTTATCCATCTTAGAATTTTGATAAGAAATGATTCTATTATGAATGAAGAAGACGATGAAGTTGAAGGCTCAAGAAGGAGTCTACCCATGAAACAAATAAATATAAGTAGTCAATTGTCATTTCATGATATTTTTTTTGTTATGCATTTGCTTATATTTAGTTGATGTGTTATGCATGATACAATGTTTGCATTAATAACAGTATACTACTGATATGCATGTGATGGGTAATTAGATCATGGTGCTATACAAATCTCCATTGCTGCTTATCTAGAATGAAACCTCTTTGCTGACATATTGGATTAGTGCACAATCTCAATGTTGTCATGGTAGATATGGAAGGCATCTAGAAAGTTTCTGTGAGATATGGATGAATGTTGTATTGGCTAAAAGAGTTGCATAATCATATATCTTGATGTAAAAGAATTTTTCATTATACCTTATGAAATGTTTCTAACCATACAACTAATTCATTTGACTTGTAGGAAAGATCACGTAAAATCGCCTACAAGCAAAGAAGGATGAGACTTGTTCCAAATAACAAGTGACGACAGTTCAAGATGAAGAATAATATGACGAATGCAGCGACATCATTAATGCAGAACCTTCTAGCTATGAAGAAGTAACCAAGAAGAAAGCAAAGACTAGTTCAAGAAGAATGACGTCTAGGATGCAGTATTGATACATGAAGGGAAGTTCGTAGTTCCATCATGTAGTAGATGGAAACATCGTGGGGTACGAGGCAGGATTCGTAGCACGAGGCTTCTCATGAAAAGAAGGCATAGACTATGAAGAGACATTTGCAGCTAGTGGGAGTTGAGACACATGAAAGGAAGAATCATGTGTGCAAATGAAACAAGGCCTTGTATGAGCTCAGAAGACACCCATGGGATAACACATACATGATGGGCTTGATGAATATATTAACCTTTGCTACAAGGTTGAAGATGAAAGCCTATAAAGTATAGTAAGCTCACATATGGGTGTGAGAAAAACATTTTCAAGATACAGGATCTTGGTATCGAGTGACCCTAGATGAATACACAAAATATTAGTAGCAGAGGAAGATACTTGTCACTCCAGTACAAAATGTTTCAAGCCTAGAGTACAAAAGATAGAGGGAGAATGATGCTTCGCTTCAGATGGAGTGACTGCAGAAGATCATGAGGTTTGACATGGCATGAAAGGATGGACATATTACTGATGGCTCTCAGCTTTACTGAGAGTAAAGTAGGTTCCAACCTTTGATTCAAGGTTGAAGGAGGAAGATCAATGATGCTCCTGTTATATGTCGATGACGTGTTCCTGACAAAAAAAAGGAACTGATTAAAGTTGCAAGAAGGAGACTTACTGCTGAGTTTGAGATGAAGGACTTGGATATGATGCACTACTTTCTAGGAATGGAGGTGTGGCAGAATATCCCTGGGACAAGGGAAGTATGTAGTAGAGATCCTGAAGAGGTTTAGGATGATGGACTACATGGCCACACCTATGGCATCGAACCTGAAGCTATTGAGTGATGCTTCATCAAAAGCAGTTGATGCTACGATGTGTTGTTATATGATTGGGTCCTTGATGTACCTGACAAACATGGGACTATATATTTGCTTTGCTGTGAACAGACTGAGCTAGTTCCTAACAAATCCGAGACATGTTCACTTGATTGCTGCAAAGCATATTCTGAGGTACCTAAGGGGTACAGTTGATTATGGGCTCAAGTATGAGGTGAATTAGAAGATTAACCTAGAGGGTTATGTTGATTGAGATTGGGCAGGAAGTGCCATCTATAGGAAGAGAAATTAAGGGTGTTGCTTCAGTATTGGATCAAGTGTGATCTCTTGGTTTAGCACGAAGAAATCATGTGTGGCACTGATTATAGCTGAAGCAGAGTATGTCATAGCTTGTTCATCTAGTTGTGAGGCAGTATGGTTGAGGAAGCTACTGTATGATTTATTTGATCTCTAGGTAGATGCTACTTGTATATATTGCGAAAAACAAAGTTGTGTGAAGTTGTCAGAGAACCTGGTGTTCCATGACAAGTTGAAGCATATCGAGATCAAGTATAACTATATCAAGGATATGGTGCAGAGAGGAGCAGTGAATCTACAGTATGTTGTGACGGATGAATAGATAGCTGATGTGTTGACGAAGCCATTGGATAGAGTGAAGTTTGAGTACTTCAAGGAGAATCTTTGTGTTCTCCAAATCGAGGTTCCCTCTAAGGGGAAGTGATGAGTCCGTGAGCCATTCTAATAAGGTGAGAGGATTGGTTCCTTCCATGGTCAGATGTAAGGGCTGAGCCATTCTGTCATGGTGAGAGGATTGGTTCCTTCCATGGTCAGATGTAAGGGCTGAGCCATTCTGTCATGGTGAGAAGATTGGTTCCTTCCATGTCAAATATGAGTGATGAGCCCTTCTGATGTGACTATAGGATTGGTTCTTACATGATCATATATAAGTGCCGATTATCATTCTCTGAATGGAGGTACCTGGTAAGTTACTAGTAATACTCGGTCTGGGACTGAGGGCCATTCTGATATGAATGTGGGATGTAGTATCACATGATCAGATATAAGTGCAGAGCCTTTCTAACATGGGGGATGGATGGGCCCTCCCATGGTCAGATGTAATGGATGATGCCATTATTTGGGAGAATGGAGGCACCTATTCAGTTACCAGGAACCCTCAGTCTTGGACTGAGAGCCATTCTGACATGGGAGTAGGTTGGGCCCTCCCATGGTAAGATGTAAGGGCTAGGCCATTCTTACATGGGGGAAAGCTGGGCCCTCCCATGGTAAGATTTACGGGCTAGGCCATTCTGAAATGATGGTAGATGTGTTCCTCTCATGGTCAGATGTGAGTGTTGGGCATGCTTTTCTGACGAGATGAGGTGATATGTAAGTGCTGGGTGGGGCATTCTAACTTAGGTTCATATACAAGAGCTGAAGAAGACATACATGGAGGCTAGGCCTACAGCCAACATGAAAAAGGGCTGGCTCTATAGAACTTCCTGTGATGATAAGAATCAAGAGATAGCACTAGTGATGATAACCCATTGATGATCCAGATCCAGTGATGATGATCTAGATCCAGTGATGATGATCCAACAATGATGATCTAGATCTAGTGATAATGATCTAGATCGAGTGATGATCCAGATCCAGTGATGATCCAGATCCAGTGATGATCCAAATCCAATGATGACGATTCGGCAGTGATGATACAGATTCAATGATCCAGTGATGATCCATATCAAGATGAAGATGAATTGAATATGAAGAATACTTGAAGATGACAAGGACTTGATGATGATCCAGATGATATAGAGAAGAAGACTTGTGCTGATAAATTATGTCAAGATAATACCTTCCTAGTTAAGAGGGAGTGTTGATGTAATTGTTACTTCAGAATGTATTCACTTGTATATCTTATGTATTGTACCCCGATGTTTATTTCGAGAAGTGTGTGTAATGTAACTGAGTCATGTAATGCGCCGACGTTCTGATTAGGAGATTCAATAATGACAAGGAATTGATGATGATCCAGATGATATAGAGAAGAAGACTTGTCCTGATAAATTATGTCAAGATAATACCTTCCTAGTTAAGAGCGAGTGTTGATGTAATTGTTACTTCAGAATGTATTCACTTGTATATCTTATGTATTGTACCCCGATGTTTATTTCGAGAAGTGTGTGTAATTTAACTGAGTCATGTAATGCCCCGACGTTCTTATTACGAGATTCAATAATGTAAACAAGTCATGTAAAGTCATTGTGGGTAACCCTCCTATTGATCAAGGAATTGATGATGATCCAGATGATATAGAGAAGAAGACTTGTGCTGATAAATTATGTCAAGATAATACCTTCCTAGTTAAGAGGGAGTGTTGATGTAATTGTTACTTCAGAATGTATTCACTTGTATATCTTATGTATTGTACCCCGATGTTTATTTCGAGAAGTGTGTGTAATGTAACTGAGTCATGTAATGCCCCGACATTCTGATTAGGAGATTCAATAATGTAAACAAGTCATGTAAAGTCATTGTGGGTAACCCTCCTATTGATCAAGGGTTAAAGTCCCCACACTTGTGGGGCACTAGGATTATTAGACTCTCCTAGGGATGTCTCTCTAGTAAGTAATTGTTAAGT
Source organism: Pseudotsuga menziesii (assembly GCA_001517045.1). NCBI lineage: Eukaryota > Viridiplantae > Streptophyta > Pinopsida > Pinales > Pinaceae > Pseudotsuga > Pseudotsuga menziesii. Next base: position 205,093 of record LPNX010851720.1, read on the forward strand.
GAGGCCAACATGTTAAAGTGGAAATTAAGTGAATGAAAGAATATAAATAGAGAGCAAGCCTCTCTATTTATCACACAAACACACACACTCACTGGGGCGCATGAGTGAGAGAGAAGAAGTTGGGATCAAAGAGAGAGAATACTGCTGTTGGGAGATCATCTTTATGTTTTCAGGTTTTACTTTTGGTGATGATTCTATCTCTGAGGAAGCTACAGGGTTTTCTCCTTTATGGTTTCCCTGAGAAAAAATCTCTGTGTCTCTTGTCTTTTGTGTTTATTGATGTGCATGTTATACTCTCAGTTAAATATCCTAAGATCATAATGCTTACTTGAATGATAAAAATCTAACATGAAACACAAGTCTTGAGTAAATGAGTGCCACTATTCAAATTGCAGTAAATAAAATTGAGGAGTAGAGCCATAAGAGAGTACTTGGTGCAATGGCATGAGTTACCAAGTGAGGATTCCACATGGGAAGATAAAAATTATTTGTAGTGTCTGAATTTTAAATTGCTTGGGTACAAGAAATATTGGGTGGGAAGGACTGTAATGTCCCCATTGAAATAAATATTCATGGAGGAAAAAATATACTAACATACTAGTTCCCTAGGTTGTGGTGGAATCATGAATACTTGGAATAAGGGAGATACAAGACCCTAACTTGACCTTATACTTAAAAAATCATATTAATTGGGTAAAATGAATGATAATAAGAGAAAATAATGTGTCATTTGGTCACGAGGAAGCATAAGAGGCTGTGGGAATGACATGTAGCAAGATTCCCCACTACACTTGGAATCATTCTCAGAGAAATTTGAGTCCAATTTGGAGGGTAACGTACTTGAGGGAGATGAAGAGGAAATAGTCATGTCAATAATCTAGGAAGATCAAATTGGAGTGGGAGAGTAACTCCCAAGAAAGAGGAAGAGGCATTGTGACACATGCAGCTAGATTCAATGGGATGTATGAACACAATTATGAAGGAATATATGAAAAAAATTACAAATTGATACCCCATTACATACCTATGACACATTTGACATATCAGTTATAAAAATAGCCACCAAAAGGGCACATAGATGGAGTTATGGTAAGCCAATTTTCCCAATTCATGTTGGGGAAAGATGAGTGTAATAATCTGGAGGAGATGTGTCTCATAAAGGAATCAATCACTAACTTTAGTTGGGTGAGTGTATTGGTGGGAAACAAGACCTCATGAGTTTACATGAAGTTAATAAAAGTGGAGAATTAGTAAGGATAGTAGCCTTTGCATCATTTTTGTTTTGCACTCTTAGAGAGCTTAGTCTCTCCTTGCTGGGTGAATGTTCATCCCTTACTGTATTGAACAAATTGCGAAGGTGGGATATCCATGTCCAAATTGGTTGGAGAAGAGACCAGTCATACCTCTTATTAGAGCTTAAAGGATGTTTTTAATGAAATTTCAATCCCTTATTTAGTTTGAATTCCTCTCATAGAACTCTTTCAAGTTTCTCTGCTCATATTCTCTTGTCAATGTCAATCGTTCTAGTATGGATGGTGCGTTGATGGATGCGTAAAACATGTGGAGGGTAATTTAGTGATTCCATTGATGTACTTTCCTATGTATGGTACTATATTGAACAACATATTAGAGACAAAACGCGAAATCTAATGCCTACAATGTAAAAAATTACAAACAAGCTACATATTTGATCAAGTTTCCATTATAATGTCTTGGGAACATTTTGGTGAAGTTATGAATCTGTTAGTATCAGTCTTTCTCCAGGTTTTTTTCCATATGTTGGAGTAACCCATAATGTAGTTTATATCATGAATCTAATATATTTAGGCATGTTTGGCATTTTTCAAAAGGTGATGCAACACTTTTCATGTCTATGGTTGACATTACTCAAGAAATGTTCATGTGTCACAATTCTTTGTTTGATGGGGCTCAATAACCAGGATTTTTTCATGCTTAATGTTGTATTTGATAATTTAATGAAGTCCCTTATCCATTCCTCTCCTCTTTTCATAAATTATGGAGGGTCATACAATATTTGGGAAGCAAAAAAATCCAAAGACTAGTTGGAAGTTTCAACACGTATTACTTTCCCCCTTCGTTCACCCTTCATTAATGCAAGTTGTTAATGAATCTAGAAAGTATATGAGTGTCTATAAAATTAATTAATATATAATAATAACTATCAATCCCTTTCAAATATAATTCGAGAGAATTTGCTTGAATTTGGAGTAGTTTGGGTTCACTAGTCCAAAGTTTGAAATTGGCCAACTTTGAGTAGAGTTGAATAACATGTCAAGAAACTACACAAAATATGGAAGGAGGATGTATGTCAAGTGTTTGTAAAAGGTACTAAGACACACAATATTAATCATCCAAATAAATTATATTTTGAATCCAATTAAAAAAACCCATATCCCTCTCCTAGTGTTGGGTCACTCATCTCATAACCATGGAATCAATGTGAAGTTTTATTGTCCATGAGGAGTTTGAAAAAGAAACCTTACAATGTCTAAAGTTTTAAGCCTCTATTGAAATCTTTTGCGATAGTGTGCCTAATTTATAAATAAATAAAAAATTAATTACAAATACGTCGAGTAATATAATCTACTGAGTATGAAAATACTCAAATTTTGGTAAATAAGTAAAACATAGCATCATGGATTTATCTCACTCGGCCAACCATAATCAATTCCATAAACTATCGGATTTTGTTCGGGCCTACCTAATTTATGTAAAAGAGAAAAATGGAACATACAAAAGTAGTAGGGAAGATTGAATTCCATCTCATTATTAAGAACATATTAAATAGGAAATACAAATGACAATACTATGGGTGAAAACCATAGGTGAGTAAATACCTTATGTGACCTAAATCGCTAACTAACCACAGGTGAGATTACATTCTTCAACACACCCCCTTAATCTCCACTAGTAGTACATCTTCAAAATGGTCTATGCCTAAATTCTCTCTCTAATATACAAACGTAGATGTTCCCAATGGTTTGGTGAACATGTCAGCTAATTTCTCTTTATAGCCACAAAGTAGTAAAGAAATTTGTCGATCATTGACTAACTCACGAATGAAACGATAGTGAGTGTCAATGTGTTTTATTTTTCTATGAAATACGTTATGTTTAGATTACTATACTGCAGAGATATTATCAAAAGAAACAAAAGTGGGATCTTTTTTAATGTGTCCTGTTATCACCAACCTTGTAGTTTCATATGTGAGATAGATCTAGATGGATGGTAGAGGGACATGAAACTAAGGAGGTGGACCCAAGACTGCATAGACTCCCAAATGGATGTTGGTCATGCTAATCAATGCACTCTTTTCTTTATGTTACCTAAGTCCAAGATAGCAATGGGGGATACCCAGATCTACTCTTGACATGAGAGATCAAACCTAGACACCAGATTAGATAAAGTATGGCTTGAGGTACGTAATGTGTAAGGTAAATGGAAACTCTAGATATATGGAAGATGATACTAAGTGGACCAGGGCTTTTTATGGGGGCTTTAGTTGTATGAGGATTGATCCAAAGTGGAATACAAGTGACCTATAGGGGTCATGTCACATCCCATTCCCTCAGACTGGTGAAGAGGACGCGACGAACACCACAATAACTGAGCAAATAGCCCCATGAACATAACAACAAGAGATAAATGCTGATATTAAATTGCTTAAACATATATAGCAGGATGCATGATCCATCATACAAAGATGCATAAAACATCAACATATAGTGGAAGCAAACACACATACAATTCCAGCATTCAACATGTTCATTATAATTTCATTTGACATCAACATAATTGCAGAGATGAAGTAACCAACAACACTTATATTTTGATGAAGAGTTTACCCCACAACCAGCTACGTCGCTGCAATGTTCCACCCAACCATAGGCTAGGGTGCTCATCAATATCTCAACAACACTGCCACCCCTGAGTTGGGCATGATTCCTCCAAGGATAGGGGTCAAGGTAGGCTTACACACAGCCAGGGGACACAATCAGCCATACCAACACTGCTGGGTTTACCAGGCCTTCCACAATCGGCCAAGCCAACATAGTCCAAGGAACAACCACTGCATACCTGTAGTAAAACAATTCATTCACAGTTATGTGATGAAGGCATAAACAACAGGGTGGCAACCCCAAACCAAAATGAGACAAAGCTCAAGCCCATAGAGTAATTCATAGTTGTTCTTGGCCCTAACGTGGCCAAAAAAACTCAGCTGCAACCCAAAACCAGGTTACTTCAGCAGCCACCCTCACAATGAATGATAGAAGCCATCCATAGTCCCAAAACAGGGAAAATTCCAAACTCCCAGTACAGTCCGCAGACCAACAATTAGACGCATGTATCCACTCAGTAATTACAGTCTAACATGGAAAACAAATTCCAAGTGACTTCCAACATCCCCTAACGTAACAAAAACCACAATCACCACGATGAAATGCAAACAACAGTCCATCCTGGACAATTAAGAAAACAGAAAGACTTACACAGTCCCCCACTGGGGAAAAGCTACATACTCCCCCCTCCTGTGTGTGAGGAGGGATAGCTTCGATTATGTACGTGGATGGGCAGACACCCATGAGAGTGAACTCACTTCCCTATGACCATGGATGACAAACAGACCACGATGGGGAATGAACAGCCCACAAAGAGCACACGCGGTGAGGAGCCCGACCAACTGCCTATGTGATGATGAAACATACCATCCCTCTCTCTATGTGAGAGTGAGCAGACTCACTAGAGGAACGAACCTTCTCTGCGCATGAGGAAGATGAACCGACCACCAAGAGAATGGGGAAATGGAGTCGTGGGAGGGAGTGCAGTCGTGGGTGGAGTGGGTGCGTGAGCAAGGGGACTGATAGTCCTGCCACCTCATTCCCAAAAACAATAATTGCCCCAACCACCAGTAGCCATTCTCAATGAAGGTGGTTGGATAAAACAATAAGGAGGTTGAATAGGTTGGATGAGACAAGGAATATGGCAAAACAAAACAAGGTGGCAACACATGGGTTTTTTCCCCATAGACCAAGGTTTGACATCCCCCACCCCTTATCCTTTGGAACCATGCCCTTTTCATTCAACATTGCACTTCCGTAGTTGGTTGTGGTTTTAGTTTTATTTGATGTGTGTGTTTACATGATGCCAACCATAATGTGCCGGATAGAACGATATACCATCGGCAACTATCCCCATTGCCGAAACATACACAACCAAATCGATGGTGGGGCTTTTGCCTTTAGCTCCTCACCACGATTAATTACATTATATACATCATGCAAACGGGGTCAAAACTGGGGGTGTGACATTCCCCTCCCCCTTGGAATAAAACCGTCCTCGATGCTCCATTACATATATACAATACATATACCATTGCACATCAAAATTTCAAAATTGCAGATCTGTCCCATGTCCAATCATTTACCTTGAACGTTCAAGACCAAGCACCTCGACTTCCATGGACTTCTCCTGCTGGTTCTCAGCTTCCAGCTGATCCCGAAGTCTAGGAACTTTGCGGCTATTGCCTTCATCATGTTCCCTCATTGGGAAGTCCCGGCGTAAATGATGTTCTCCACATCTCTAGTATCTCACTGGCTACTTCATATTTACCTGCTCATTTTCCTTTGAGTCTTCATGCCTGGACCTTTTCCTACCGGGTCGCTTGGATGATTGTCCCATTGCTGATCCACCTTCCTTTCCTTTGCCGATTGCTCCCAAAAGGCTTTTCACCTCCCTTTACAAGCCAATAGAGTCTTGCAAAATCTGGTGGTTCATTTCACTCTGCCTTTTCTGTAACTTGAGCATCTCCCAAAGATTCTCTTGGGTCTTGGCAATCACTTGAAGGAGACTTCCAGCTAAGTCCAACAACTTTTGATCTGCTGCCATGATCAATGTGCACCACCTGGTTTCACCTTTCTCACCTGCGCAATGCACCATTTAAATTCTATCAGACCAAGCATAGTATAGACATTAAGATCAGTTAGTTAATTACCTAATTGGCATGACAGTCCAAGTCCCATCAATGAGGCTTTCATATTTTTCATGCCTTCCCAACAGGCACATGAGCTCATTCATGTCCATTCTTGGCTAGGGAATTAACTATTCCAGCATTCACAAATTTACTTAAGCAAATACACACATTTCATTCTCAATCATCCATGCATTCAACAATCTTTGTTTTCACAATGCATAAACATATATATATATATATGTAATCAAAAGGAAAGAAAGAGCAGTAAGAGTTTTTTTTTTCCCCTCTTTGTTTTGTTCAATCCTGGAACCCACATCACGGCAGTGGCTTTTTATGCTCTTAGCCTATTTCACTTCACCGTGAATGCTAGACCAATCTCTCTTGGTCATGACACTTAATGTCTTTGGTCCATTCTAGACCTCTAAACCATGGAGTCTCTCCACATGGTTTGTCTCGGCTGCTAGGACTTCCCCGTCTTACTAGCACCTTTTTCATTACCACTCATTTCGAGCTTTCCAGGACAGTCACATGTCCACATGCACCCCTAGGATGCTCTCATGGTCCTTGCTCCTAGTGATACCTATATCCAAACATAGAATAGATTCACATGTTTAGTTTATTCTCATTAGTTTTATCTCTAGAGCAAGAGTTTAAAACATCATAAACAAATCGTATACACATGTATATTCATAGAAAAATAGTCCAATACTTATCTGTATTATGCGTTTCCTCGTTCGTCCACAGGATCCTACTTCGCTTTGCAAGCCTTGGGATCGCCTATGGACTTAGATGTTAGGTCAACATGCAGGCTTCTCCTCAACATCAAATAATTACTGTCCAGCTAGTACACAATCATGTCGACTGGGCTTGGAACTTTATCATGACCATTTCCAGGTCTAGGATCTACTATGGATCCTTAGGCATATCACAACCCAATATACACTTATACCAGCACACACTTATATCAACAATAAACCTTACTCTGCAACCCCTCACAACAACCATTTACCCTTTTACCTTTTTCCTGCCAACACAAGCAATACAAGCAATACAAGCAAACTCATCAGCGTTATTGCTCTAAAGATCTAATCACATTTCATATCATTCAGTCATAATGAATACTAAATCAGAACATGTTCTACATATGGAATTTAATAATTAAACATGCATATTCATAGCAAGGGTTATAGAACACTTATCCATTTGCCGTCGTAGTATGCCTTTATATCTGTTAGGCACTGTCAAGGAGTTGGGAAAGGCTGAATGCTAAGCTGGTGAGCTCGCTGCAGAGCTAGGAACACCTACACCAGAACTAGCCTGACTTCTAAGACACCCACACACACCCAACACAAGGAATCAGTCCCTTCTCTGCTACTCAGTCCCTCAGGCCCTGCATTCCCTTCCAATGCTATCCCAGGGTTGTGGAGAAGAAAGTTAGCCCTCTAGCTCTGTCTGTGTGGTTTCCAATCATTAGGTTTAAGCAAACCAAGCCCCCATCCCTGCTTCCTTTTTACATTTCACATTCACACAGGTCTCACCGATATAATTTATACCATCTCACTCATGTTACTACCAAACATGCAGTGCAGATGAGACATTTCCAAATGTACAATGGCATTTCACCCGAAACCCATTTACAAGGAAAAACCTTCCCATGAAGTTTGACTTCTACAGACCATCACACATGGTCTCCCTACAGTGTGTATCCCTGACACATTCATCAAATAGCCAAACAGTCAATCATTGTCTGATAACACAATCCCAATTGATTGTTCCATAACCAAGTAATGACATTGGTAATCAAATTCAATAGGAATTTGCAATTCTATCTATTACAAAAATTGACTTGCTCAATTGTGGGTCTTTTGTAAGCAGCACTACTATGCCCATTATAATTTTCTACTTAGTGTAATAACATGAATACCCACTTACTGTGCGTCCCTCTTGACACAATCTTATACAAGCCAACAATGATTAGTCATTGTCAGCAATTCCTTAAATTCGAAATTCACAATTCAAATTTAACAACCAACTATTTTCACAACCATGAGACTCTTCTCATAAAGTTTGGCTCTTTTACATGGTAGATTCTGGCATTGGTCAGGGTCTTACCTCTCACTGCCATGCTCGAAATAATCTACTTGAAACCTGAGCTTCAATCGACCAAACACAATCTTATGCAAGCCAATAGTGGCTAGTGGTTGTCAGCAATTTCTCAAATCCGAAATTCACAATTCGAATCTCAACAACCTATTATGCATACCAACTATTTTTACAACCATGAGACTTTTCTCATAAATGGTAGATTCTGGCATTGATCAGGGTCTTACCTCTCAATTCCATGCTCGAAATAATCTACCTGAAACATGAGTTTCAATCAACCACACACTTGGTAAGTATGGATGCATATAACCTTTTCATTGCTACAACCATCACTGAAGCATTTTCAGAATTTATAAAATTCAAACACTTTCAGCTGTTAATCACATCAATATTACCAAAACTCATTTACTGCATGCAATCATTATCATACTAACATTCCAAGCTATAGTCACAGCATTCATGCAATTAAATGAAGTGTTTAGATACTCCTTACTTCACAGGCGTATCATTCATACCACCTTTCTCTTCCACAGAGCATTTCTGGCAGCCAATTGATCATGACTATCCTGCTTTCATAACAACCTTTGAAATGGCTCCTGAATTGTCATCAATTCATCATTTAAGTCATTAGTCATTCATAATATCACATGCATTCATCTCGATGCATTCAACATACCATGCATGGACTAACCATGTCCACTTCATATAGGATGCATTACTATAATCAATGTCATCAACATATATAGGCATGACACCTTTCTTCATTCCAATATTCACATGGTATGAGGTCTCTTACCTTTACCAATCCATGGAATTTGTCATAAGCAAGCTCTTACTTGCATGGGTCATACTTACACCCTTGACATGACCAATTTGGTTGGTGCTTGCAGGATATTACCAAATTTGTTCACCAACTTTTGTTATGGACTTCTTGCCTTATCCCTTTCTCCATAGGGTTGTTGGTCTCATTCATCAACATCAACAACATATTCATCCAGGTCCATGTCATCATTGGTTTTGCCACTAATTCCAACATCAAATCAATGATTATCATTAGTGGTTCATTATAAATATATAATCCCCAATATTTTATGCATGCAAATCATATCCTTATACCTTTTGCGCATAAAACTTAGGAAATGTAGCATAGTTAGCAAGACAGGGTTTTAAGAAAAACTTCCCTTTTCAAGTCTTTCATCCTGGCATGGAACCACTCTTCCACACAGTAGCTGATTGACTTCATAGTCCTTGCTACCTCTGGGCATGCAACTATCTATATTTTTCCCTTTGACAGCAACGGCCATCATTAGCACTTTGCTGCTTCATGTTCAGATTCTGGTCACTTATCCTTGTTCCCTACTGGATAAGCTTTCCAACACCTATCCACATGCTTCATTCCGACCTCGGGTGTGAAAACCACACCACTTCTAAGAATGAAGACTTTCACCAAATCTTTGCATTTTTACACTCCACTGCTTTTGGACTAGGGGCCAACTTCACCCAACTTCAGCCACCTGTAACCCACTAAAAATAGCTGAAAATTCCACTAAAAGGCAGTCAAAATATGCTGGAAATCCCACTGAAAACCACTGAGAGATCCCCTTTAAAAACCCAATTTTTCCTTTGCAGAATCGACTCTTATTCCAATTATCCATCCGCAGAAGCGGCTCTCAAACCACCAACTCCTCCGCCGTTTCGGGCCTCGAACAACTAACTTATTCTATGGAATCGGCTCTTAAAACCACTAATTACTTCCGCTACGTCGGCGGCCAGAACCTCTAAAATTTCTCAACACTCATTGGCAGTCGGGTGCACTGTTCATTGGAAGGGTAGTCCCTTAGACATTCGCAACGGCGGCAATCCAATCGACTAAATCCTTTCGATGTTTTCTTCTTCGCGGCTTAATCAGCTCCATCATCTTTATTTCCATCGGTGAAACACTTTATGAACAGCCACAACGACGGCCCACCAACTCCATTCTTCTTTTGATCGATGGACTTATTCTAACCAGCATCGGCGGGATTTCCACATCAGAGGCTTAGTGCGTTTGGCTTCCGCAACGGTGGCACGCCAAACACTAAATTATTTCGATTGGGCACCAAACCACTTAGAAAAATTTAACTTCCTCATGGCGTCGGCTGTCTTCCCACACCGGAATTCTAGTGACTTTGGCTTTTGCAATAGCGGCACGCCAAACACTAACTTCTTCCGATCGGTACTTACTTAGAACAATTTTAAACTTTTCGACGTCGGCGGCCTTTCTGGTCGGAATCCTTAGTGCTTTTGGCTTCCGCAACGGCGGCGCACAAACCATTTTCTATTTCATTTGTTAAACTAATTCTTTGACTGGCATCGGAAGCCTTTCCACATGGGAAGGATAGTGGTTTATACTTCTGCAATTGTGGGTGCCCAAAGAGCTTTCCTCTTCCGATAGGCGACGATCTTTAACACTTAGCCAAATTTTCCAAAAAAATTTCATGGCATCGGCGGTCACAGAACTTGCCCTTCGGACGCGCTTCTGCTAGCTCTTCCGCTACAGCAGAAGTCAATTCCGTTAACTCTTCCACCATAGCGAAAGTCTTTTCCACTTAGTGCTCTGATGAACCACTGTTCAAATACTTTGAATTTTTTTTGAATTTTTCCATTCATCCACTGTCATCAAATTTCCTGATTGTTGTTGTTCTACTGAACATAGAATGTAATTCTACCCTTTGTCAATGCATCCTTCATGGCCCATAAAGGCCCATTGTTGCAACCTTTGCTCTAATACCATATTGTCATGTCCCCTTCCCTCAGACTGGTGAAAAGGACATGACGAACACCACAATAACCGGGCAAACAACCACATGAACATAAAAACAAGAGATAAATGCTGATATTAAATTACTTAAACATATATAGCAGGATGCATGATCCATCATACAAAGATGCACAAAAAATCAACATACAGCGGAAGCAAACACACATACAATTCCAACATTCAACATGTTCATTACAATTCATTTGACATCAACATAATTGCAGAGATGAAGTAACCAACAGCACTTATCTTTTGATGAAGAGTTTACCCCGCAACTAGCTATGTTGCTGCAACTTTCCACCCAACCATAGGCCAGCGTGCTCATCAATCTCTCAGCAACACTGCCACCCCCGAGCTGGGCATGATTCCTCCAAGGATAGGGGTCAAGGTAGGCTTACACATAGCTAGGGGACACAATCAACCATACCAACACTGCTGGGTTTACCAGGCCTTCCACAATTGGCCAAGCCAGCACAGTCCAAGGAAAAACCACTGCATACCCGCAGTAAAAAAATTCATTCACAGCTCAGTGATGAAGGCATAAACAACAGGGTGGAAACCCCAAACCAAAATGAGACACAGCTCAATCCCACAGAGTAATTCAGAGTTGTTCTTGGCCCTAACATGACCAAAACAACTTAGCTGCAACCCAAAACCAGGGTACTTCACCAACCAACCTCACAATGAATGATAGCAGCCATCCATAGTCCCAAAACCGGGAGAAAGACAAACTCCTAGCACAGTTCGCAGAACAACAATTACATGCATGTAACCACTCAGCAATTATAGTCTAACATGGAAAATAACTTCCAAGCGACTTCCAACAGCCCCAAACATAACAGCAACCAAAATCACCACGATGAAATGCAAATAGCAGTCCATCCTGGACAATTAAAAAAATGAAAAGACTTACACAGTCCCCCACTGGGGAAAAGCTACATACTCCCTGTGCCTGTGCGTGAGGAGGCACAGCTCCGCTTATGCACACGGATGGGCAGACAACCGTGAGAGTGAACTTGCTTCCCTCTGAGTGCGGATGAGGAACAGACCACGATGGGGAACGAACAACCCACAGAGAGCACGCGCAATGAGGAGCCCGACCAACTGCCTGTGTGAGGATGAAACAGACCGTCCCTCTCTCTGCGTGAGAGTGAGTAGACTCACTGGAGGAATGAACCTTCTCTGTGCGTGAGGAAGATGAACCGACCACTGAGAGAATGGGGAAATGGAGTTGTGGGAGGGAGGAGTGAATGCAGTCATGGGTGCAGTGGGAACGTGAGCAAGGGGACTGACAGTCCTACCACCCCATTCCCAAAAACAATAATTTCCCCAACCACCAGCAACCATTCTAAAAGAAGGTGGTTGGATAAAACAATAAAGAGGTCGAATAGGTTGGATGAGACAAGGAAGATGGCAAAACAAAACAAGGTGGCAACACATGAGTTTTTCCCCCATAGACCAAGGTTTGACATCCCCCACCCCTTATTCTTTGGAACCATGCCCTTTTCATTCAACGATGCACTTCTGTAGCTGGTTGTGGTTTTAGTTTTATTTGATGCGTGTGTTTACACGATGCCAACATAATGTGCCGGATAGCACGATATACCATCGACAACTATCCCCATTGCCAAAACATACACAACCAAATCGATGGTGGGGATTTTGCCTTTAGCTCCTCACCACGATTAATTACATTATATACATCATGCAAACAGGGTCAAAACCGGGGGTGTGACAGGTCATAGTAGATCTAGAGTTGAGGTACTAGCAACTGATGAAGATAATCGCTACCTTGGGAAATGTAACCAAGCCAGGGTGAGTAAGGACATAGTTGGGAATTTCTAGTACAAAATGTATAGACTCAATGACAGATATGAAAATGTCAAGTTACCTGAGTCATCAAGCAGCAGTAAACATTCAGGGGAAAGAGGTCAAAATAGGGCTAGTGCTAGGATTGGAGATAAGTGCCTAATGGGCCTTAGGAAATAGAGTCATATATGCACAACATTAAAATAAACCCACTTGGGATATGTCCTGCTCTATGGAACAAGAAAAGCGTTTGGCCTGAAAGATTCATTTTACAGGGAAACCAACAGAAAGAGGGCTAGCACAAGGGTTTGGAGAGGTAGATCTGCAGTTCTAGGAAAACTAGGACACTATCAGCTCAACGTTAGAGGAGTGATGATATTAGAATGGCCAATCTACAAACCCAAGTTAGAAATTTTCAGAAAAAAATAGATCTGGAAAAGTCAAAATCTGATGAGGGAAGCTAGGATGTTGAAAGTCAGTTTTTTAGATCTAGGGCTACCTCGCAGAAACTAGCTTAGCATTGGGGGTTTTTTGGAGTGAGGGAGACCTGATCTGCAAACCCAAGTGATTATTTTTTGGAAAAAAAAAATATGGAAAAGTTAAAATCTCAGTTGGGGAACTGGGTTTGAGCAATTAAAAATTTATATCAAGGGAAAACCAGTCACAATTTGGACAATGATGAGGAGAATCTGGTGAGAGGGGAGCACAATATACAAAACCCAGTAGTGGTTTGTCCAAATTTAGAACGGTTCCTTAATTAAGTATTTTTTTGGACTTTTATTATTTAGGAGTTTTTTCATAAAATTTGGAAAAACGTTCGTACAATAAATTGATATTTGGAAGAGAAGAGACTGACCTATATTTATTACCTAAAAATTATTGTAGATTCCTTGATGATGATGATCCCCTCCATCCCAAAAAATTATGGAAATCTAAGTGATTTCTAAGACCAACGTTGTGCTCCAAGTGACCAATGTGCTCCCTATCCTGCACAAGAAAACAACAACAATATCAATTTTTTTGTATCATGAAATAAAATCTAGGTCTACTGAAAAGTAACAAGATGTTATCATAGATCAAAATGAATCTAATGAAAATCCCCTGATACAAGATGAAGACAATCCAAGCGAGTTGAGGTTCCCCTGTAAAAACACTACAGCTGAAAATGCCCTCCTATAGATAAGATAATGATCGCAAAAAAAAAGAAATAGATCTCACACAGTATTTCAGATGCTAGGAAGCAAATATTTTCCAACCACCACAGAAGAACATCAGATGCAAATAAGATCCAAAAAATATCCACAGAAAAAAGACTCTCTATTCATCAGATTCAAGAGCCAAAGACCCCTTACAAATGAGAAGCTCTCTCCTTTAAATAGAAGTGAGAGAACCAAAATCCTAACCACTTTCAAAATGAGTGGATAATATATATATATATATATGTGTGTGTGTGTGTGTGTGTGTGTGTGTGTGTGTGTGTGTGTGTTCTAATCAATGGTTGAGATGAGCTCAACATACAATACATGGATCAATATAACCATAAAGTACCAAAGTGGAGTAAGTCACCCATAAGGAGTGTACCCCACTCAACTAGAAATAAATGAAGCACATGGTCAGTCCATGGAGTCTTAATTAACTCTCTCTAGGTGGGCCATTGCACAATAAAATAAAATAATATTTTAATTTTTTTACTTTATGCCTCATTGAGGAAATCGTGGGCCTCCCAAAAGCTCTAGAAATTAATATAAAAATGCCCAAAAAAATAGTTATGGGCCTAATCAAGTGATGTAACTGATGGAGAAGGTGTAGAACACATCACACTCATCATCAATACTCATCCCATGTCATTTCCTTGCCTTAGTAACCGAAATCGATTCCTTCAGTAGCCATTTAATCATTTTTTAATTTGCCTCGGGAAACATGAACCTGCCAAAACAAGTTGCTATGATTTCTGTGTTTTCAAAATAATCCTACCAAACTCTCTAGGATCATTGTACGATGGTACAATCAATTTTTTTCACCCCCTATCCCCCATACAGCACCCTAGGAGATCCAATAAAAACATCTCCCTTCTCAGACACATCAGCCAGTGAAGCAAAACTGCATCAAAAGGGTAAATTGAGCTTGATAATCTCTGCAAGTGCTCCAAACTGAAAATAAGATTCTTCACTAGACTCAGCGAGTCCAAATCCATCTAGGGTGCATACTGATACCCTTTCTATGTCTTTTTCTGATCATCAACAAGATATATCATCCATCTGCTGCAAGTGTTACAAGGCTAAGACATGCTCTGCAAATCATTTAAGTAACATTCATAACAAGTAGCAGTCACCTCACTGGTGTTGCATCAACCAAATACATATATAGGGTTTTATTTATTATTTACTCATACCAGAATTTCAAAACTTTACTAACTTCATAGTTGTAGTGAATTCGCTAGTGAAGGCTGAAGGATGAAATTGACAAGGCTAGGGTAAAGGATGACTACCAACTTAACATCATGACACTTTGGATATGTGAAGGGAATACTCACTATAACCACATGCTAGAGAAACAACAACATAGGGAATGCCACTGCCTCACAAATGGTTGAGTTGTTCAAAGAGTGCTTATTCAACTTAGGCATCATCTCTACATCAAGTTTGATCTAGGCTCATTAGAACCATCAATTTTATTTCCATGGCCTTTTTGGCCTATATGATCTTTTGACTACCTCTATTTTCCCTACGGAGGGTAAGACTAATGAGTATAGATCAGGAACTTCCAAGTCTAAGTAGGGACACCAATACATAATATAAATACATCCAAGTCCATATATTTATGACCGCCAGATCATGACACTAAATGCTACTATATGCCACAAAGATGAGTATAAGAGAAATGAAAACCATAACACAATAAAATAAATGTTGATTTATAAGCATGAAAATAATCCATATGAACCATCATCTATCCAATGAGAAAGAACTGATATAAATATGGGCATCAAAAATTGCTCTATAAATGAATAAATGGCTACATCAGTCCTCAAATATGAGTGTCCCGAGACTCAGTCCTCACATGGGAGGGTACAATAGTCCATAACAACATAATGATCCTTAAAAAATTCTCATCTCAACATCTCATTTGTAAGAGATATGGCTGAAAAGTGTACTCTGTCTAAAAAATATAAAATGCTAGCCCGACTATTATATATGTGACAACATTTGGCTCCAGCTAGGACAAGTGCTTTGCTGAAAAGAGCACTTGCGAACCTCGAAATCTATGGTCCTTGTACTCTTCTTCTTGAATCCTCGATTAATCCTCCCAACTCTGCAACCGCTACCAAAATTTCATTGACTACCTGCAGCATGTCCTGAGCGATACCAAACTCACAGACCGGTTGTCGAAACAATATGTGGATATTAAATAAAATACTGAAATAAAAATGCATTCAACTGAAAAGCATAAAATAAATTTAAGCTATAACCATAACTTTCAATAAAAGTTTGATTTTTTATTTTGCAGGATAATAGAAATCAAAACTATACTACTAGCTTCAAAGGTGAGCTTCAAGAAAAATTCCAAGATTCTATACTATTCCCAGGAAAGGCCTATGCATGTCCTACCTACTCTACTCTAACCAAGCAAGAAAAGACTAAAGGCTAAGTGAGGTATGGAATGTATACCCTCAAATCCCTCTAGTTGACAAGAAGTAAGATCTGTAATCTAGTACTGGTAACAAGAAATCATATGTCACCCACACAACGCTCAACGAGAAAGGGTCCAATCCAAATGCCATTAGCTTTCCTTGATCGAAAGTGTTGTAAGTGCTTCTAGATAAGGACTTGAATTTCGGTGGGAAATATATTCCTATTTACTGATTCGGGAACTACTTCAATGTTACATATAGGCATGCGATGGATATCAACAAGAATTCTTGGTTGCGAGGTGATAATCCTTGAGCTCCTTCTGAGAGGAATTGCATCAAATATAGGTGGACCAACATCAATGGGAATGGCTACACGACCAACTAAAATCTCTCTAATCTCTTTGGAAAGGCTTATGCATGTTCTACCTACTCTACTCAAACCAAGCAAGAAAAGACTAAAGGCTAAGTGAGGTATGGAATGTATCCCCTCAAATCCCTCTAGTTGACATGAAGTAAGATCTGCAATCTAGTACTTGTAACAAGAAATCATATGTCACCCACACAATGCTCAACGGGAAAGGGTCCAACCCAAATGTCATTAGCTTTCCCTGATCGTAAGTGTAGTAAGTGGTTCTGGATAAGGACTTGAATTTAGGTGGGAAATATATTCTTATTTACTAATTCGGGAACTACTTCAATGTTACATATAGGCATGTGATGGATATCAACAAGAATTCTCGGTTGCGGGGTGATAATCCTTGATCTCCTTCTGGGAGGAACTGCATCAAATATAGTGGACCAACATCAATGGGAATGGCTACACGACCAACTAAAATCTCTCTAATCTCTCTTCTTCTCTATTGGACAAGTGAATTAGGAATTTGTTCATGAGGAGAAATTATATTTTTAATAGTTTCTCCTACAGTCCAGAAACTTCTATTTTCTTCAAAAGGGTAAGGTATGTTGGACACAGTAGTATGATGGCTAGGGCCTTCTCTTGTAGGAACATGGAGATGTATACCTTCTATCTCAGTTGGTTCTACTCTAGACCGTGATGCAGAAGAACTAGGAATGTGAGACAAATCATGACTTTGAAGACTGGATGACTTACATGGCAGGATAAAACTACGGATGAGAGGATAAGATGATAAGGAATTATTTTGTGTAGCTGAAGGAGTCTGAAATATAGCAAGGTTGTTAAGATTAAAATCTCCTTCAGGTGCATCATTTATTAAGGCATCCTCTTGCCAACTCAGAGAGTTATCATGGACTTGAATTAAGTTATCATCTTCCAAATATAAATTAGATAATGACCTAGCAACATCAGAAAAATGGGTGCTAAAAACTTCATTATCAACAGCTACTACACTAACTAACTCAGGATGGTTTTTCCATGGGTAAATAGGTTCAAGTCCTTCGATTTCTCTTTGTCTATTTGGGTCAGTTAAAGAAAACCATTCATTTACTCTCCTAGGGATTCTTCCAATATGCCTAGCATTATCAATTTCATCAACATCAATTGTAGGATTTATTGCATCATTTTTCTCATGACCATGAAGTTGGTTCTCATTTATTCTTAGTTCCCCTAATTCCTTTGAGGATTCACCTTCAATAATTTCCAAGATAACCATCCTGGAAAGTTCAATTATTTGATTTTCTTCCAAAGATGAGTCATATTCTTCCATTTCCATAGATATGTTTTCAGGTTGCATGCATTCCCATACTTCAGTTTCATCTTCCACCATATTAGCCTTAGCATTATTCAACAATTATTCCCCATATGTGTTTTTAATTCCTTCCTCAAAAGTCTCGGAATATTTTTCATAGCATGGTTCCCTATTGATCCTAATAAGAGCACCGTCATCGTTTGGGACACAAAGGCATGATAAATCCATCATGAGGTATCCACATAAACCAGCTACCCATTTTCTAGATGAAAGCATTCCATATGCTGGGGGTAAATCAATAACAACTACATCCATCATAGTGGAGATGTCTGAGCATGGAAACAGATCAGTTCTAAGGATTTTTTTCAAGCCATATGATGGTACTAATATTGATTCTATGCAACAAACATTCCCATAAGGCCTAGTCACCTCCAATCCCATTTCCTTCATGACATGCAAAGGCATTACACTCATAGCTTCTCCAGAATCCAACATGCAATCATGCAGGAGCATATTATAAATGCGTAAGGCTAGGTAAAAGGGAGGGTGATCGTGATTCTTTCTTTCATATATAGTAGATTGGATCTAAACAGGTGGATCATTTTCATATTTTCTAGGTTGCATCCCACTTAGGATCTATATGTGATGGGATTCTAAGGAAATATCATGGGTCTTGTCTTGGCCAATGCCATCAAATAAATCCTCTACTTGGATTCTTATAGAGGGCACACTCATTAGTTCAATGAAAGGGAAATTACACATTTAGTTGCTTAGCTCTTTCTCTATGTCAATGTTCAAATTCAAATCTCCTAAGGAAAGATCTTCTTCTTCCTTCCTATATTCATTAATTGCTTTGCGTTTGTCAAAGAAATAAGGCTGGGGATCCACTCTTAGTTCATATATTCTAGCCTGTGGTTTCTCTTTTGTTTCAGAGATATTTACTGTACCACATAAAGGATCAGGCTCATCAACAAAATCCTCTTCCTGCTCCCAAAGTTCTTCTTCTTGCTCCCATGGCTCTTCCCCTAGGAGAATTATTCAAAACCCGTGATCAAAAGATAAATCATTCATAAAATTGATGTTGTTTGGGTTGTCATCAGGGTAGCTAGTATTTGTCATGTGTTTGATGGTTCTTCATCATTCTCATCACACCAATTGGCATTCCTCTTCTCAAGATTCTCTGGATACTCACATCGTCTTCTATTAGGATCTCTCATAGGACCTCTATTTTTGTTCCATTAGGGTTTAGGGCCATAAGGATTTCTAGGTCTCTCATGATCGTGAAATCTAGCGATTCTCTTGGTCAGGACAGTTAGTTGTTTCATCATATCTTGCATGGTTTCGAACTTATCCTTTCATTCTTTTGGTTCACTCACAGGTTTGTTATGATTTAAGAGCTTAGGATCAGTTCTAGAAGTGAATGGGAATAATGATCTAATAATTTTTTCTTACCCATAGATGTTGCATGCTGCTCAACCACCTTTGCATCTAATTGGGTAGTCTTTAAGTAATTTGGGTTTTTATCGTTTAAGATGAAACCCAACCAACTGTCAAAAGCATTCAGATAACGGATAACAATTTCTTGCTCGTTAGGTCTAATTTCATCTGAGATATTTCCTACAGTCTTGTCAAATATGAGGTTAAATTCATGGACTGTTTCATTCTCCCTCTTTCTTATGTCGAAAAATTGATGTAAGAGCAATTTCCCATCCAACTTCTGAGACCAATCAATGTTAATATTTGTGATAAAGTTGTCATAACCATTTATGGATGAATTAGGTAATCTATCAAACCACTTATGCATATATCCTTCCAGATAATGAATAAGGCCTCTCATGAATACATATTCATCAACAACAACATATTCTTCCATATAATCCTAGACTTTTTCAATGTGGTCTTCAATAGAGGTAACTGACACTCCATCAAACTTAGGAACCTTTTTGAAATATTTATCAGGCATGTCATGTGGGGCCCCTTGGATCAGGGATAAATCTAAAGGAGAGTCTTTTCCCTACCTTCCAAAAATCCGAGGGTTTTGTGGAGGAGGAGAATTCTGATTTCCACCAGTGTTTGTTCCTGCCATTGGGATAGATGAGGTTGAAGGGGATCCCAAAGGATGAATTGAGAAAAAAGTGGTCCCTAATACTTTTTTGTTTTTCCTTGTGTCGGTTGTATGGAAACCTTCCCGATTTATAGAGCATTCTAGGAAGTTATGCTTAATACATTGGGTACGGTCCTCAGTGGAGTCGCAGGTTGGAGTTGCTAGGTGAACCACACAAGTAGTTCACCAATAAAAGATATGTCATAGGGGAATGTGAGGTATGTGGAACCAAGGTAGGCCTCTACCTCCCCGGAAATGGCACCAAAATTTTATCACCAACCTTGTAGTTTCCTATGTGAGATAGATCCGGATGGATGGTAGAGGGACAAGCAACTAAGGAGGTGGAACTAAGACTGCCTAGACTCCCAAATGGATGGTTGTCATGCCAATTAAGGCAGTCTTCGCTTTATGTTACCTAGGTCCAATATAACAATGGGGGAGACCCAAATCTACTCCCGAAAGGAAAGATCAAACCTAGACACCATATCAGATTAAGTATGGCTTGACGTATGTAAGGTGTAAGATAATTGAAAACTCTAGATCTATTGAAGATGATACTAAGTGGACTAGGGCTTTGGATGAGGGATTCAATCGTATGAGGTTTGATCCAAAGTGGAATACAAGTGACCTATAGGGGTAATAATATATATAGAGTTGAGGTACTAGCAACTGATAAAGATAACCGTTGCTTTGGGAAATGCAACTGAGAAAGGGTGAGCAAGGATAGAGTTTGGTTTATCTAGTACCAAAGGGATATACTTAATGAGACATATGACAATGTTAGGTTACCTAAGTCATCAAAGAGTAGTCCAATTACAAGGGAAATAGGTCAGAAGAGGGAAAGTGTTAGGATTGGAGGTCAGTTCCTATTGGGCCTTGGGAAATTGAGTAAGTAACTGCACAATGTTAAAGTGAACCAACCTAGGATATGCCCTGATCTATGGACCAAGAAAAGTGTGTGGCCCAAAAGATTCAGTTTACAGAGAAACCAACAGAAGGAGGGCTAGTGCTAGGGTTTGTAGAGGCAGATCTATAGATCTAGGACAACAAGGAGACTATCAGCTCAACATTGGAGTAGAGATGATATTAGAATGGCATGATCTACAAACCCAAGTAAAAAAATTTCAGGAAAAACAAGATCTGGAAAAGTCAAAATATGATGAGGGAAGAAAGGATGATGAAAGTCAGTTTTTCATATCTACGACTAACTGGCATGAACTAGCTCAGTGTTGGGGGTGTCATGGACTGAGGGAGACCTGATTCACAAACCCAAGTGATTATTTTCCAGAAAAAAATTAAATCTAGAAAATTCAAAATTTCAGTAGGGGTGTTGGGGTTTGAAGAATCAAAAAGTCATATATAGGGAAAACTAGTCACAATATGGACAGCATTGAGGAGGATCTGGTGAGAGGGGTTCCCTATATACATAACCCAGTAGTGGTTTTTCCAAAGATAGAGCAGTTCCATGATTAAGTATTCTTTTGATTTTTATTATTTAGGAGTTTTTTTCAGAAAATTTGAAGAACAGAATGCCAATTCGATTCGTGGCTTCAAGCTTGTAGAATTTACTCTGTGTATAAATAATGGTTTGGGTTTTGGAATTATGCACAACCCTTTGTTTATATTGTTTATAAATCATGTTGGGAAATATTCTAGAGCGTGGGGCATTATGCCATGGGCTGCGCCATTGTAGCAATGGTTTCGTAGCCCATTGGCTTGCCATCGTATGCTCTACATTAGCATTTAAATGGAGACTGTGTTTTAGACATAGTATTGAACTTTTGGTTTTTTAATGGCTCAGCATGGGTGTAGGCCATGCCATGAATGGCATGTGCCTCTCCCAATGACTGTGATAGCTTAGTTGGCATTTTAATTTGTAATTTGTTTATTAAAAGGATATGGCTATAATAGCCAAGGTTATAGCAAACCCACAATATCATTTGGTTACTATAGCATGACTGTGTGAAGATTGTTATGTGATTTGCTTACTGTTTGTGTATAAAATGCTTATGGTTCATTATTAATGTTTTTTCCTTGAGTCTAGACATCCATAGGATTCGATGTCATGACATATGTTGGAAAAGTGGGTTTTAGTTATTAATTGTTTAATGTGATGCAATGGTTGTGTAGATTTAAATGGGACCTTTAAACACTTTATGTTTTATAAAAGGATGAGTATAATGATAGGGCTGTGGATTATAACATTTGAGTTACGTAAATGGATGCGATTATTGACTAAGCGATTTGGACTGTGGAATTTATATACTAAGATAGAGGTTTGATATTGGGCCACATGGATGGTCACGATGCCTTATCTATTTAGTTAATTATGATTATGTTTATTTAATGGAATGTTATGATATTTAATTTGTACTTGTTGAGATAGACCTTGAAGGTTTTTAATGAGTTGTTATCTTAGATTTAGTTTTTGTCTGTACTTAGTTGGTTTAGTTTAGAATATTTAAATTCTATACTTTACTTTATAAATAAAATAAATAGTAAATTAATTATAAAATTATTTGAATACTATTATATATATATATATATATATCTAACCTATACTTCTGAACAAATTTTGAATTTAAAACAATCCTCTGCTAACAAATGAAATATGTCAGCAGAGTAATGCAACTTGTAGAACAATAATATGCTAACTGGTAACAACACCTAGATATAGTACACATAAACTAAGCATGGAAATAATACAGAATTCAACTCAAAAGTACAAACCCTGGTAATGTATAGCATATAATAGAATATACAACCTAAAACATAGTATTGAATAAAATACGAACCGTAGCAGATTCTAACCAAAGAATCCAAGACATAGGGTTAGGAAATGCATTGAAAACATTTACCTAGCAAATCCAGTAATTAATTTAGAGAAATCGAATAGGAAGGCTAGGGATTCATACCTGATATTGAAGCTTTGCTAATGGCCGAACCTGCACACTTAAATAACCGGCATTAACAATTCAATGTAGATATGACCTCCGTTTGATGACCAACTCACTTGGGAACTACCACGTTCTACCCAACCATGACCCATAACCGTTCATGGTTTAATTCCGGATCTCCCTGAGCTAGACTCTAACATGCAAGTAGCTTAGAGCTCCTAAGGTAGGGTTTCCTAACTGGTAATTAGTTTTGAATCAATCCTCTTTTCCTTGCAGGAAAAGTTCTCCAAGGAAACACTTGAGATAAAAAACAGGCACAATAATAATTCTAATAGATAAAAATTAGAACTCCAAGCCTTTTCTTGGGTTGAGCCTTTATAGACAGACTTTTCATTCAAAGGGGTAGTTAAATCAAGAAATCCTTGATTTCTTGATTTAACCATTTTTTAATTTACTGGGGTAATTTTCAATTCTTAACCTAGGAACTTTTAACTACTTCCTAGTTAGTCTTTCATAGATATTTCACTATTTATTAATCCTTTAATAAAAAATAATAATTGGTGGAGCTTATCTTCTTTCTTTATCTAATTATATAATTAATCATAATTAATTGTTTATACATACTATGTATAAAATACATAGTATTTAAAATACTTGTTAACATTAGTCTTTGGGAATCATGTGTCATGATCCCTAGACTTAACGACACTTCTTTATGGAGGTCAATTAGATAGATAGCTCAAGTATACTAGGCTAGGCAACTCTTAACATCTTTCATGTTGGATTTCCCTCGTATAATGTGGTAGTTCTTCAGTACTTGATGAGAATACATAATTTCAAAATTTCATTTAATCACCTAAAAATAAGTATGATTGGATCAATATTATTCTTGAATCATTTTCACTCAGAGCTGATTTAATCTTTTCAGTAACCCCTAGCACTTACCAGAGCCCATACTCAATGATTATAACAGAGAGTTACAAACATAGTTCAATTCCATAGCTCTCGCTCAACACTAAATTCTAGGATGTACTTGTACTATACACCTAGGGATAGAATGGCCAAGGATCTGATGCTCCAGAGCTTATGCTTAACATCAACATGGAATGCTCCATGGCTTATGCCCAACATTTCCAAATTATATTTTCATGTGTTCCAGAGCTTTATTCTCAACACAAATGTAAGTACTCATGTGATCTAGATTCTCTTGCTCAACACAAAGCATCTCATCGATCATGTGCTTCAGGGTCCATGCCCAACACCAAACATTTCATCAATCATGTGCTTCAGGGTCCACGCCCAACACAACCAACATGTATACACATATATCATCAACAATTGGCTTATGCCAAATATACAAAGAAATTGATCATGTTCATATGCAGTGGGGTCTTTTACCTAATATAAAAATAAAACATCAATATAAACATCATGATCAATAGGCTCATGCCTATAAATGGTAGGTCCAAAATTCAAGATATTACATCCCTCCCCACTTATTACAACACCGTCCCTAGTGTTCTAGGGACTCTTAATGATATCATGAAACAAGGTGGGGTAAGCCTTTCTCATGGTGGCCTCATTCTCCCATGCAGCCTCATCTTACTTAAAGTGCTTCCACTACACTTTCAATTCGACTACAGTGTGCTTCTGAATCTACACTT
This sequence comes from Pseudotsuga menziesii, assembly GCA_001517045.1. Taxonomy (NCBI): domain Eukaryota; kingdom Viridiplantae; phylum Streptophyta; class Pinopsida; order Pinales; family Pinaceae; genus Pseudotsuga; species Pseudotsuga menziesii. The sequence goes on from LPNX010851720.1 coordinate 229,760, forward strand.
CTCTGTTGTCCAATATATGCAAAGGCTCAGTGGAAAATTCCCCCTCAGTTTCCACTTGTAATAATAACCAACCAATGACATACTTAGTGTCATAAACATATTTCTTTAATAAATATGTATGGAAAACATTATGAACTCTTACATGCACAAATAATGCTAGTTCATAAGCCATTGGTCCTTTCTTGGACATAATTTCAAAAGGTCCACAAAATCTAGGTGCTAAATTACGACACCTACCCAAGCTCAACGAGCTCCATTTTGCTTTCTCTTTCAAGTAGACATGGTCACCTACCTTATAGTAGTTATCTTTTATTTTCTTATCCACATAACTTTTCTGATAATATTATGCCTATTTAAGGTTTCCCTGGACCTTGGTAACTAACTGTTCCAAGTCCAATAATAGGTCAGGCCCTAACATGAGCAGATCTACCAGATTGTCCCAAGTAATTGCGGTCCTACACTTTCATCCATAGAGTACCTCGAAAGCACTCATCTTGGCAGGAGCCTGATACCCATTGTTATATGCAAACTATGCAAGGTGTAGATAATCCTCCCACTTGGTGGGGTTGTTCATGACATACATTCGAAGCATGTCTTCAACAATTTAGATTACGCTTTCAGTCTACTCATTTGTCCGAGGGTGATAAGCAGTGTTGAAGTTCAACTGCGTCTCTAATCCATAGAATAAATATCTCCAAAATTTTCTTGACAACTTAACATCTTGATCTGAGATAATGGCTTTGGGTATCCCATGCAATCTAAATATGTATTTTAGGAAAATATTGACAATGTTCATGGCGTTGCAAGTCGATTTCACAGGAATGAACTGTGCTACCTTTGACAGATTGTCAATGACTACGAGAATGGATTCATTTTTATTGTTGCTTTTCGGTAAGCCAGTAATAAAATCCATACTAATAACCTGCCACTTCTATTCTGAAATGGGCAATGGCTGTAGCAATCCTTAAGGGTGTTGGTGCTCAGACTTAACTAGCTGGAATTCCTGACATTTTGAAATGAACATTGTAATGTTGGCCTTTAACTTAGACCACAAAAAATGTCTCTTCACAATAGATATCATTTTTTTATATCCCGGGTGCCCTGAGTAGGGTGCCCTATAAAATTCTATGAGGATGTTGGACCGAATGTCCCCTCCATTTGGAACATACAATCTATCCTTGGACCATAGTAGTCTGGAGTCATCCACCTTATATTCCTTCTGTTGTTGAAACAACCAGTCCTCTTCGACTTTCTTGAGTATTTCCACATATCACGGGTCATCCTTGTTGGCCGTTATGATCTTCTCATGAAAATCTGCATCGGTTTGACTAAGGGCCACCTCATATATCATATGATTTCATTGACTCAAAGCATCGACAAATTTTTTTTCTGTGCCCTTAATGTGATTTAGTTCAAAGTGATACTCACTCAGGAAATCCAATCATCTGGCTTGCCTCGCATTTAGATAGGGTTCATTGAATAAATACTTTAGACTCATATTGTCAGTCTTTAGAAGAGACTTCCTTCCCATGAGGTAGTGCCTTCACATATTCATAGCGTGGATAATGGCTACTAGCTCAAGATCGTGCGTGGGATGATTCTTGTCATGCTCTTTTAATTTTCACAATTCATAACAGATCACATGATCATTTTGCAAGAGGAGTCCTCAAAGTCCTTCATTTATTACATTCATGCATACATCGAAATCCCCATTGGGATCTGCAATCCACAACACTAGTGCGGCCATCAAAAGCTACTTAATATTTTGAAAACTTTCTTCATAGTTGTGAGTCCATAAGAACTTTTTTTCTTTCTTCTGCAAAGCCGTCATGGGGCAAGCAATTCTCGAGACGTTTTGAGTGAACTTTCGATAATACCCAGATAAACATAAAAAGGACCTAATGTCAGTGAAACTAGTCGTGGTAGGCCAATCCTTTATGGCTCGAATATTTTTTGGGTCCACAGCTATTCCTGCTATGGATATGATGTGACCTAGGAACTGTATTTATGGTTTGTCAAAATCACATTTACTAAACTTAGCATAGATATGGTGTTCTCTCAACACTCGAAGTACTATGCGAAGGTGTTCTTTGTGTTCCTCTTTATTCTTGGAATAAACCAAAATGTTGTCAATAAAGACTAGTACAAACTTATCCAGATATTTACTGAATATGTTGCTCATCAGACACATAAAGTTTGTGGGTGCATTGGTCAACCAAATGGAATCACTATGAACTCATAGTGCCCATACCTTGTATGAAAGGTGGTATTAGGAATATCTTCATCTCAAATACGTACCTGATGGTTCCTAGATCGCATGTCAACATTCAAAAACATTTTGGCTCCTACCACTTGGTCGAATAGATCATCAATCCTAGGGAGTGGGTAACGGTTCTTTATAGTAATTTTGTTCAACTGACATTAATCAATGCACATCTGCATCGTACCATCCTTCTTCATTATGAACAAAATAGATGCTCCCTAGGGGGACACACTAGGTCAAATATACCCTTTCTCTATTAACTACTGCAACTGTAGTTTGAGTTCCTCCAGTTTTGGTGCACTCATGTGGTAAGGTGCTTTGGAGGCCGAAACTGATCCTGGGGTCAGTTCGATGGAAAATTCTAAGTCTCGTTTCAAAGGTAATTCGGGTATTTCCTTGGGAAACACATGAATTCTCCAAGAATTGGGAAATCTTCTATGCATTTTTTTCTATCAGACTCTATGTCTCGGATGTTCACCTCAAATTACTTACAGCCCTTCCTAACACACTTATTCACTTGTAAGTTAGATATTTTTCTTATAGAAACTTTCTTCGGGATTCCTTCAACCTTCACTTGGTTCCCTTAGCTATCAGTACAGAAAATATACTTGTGTAGATAATCGATCATGACATGGTGTTGTTCCAACCAGTCCATGCCAATAAGAATATCATACGATCCTAAAGGTAGGACGTTCAGGTTTACCTTAGTAAGGAAACCATTTAGGTTTACTTCACATTATTTAAAAAAATTTGAAACCTTTCATTTTGTACTAGTGGATAACTGTACCATCCAAGGTTTAACATGCTTTTCTTTTCCTAACTTGCATAAATGAACAATATTAGGTGTAACATAGCTCCAACAAGCACTGGGATCAATAAGTATTGAAACTGAGGTGTTCAACATCTTACCTTCGATATTGACCATTGTATCTTGATGGTCCACCTCTCAACCATCTAATGCTGCATAGATTCACGGGGTTGCTGCTATATCCTCAATGGTAGGTTCTTCTTGTAGGTTATGTAAGACTCCACTATGGTTGTTCTTACAATATCGGGCATAATGCGGCCCGTTACACTTCCAACACTTGATTGCTAAAGGGGTAGCATTGTCTCCACTTGCCACTTACTTATTACCATCAGGAGCTGGTACATAAGGATTCGTACTATTTCTATTGAAGTTCTTCTTCATTTGAAATCTTTTATTTTTCTTTATATAAGGCTGCAGGTTTGACCCAGGTTTGTGGTTATCAAAAAAGTTTCTATACTTTTCTCTGTTTCGGTTCTGGTTTTCTTGCTATAACTGCCCATGCTCATAGAAGAGTTGGGCCTTGTGTAGTGTAGTATCTAAATCCTTTGGCATGTCGATTCAATCTTGTCCTAAAAACTGGGAGGAAAACATCCTAGGAACTACTAGATCTTCACCTTCTCTTCTTTGATATACGGTACATAATGCAGCAAATCTAGAAATATGTTTATAAAGGCATCCATAGTCATGGACCCCATGCGCAATTCATGGAACCCCTTTACCTTGTGGTCAAAGAACCTTTCTGACATGTATTTTTCTTGGAAAATATTCCAAAATTTTTCCCAGCTTATTTCTCGTAGCTAATCTTTCTTGGTGTGCTTTAAATATCACCACCTGTTGTTGCCTTACCATTCAGGTTGTAAATGGAAAGCCTAGCCTACATCAAACTTCAATAGTTATTCCATAGAAATACTTACTCATTCCCAGCAACCATTCTTTATCCTTTTCTCCTGTATTTACTTTACCTTCATAGGTCAGGGCTCTTATTTTTCGAAACTCCCCCTGAAGACTATCATCATTTCTTTGCCTCTTTCTCTAGGGAGAAAGTGAGCCGTCACTAGAAGGATTGTGATGATCTCCTTTAGGCGCTTTATTTGTGCGTTCTTTTTATGCTTCTCTTGGGCTACTAGCCCACTCATGGTATGGATCTTTTTTGGATTTGTTGGTGGACTGGGTAGGTTTACCTTGCAAGGTCCCTCCATTATGTTACACAATAATGCTTCATTTATAGATTGTTGTTCCTTTCTTTCATTTAGACTATCTTCTCTGAAACTTTTCAGTTCAGCTTGAATACTGTGCAAAGTTTTCAACACATCATATTTTAGCTCGACCACTAAGTTCACATCCAGAGTGGGGGTGGTCATTTCTTCCCGCCGGCTATTTTCTTCCTCAGTATTCATAAACTGAACAACGTTGTAATGATTTTCTTGAAACACAAAATGTTTTAATAGCAACAAAAATTTCTATTAGTAACAAAATTACTTATCATACTTTATTTTCTCTTCGTGAATGCCTGGTGTGCCTATAATCCTCTCAGTATTGAAACCGGGCTCTGATACCACTTGTAATGTCCCCAAAAATTGAAAAAAAAATTATATGCTAGTGAAAACTATCCAAAGGGGATCATTATTACTCGTGCAAAAATATAGGTGCTACTTATACTTTTGATCTCTTCAGAATCCACCCATACTGTCTTGTTACTCTCTTATCCATTCAGTGACTATTAGTTTGTTTACTTCTTATGTCTTAATTCGGTTATTCAAACTATTGATATATCTTAGTTATTTTTGTCGGTGAATTAATGAATTGTATAGACCATTGTTTTTCTCTTGCACATGTGTACTTTGTTTATTTAGTAAAAACTAACTTAATTTTGTTGATGGGAATGAAGTGGTGGCGTGGAGTGACTCATTCTCCCATGACGACCTGCGAGGTAAGTGTTAAATTTTCATATGCTAAGCTAGAACATTAGTATTTCATTTCATTTTCATAACTAAAGCATGTAAACAGGATCACTGAAAGAAACAATATCACAAGAACAACATATATTTATCCTGGGAAAACCCTAAAGAGAAAAACCCAGCAAAAGCTTCCTCAATATAGATTCCCCAAAAAGATAAAAGATAAAAAAAAATAAGGAGATCAAATCCTGATCCTCCTCCTTCTCCAGCTACTCTTCTCTTCTCTACTAATGCGCTACACAAGTGAGAGTGTGTGTGTCTCAAATGAGGAGCACTACACCTCTATTTATATTCATCTGTTCACTTAAGTTAACTCATTCGACATGTAGGCTCGAGTTAAATCATGTAGGCTTGAGTTACACATGTAGGCTCAAGTAACGACACTGGGGTGCTGATGACCCACCTTTACAGTTAGAGGGGACTACCGCATGAATCTTATTAGTTATTTCGATTAGGAGCATCGAGGTACAATGTAATACAAGTGTTTCTCCTGGTAGGACCATCAGGGACCACAAAAAGATACATATAGAATATTCTTCAAAGTTACAATATTTGAACACTCCCCCTTAATGAGAAGGGTATTTTACAGCAACATCAACAACAACAAGAGTAGAGATAGGGGACATCATTAAAATCAATAGGGTAACCCATCTATAAATCATTGGAAGCTTTTCAACATCATGTAGTCTTCATCTTCATTCTTCAATCTTCATCATCATTAACTGTTTGATTGCTTCAATCAGCAACATCTTCAGCATTTTGATCTTTCAATCAGAAATGACGTCTTCAGCACTTGGACCTTTCGATCAGTAATATCTTCAACACTTTGACTATTCAATCAGTAACAACATATTCAGCACTTTGACTTTTCTATCAGTAACAACATCTTCAGCATTTTGACCTTTCGATCAGTAACATCTTCAACACTTTGACTTTTCGATCAATAGAAACATCTTCAACACCTTGACCTTTAGATCAGCAGCAACATCTTCAGCACTTTGACCTCTTGATTATAAATATCATCATCAACACTTTGACCTTTTGATCAGCAGCAACATCATCATCATCATATTCTAACCTATCGATCATAATCATCATCACATTCTGATCTTTCGATCAGAAACATCATCATCATACTCTGATCTTTCGATTAGAAACATCATCAACATGCTCTAATATTTCGATCAGAAACATCCTCATCATACTCTGATATTTCGAGCAATATGTCATCATCATCATACTCTAATATTTCGATAAGTACGTCATCATCATACTCTGATATTCCAATCAGTACGTCATCATACTCTGATCTTTTGATCAGTACGTCATCATCATCATACTCTGATCTTTCGATCAGTATGTCATCATACTTTGATCTTTCAATCGGTACATCATCATCATCATACTCTGATCTTTCGATTAGTACAGCATCATCATCATCAGCAACTACCTACAATCCACAACTCAACGACAAAAATTATTTGGATCACTTTTGGACTTAAAGTTCAAGGATGATACAATCCCACCACATTCTCAACAACCAAAGTTACCAGATTGATTACGGGAGAATCAGTCCCTATCACTTTAGGAATAAGTCCAAGGACGATGCAATCCTACCACATTATCGAGGACCGAAGCCACCATATTGATTACGGGAGAATCAGTCCCTATCACTTTAAGACTATGTCCAAGGATGATGCAATCCTACCACATTCTCAAGGACCGAAGCCACCATATTGATTACAAGAGAATCATTCCCTATCACTTTAGGACCATGTCCAAGGATGATGCAATCCTACCACATTCTCAAGGACTGAAGCCACTGGATTGATTATGGGAGAATTAGTCCCTATCACTTTAGGACGATGTCAAAGGATGATGCAATCCTACCGAATTATTAAGGACCGAGGTCACTGGATCTATTATGGATAGATGTCCCGAGATGATACAATCCCTCTTAATTCTCGAAGACCGAGGTCTCTAGATAACTTTAGGGAAAGTGCCCAAAGATGATACAATCCCACCACATTCTCAAGGACCGAGGTCATCGGATCTATTATGGACAGATGTCCTAGTATGATACAATCCCTCTTCATTCTCGAAGACTAAGGTCTCCAGATCACTTTAGGGAAAGTGCCCAGGGATCATACAGTCCCAGTGCAACATCACTACTCCCCCTTTTGGGGAAGGTCTTTTCGAACCACACTAAGCTTGTCTCGAAAGTGTTCAAACTTCACTCGGGACAAAGGCTTTGTGAACACATCAGCAACTTGTTCATCAGTACTCACATACTGGAGCTTTATGGCTCCCTTGTGCATCATATCTTGAATGTAGAAATACCTGGTTTCTATGTGCTTTGATCTATCATGAAACACAGGTTTCTCTGTCATCTTTATACAGCTTTGGTTATCACATAGAATCACGGTAGTGTCCAAATCTAGGTTGAATAATCTTGACATCAGCTTCCGAAGCCATATGGCTTCACAACTAGCAGAGCAAGCTGCTATATATTCTTCTTCGGTTGTGCTTAGTGAAACACTGGATTGATTTCTGCTAAACCATGAGATCATAGCAGTTCCCAGACTATCACTTCCACCTGATGTGATTTTTCTATCTGAGATACTTCCGATCCAATCTGCATCTATATAGCCATACAATCTATACTCATGGCTATTATCATAATATAGACCAAAGTCTATAGTTCCTTTAAAATATCTCATCACATGTTTTGCAGCTACCAAGTGAACCCGTTTAGGTTGAACTAGATATTGACTTAAGGTGTTCACAACAAAACAAATGTCTGGTCTAGTATTTGTCAAATACATCAATGACCCAATGATCTATCTATAATGAGTCACATCCACTAACTCTGATGAGTCATCAGTTAACAACTTTAGGTTGGAATCTATGGGTGTGGACAAAGCTTTGCATTCCAACATATTGAATCTTTTCAATATCTCTACTGCATACTTTCCCTGGTTGAGAAAGATTCCTTCTGAACTTTCTCATACTTCTGAACCTAGGAAATAATGCATTAACCCAAGGTCTTTCATCTCAAATTCTTCTTCTAGTCTCTTCTTGCTTTTCATAATCTATTTCTCATTTCCTGTCAAGAATAAATCATCCACATATAGTAGTAGGATGACAGGTTCATCTTTTACAACCTTGAGGTAAAGGTTAGGATCAACTTTACTCTTGGTAAAGCCCATTCTTGACAAGAAACTATCTATCCTCTCATACCAAGCTCGAGGAGCTTGTTTAAGACCATACAAGGCCTTCTTCAACTTGCATACATGAGTATGTCTGTCTTCAACTACAAATCCTTGAGGTTGTTCTATGTAAACTTCTTCATCAATAACACCATTCAGAAAAGTTGTTTTCACATCCATCTGGTGTAAGTCCCACTTCATTATCGATGCAAGTGCCATGATATTTCTAATCAAAGTATATCGTGCTACAGGAGCAAATGTCTATTCATGATCAATTCCCTCTTTCTGAGAGAAACCTATGGCCACAAATATTGCTTTATACTTCTCGATACTTCTGTTAGCTGCATCCTTTATTTTGAATATCCATTTGGAGGATACTATACTCTTCCTTCTGATTTGGGAACTATATCCCATACATCATTCTTCATTATTGACTGGTATTCTTTAGTCATCTTTTCTACCCATTTTTTCTTCTGTACCGCTTCTTCATAGTTTGTAGGTTCTTGTTCTACCAGATCACACATAAAGGCTACATAGTTGGAAAAAGTATTAGGTTCCTTTCTTTCCCTTGTAGAGCCTTCAAGAGCTCCATATCTTTTTGCCCCTCGTATAATTTCTCTTGTCCAAGCATGATTTCCCTTTCTTGATATCTCCATCATGGGAGGTTCTTGTGGTTCTGCCATGTCATGTTCTTCAGGAGCTTCAGCTTCAGGGAGACATGTAGTTTCTTTATTTTTTGGTGGTGTCTCTTCTTCATACAGTTATTCAAGTTGGCACTTCCTAGATCTGTTGAGAGCTTCCTCTTCATCAAATGTCACATCTCTACTTATTTCCATGTGATGGAATCTAGGAATGTAGATTCTGATTGCTTTGCATACTTCACAATATCCAACAAATATCCCCTTCTTTTCGGAAGGGTCTAATTTGGTTCTTTTCTCTTTTGGTATATGAATATATACTGGACAACAAAATATCTTGAGATTACTTACCTCAGGCTTCTTTCCTGTGAATATCTCTTCTAGAGTTTTGAACCCAAGAGCACTGTGAGATATTCTATTTTGTACATACACAACAGTTCTTTCCACTTCTACCCATAGGTGGATTGGAAGATCTTGATCATATATCATTGTCTTCACTGCCTCCATGATGGTTCTGTTCTTTCTTTCTACTACCCCATTATGTTGGGGATTATAGGGAGTAGTTAGTTCCCTCTTTATTCCTGCATCTTTGCAAAAGGCATCAAACTCTTTTGAGGTGTACTCTCCTCCATTGTCTAATCGAAGAATCTTAATTTTCTTGTCTAAAAGATTCTCTATCAAGGCTTTGAACTCCTTGAATTTCTCAAACACTTCTGTCTTTGCTTTCAAGAAGTATATCCCGGTCTTTCTTGAAAAATCATCAATAAATGTGATATAATATTCAAAGCCACTTAAGGATGTGGAAGACATTGGACCACATGCATATGAATGAATCAATTCCAACGTAACTTTTGTTTTTGTTTCACTCTTCAGGAATGGATTCTTGATGTTCTTTCCCTTTGCACATCCTTTGCAAATGCCTTCATGGTTGGTCTTCATGTCTGGTAATATCGCCGATACTTTGTTCACATGAGGTAGAGCCTTGTAATTGATGTGGGAAATCCTTCTATGCCATAGTTCACTAGGGTCAGTGGACTCATGCACAAAGGTTGTTTCTGAGTTCCCCTTGACTTTATACAAACCCCCTTCTTCTTCACCAATGATGATTGCATCTTCAATATTATTACCTTTGGGCCACATAAGTACTTGAACATCTATGAAAGCAACTTTGAATCATTTCTTATCTAAAGCTGAGATAGAAAGTAAACTCTTCTTTAAACCAGGTACATATAATACATCTTTCATTTTTAAGGGATTACCTAATTCAAGTTTGTAGCTTGCTTCACCAACTCCTTTGATTGGATATTGATAGTCCTCTCCTAGGGATACCTTCTTAGGAGAGCCCTTTTCTTCAAGTTTGGACATAGTTTTCTTTTTTCCCATCATGTACTTTGAAGTACCACTATCAATAAGCCAAGTGTCTTCTCCAGGAGTCACAGACCCAGAGAGAGCAGAAAACAGTACATATTCTTCCGCATCTTCTTCTCTTGCTTACTTTCTTGAAGGTCCTTCATCTTCTTCTTGATCCTCATATTTAGCTAGATGAGCATGATATATTTTGTTTTTGTTGATCCTCTGCTTATATTCTTGCTTCTTTATAGGACATTTTCTGGCAATGTGTCCTATCTTGTCACAGTGGAAGCATTGAAAACCAGAGTAGTCCTTACTTGATAGAATTTCTTTCAATCTTTGGAATCTTCTGGGAGGTTTATGCTCTTTGTGAATTCCCTTCTTGAAGATGGGTTGATTCCTTATTCTTTTTCTGGTATGAGTGGCTATTTCTTGATCATCCTCTTTTAGTAAGGATTCTCTATTTGCCACTCTAGTCTCCTCTTGAATGCAGTCTTCCCATACCACATCAAAATACATGCTTTCCTTCCTAGCACACATCATTTGAATGAATGGTTCCCATGGTCTAGTGAGACCATTGACAGCAGTCATAACCATTTCATCTTCATTAAGCTTATCTCCAATATCTTCTAGTTTCTCTTTGATCTGAGAAACCTTCGTGAAGTAGTCTTGGATGGATTCTCCATGACTCATCTTGATGCTGTTTAATTGAGCTCTTAGATTCATCTTTTTGTTAATGTTTATTCCTTCATACATTCTAGATAGGGCATCAAACATTTCTTTTGCAGTCTTCTTGGATGACACTTGAGGGATCAAGTGATCCTTGATGGAGTCAGCACTAATCCTTTTTTCCCTAATCCTATCCTTTATGTGCTTCTCCTTGGCTTCAGCTTCTTCAGGTTCTGTAACTTCTTCTTTGACATACTTATGAAGATCATTCTCTTGGAGAATGGGACCAATCCTGTATTTCCATGCTCGGAAATTTTCTATGCCTTCTAGCTTGTCCTTAAGCTTAGTGCTTGGGGTCATCTTGTCAGAAAATCAACAAAAAATTGAAATTTTACAAAATGAGAAACTGACCTTACCAAAAGATGCACTTGAGTGAGGTGAGTTGACTGATGTGCTTGGATTATGGAGATCTCAATTCTTCACCTTCCAAATCAGACTTGCAAGATTTAGTTTCTGTAATTTTCTGGTTCAGCAGTTTTCTGGTGCGGCTGTCAAACTAGGGTTTGACTTTTCTGGAGATTCACGCATCCAAAAAACTTGATTCCAGGCTCAAAGGATGCACTCTGGGAGGTCGAAACTTTCTATGCAAGTGGTTTTCTGAGACTCAAAATTTTTCTCGAAAACCCTAATTTCTTCTAGGGAGAGAGAGAGAGCTATTTCACCTTGTGAAAGCTGTCCTATTCAGGTTAGCTCTCATACTATGTTAAATTTTCATATGCTAAGCTAGAACATCAGTATTTCATTTCATTTTCATAACTAAAGCATCTAAACAGGATCACTGAAAGAAACAATATCACAAGAACAACCCAGATTTATCCTGGGAAAACCTTAAAGGGAAAAACCCATCAAAATCTTCCTCAATATAGATGCCCCAAAAAGATAAAAGATAAAAAACAACAAGGAAATCAAAGCCTAATCCTCCTCCTTCTCAACTACTCTTCTCTTCTCTACTAATTCGCTACACAAGTGAGAGTGTGTGTCTCAAATGAGGAGCACTACACCTCTATTTATATTCATTCGTTCACTTAAGTCAACTCATTCGACATGTAGGCTCGAGTTAAATCATGTAGACTCGAGTTACACATGTAGGCTCAAGTAACCATACTGGGGTGCTGATTACCCAACTTTACAATTAGAGGGGACTACCTCATGAATCTTATTAGTTATTCCGGTTAGGATCATTGGGGTACAATGTAATACAAGTGGTTTTCCCGGTAGGACCATCGGGGACCACAAAAAGATACATATAGAATATTCTTCGAAGTTACAATATTTCAACAGTAAGGTCCTTCTTCATTATGCAAGATTACTTAGTTCATACGAACTAAGGCACCTTATTGATTGACTTACAGGTTACTCTTGCAACATCAGGATTACTGGTTACTTGAATCAATTTAGTTCCTAGTTATACTTCTAGTTCCGCCTTGCACTTTCATTACTGTTTCATTTTACAACTCAGGTAAGCCCTATATTCATTAATTAAATTTCTTAGTTAATTAACTAGATGTTTTAAATTAACTTACTGTCGTTACCATTATTAATTACCTATCTTTTGGTTAATTAATTACTCTTCTCTTGTTTCTATTATGCAAGTCTGCCTTGGTTATGAGTTTGGAAAACTTATGCTTGTTCTTCCTAGTGAGGGAATCATGGCATGTTACGTTTGCCATGATTCCTAAATACTACAAAACCTAGACCAAATCCCTATGCATATATGCTACCTATAAAAACTAGGAATGGGCATGTAGGAACTTAAACTTTGATGCTAAGGAGATAACATTGTAAACACTATACCATAGTGTGAAGGTCTACGCATACTATAAGGTTGGGAGACTATGCTATAAATAACATGTCCTAAGTATTAAGTTTGTGCTAATATTTAAAGGGTGGCTAAACCATAGGATAAAGGGTTTAAACTCATGACTTGGATGGACTGTAATATAACCTTGATTCACAAGCTATGGTGAGGGTTTATGGATGCGTTAATGGCCACCAGCTGGTGCCATTAATGCCATCGGGGATTGTGAACACACTTGGAAAAGAATTTAGGAATTTGCAATTTGTGCATTATGTGGTTTTGGCATTGGGGTTTCATGTGGTCTTTGCTTAGTTGGAGAAGGGAGGGGACCTCCATCGATTTGGAGGTAGTTTGGACTAGATTCTGTAAAAATGCATTGCTTCTTTGTTTTCTCCATGGCATGGTCATGCTTCTCATGCCATCGTTGATTTTTTTGCAGGTGAAAATGAAGGCACTCTTGGGTTTTCACACAGCTACGATGTCGATTTGGGATTGCTACTCCATGGCCATGGTAAGCCTACTAGCAATATTTACTTGCCTCCTCTGGTTCTGGGCATTTCTCAGCTGGGATTTTTTACAGGGTTGGGGTTTTCGATGGAACTTGTTGACTCTACCTTCAGGTTTTATAATGTAGCTTGCTCTAGGTTTTTGGATCTCGTTGGGAGGTTTGGGAAATGAGTTGTGGTTGCATAATTACTTGTAATTGTCCCATAGCTCACATATTTCCATTTAACATTATATTAACTTGATTGTTTGTAAAAAAGGATTCGTTCCCTCTTATGTTAACATATTTGCGCATTTGGATTTTATGTGAAGACTGTAATGTGTTTTGGTATATATGATTTAATTTAGAATTTTTAATAGATTTAACTATGTAAAATCGGGACTATGTAGTTATTTTAATGCTACATTTTAATACGTTGACTTACTGGGTTCGATTCGTGACTTCTAACTTATAGAATTTACTCTATGTATAAATAATGGTTTGGGTTTTAGAATTATGCACACCCCTCCATTTATATTGTTTGTAAATTATGTTGGGAAAGCTCATAGAGCTTGGGGCATTATTCCACGGGCTGCACCATTGTAGCAATGGTGTCATAGCCCATTGGTTTTCCACCGGATGCTCTGCATTAGCATTTAAATGGAGACTGTGTTTTAGACAGAGTATTGAAGTTTTGGTTTTGGATTGGCTTAGCGTGGGTGCAGGCCATGCCATGAATGGCATGTTCCTGTCCCAATGACTGCGATATATTAATTAGCATTTTAATTTCTAATTTGTTTATTAAAAGGATATGGCTATAACATCGAGGGTTATGGAAAACCTACAATATTATTTGGTTACTATCGCCTGAGTGTGTGAAGATGGTCATGCCGATTTTCTTACTGTTTGTGTATAAAATGCTTATAGTTCGTTATTAATGTTTTTGCCTTCAGTCTGTACATCCATAGGATTCCATGTCGCGACCTCTATTGGAAAAATGGGTGTTAGTTATTAATTGTTTAATATGATGCGACGGTTGTGTGTAGATTTAAATGGGACATTTAAACACTTTATGTTTTATAAAAGGATGGTTGTAATGATAGGACTGTGGATTATAACATTTGAGTTATGTAAATGGATGTGATTATTGACTAAGCGATTTGGACTGTGGAATTTATATAATAAGACAAAGGTTTGATATTGGACCACATGGATGGTCATGATGCCTTCTCTGTTTGGTTAATTATGATTATGTTTATTTAATGGAATGTTATGATATTTAATTTGTACTTGTTGAGACAAAGCTTGAAGGTCTTTAATGAGTTGTTATCTTCGATTTAGTTTTTGTCTATACTTAGTTGGTTTAGTTTAGAATATTTAAATTATGTACTTTAGTTTATAAATACAATAAATAGTATATTAATTATAAAACAATTTGAATACTACTATATATGTATTTCTATATATATTTAACTTGAACTTTTGAACGAATTTTGAATTTAAAGCAACCTTCTGCTGACCAATGAAATATGTCAGCAAAGTAATGCAACAAGTAGAACAATAATATGCTAACTCGTAACAACACCTAGATGTATTACACATAAAGTAAGCATGGAAATATTAAAGAAGTCAACTCAAAAGTACAAACCCTAGTAATGTACAACATATAATAGAATCTATAGCCTAAAACATAGTATTAAAGAAAATACAAACCCTAGCAGATTCTAACCAGAGAATCCAAGACATAGGGTTAGGAAATGCATTGAAAACATTTACCTAGCAAATCCAGTAATTAATTTAGAGAAATCGAATAGGCAGGCTAGGGCTTCGTACGTGATCTTGAAGATCTTTTAATGGCTGAACCTAGACACTCAAATAACCAACATTAACAATTCAATGCAGATCTGACCTTTGTTTGATGACCAAATCACTTGGGAACTACCACTTTCCACTTAACCATGACCTAAAACCATTCCTAGTTTAAAATTGGATCCCCCCCAGCTGGAATCCAACATGCAAGCAGCTTAGAGCTCCTAAGGTAGGATTTCCTAAATGGTAATTAGTTCTAAATCAATCCTCTTTTCCTTGTAGGAAAAGTTCTGGAAGAAAACACGAGCAAAAAAAAGAAGAATAATAATTCACCTAGATAAAAATCAGAACCGCAAGCCTTTGCTTAGCTTGAGTCTTTATAGACAAACTTTTCAGTCAAAGGGGTAGTTAAATCAAGAAATCCTTGATTTCTTGATTTAACCTTTTTTTAATTTACTAGGGTAATTTTCAATTCTTAACCTAGAAACTTTTAACTAGTTCCTAGTTAGTATTTCATAGATATTTAACTATTTATGAATCCTTTAATAATAAATAATAATTGGTGGAGCTTTTCTTCTTTATTTATCCAATTATATAATTAATCATAATTAATTCTTTATACATACTATGTATAAAATACTTAGTATTTAAAAAACTTAATAACATTTGTCTTCTGGCATCATGTGACATGATCCCTCAACTGAAAGACACTTATTTAGGAAGGTCAAGCAGATAGATGGCTCAGGTCTACTAGGATAGGCAACTCTAAAAATCCTTGCATGTTGGATTTCCTTCGTTTAACGTGATAGTTCTTCAATACTGGACGAGAATACAGAAATTTGAAATTTCATTTAATCACTTAAAAATAAGTATGATGAGATCAATATTATTCTTGATTCATTTTCACTTAGAGGTGATTTAATATTTACAATAACCCCTAGCACTTACCAGAGCCCATACTCAATGCTTATAATAGGCAATTACAAACATAGTGCAATTCTAGACCTGTCGCTCAACACTATATGGTAGGATGTACTTGTACGATACACCTAGGGATACAATGGCCAAGGATCCAATGCTCTAGATCTTATGCTCAACATCAACATGGAATTCTCTGGTGCTTATTCCTAATGTTTCCAAATTATCTTTTCATGTGTTACAGAGCTTTATGCTCAACACAAATGTAAGTACTCATGTGCTCCATAGTCTCTTGTTCAACACAAAACATCTCATTGATCATGTGCTTCAGGGTCCATGCCCAACACCAAACATTTCATCAATCATGTGCTTCAGAGTCCATGCCCAACACAACTAACATGTATACGCATATATCATCAACAATTGGCTTATGCCCAATATATAAAGGAATTCATCATGTTTATATGCAGTGGAGCCTTAGACCCAATATAAAAATAAAACATCAATATAAACATCATGATTAATAGGCGCGTGCCTATAAATGGTAGGTCCAAAATTCAGGATATTACAATAGACCAATTTTGTTTTTTAACCAACAATTGTTGAGCCTGTAAAAGTATAAAATAACAGTATAAGTTAATTGCGTTTCATAAAATAAACATGTAATAAAATTATGCTAAGGAATGAGCAATTGATAATCATTACAATAAAAACAATAATTTCCATTAAAAATACTGAGTTTGTGTCATGAAATGATAGGTGTGGTATTAACTGTGTCGATATTACAAGTCTTTAAAGAACATTAATAAACAACCTGTAGGTGTCACTAGAAGCAATTATGAACACTAGTGATCAAGCATTCAATTTTTTGTAACAAGTTTATCAGTGCTAAGAACACCTGCGCGTAACCAAGTTAAAAGTTCATTAGTTCAATAGAGCTAAGTAAGCCCACTAGATAAGTAAATACTTTAACTTCTCAGGAAGTAACATGGGAGAACTAGTCTCACCATTCCACCCAATTTGGTTCCAAAAACAAACTTAAGTTACAGCCAGGTATACAACATAAGCACATGTAAAATAGCAATGTAGTCTATAATCAAAGTATTTAATATACACAACCATGCATAAAAATAAAAATAGCTTAAGTAAACGAAATTTCGACACCAGAAATAAAAGTAGTAAACAAAATAAAAATTATAAATGAAGTAAGGAAGTAGGACGTAAGAATAGCTTACGACAAATCAGTAGTATGATAGAGTACAACACATTTCACAAGATAAATAATTCTGAGAATAGGTAGTGCTTAACTAGCCTAAAAAAAAAAAAAAACAATTTTTAGGGACATTACAATAAATGTGCCTTGGGAAGGGTGGCAACCCAACTTAGGGCTTGGTTCAATTGTTAGTTTGGCTCATCTAGAGCTATGCTTCTTATGCTCTCATCCTACATGGTGGAAAGAGGTGAAATGACAATGGCTTGACAGGTATGATGGGTGTTTTTTTTCACAGCATAATTTTCTTGTTTGGTTTGAATATTATTCATAGTTCTCACATCATGGATTTTCTCTATTGTAGGTTTGTAGGGGTTCCAAGAATAGGTGTGGCTCAACGGTCGTCGGCAAGGCCATGGAAAAATGGCATACCCCTATGGTAAGCCTTTTGTACAAGTATTTACTTTTCCCATTTTGGCATCATGTTTATGACTGAGTTTTCACTCATCGTTAGTTGGATTTTCTTCGGTCAGATCTGCATTTTGAAATCCGACAGGCTTGGGGTTTTGTTGTTGGTTTTTTTATTGCCTTCATTCCTAATCTTGAAATGTATTCGATTTAGTAAATGGGAGCTTTGTGCAGAAAAAAGGGCTTGGGTAACTCCTTGAAAGGCTCTCAGTATTTTGTAAATAATGTTTTGGTTATGTTAATGGAAATGGCCAGCACCATTGCATGCAATGGTGCAAGAACGGAAGTAAATAAATGTGTAAACTTTTTAATGATTTTGTAAAGGCTGTGTTTAAATATATATGCTACGCCGATTTCTATGGTTGTTAATTTGTGGAGTGTGTGGATTCGCATTCGTTGTTTGTGTTGGTTGTATGGATGAAATGGGTGACATTGTTGGGGACATGCCATATGGCATTGGTAGATGCAATAGTGTAATAATGTTTATGATATGATATGGGGTATGTCTATGGTGTAACCTTGCAACTTTCAGTCCTCGTTGGAAAACATAGACATGGTTGTAATATTTGGAAAATATTGATTTATTATGATGATTTAGATATGTAAAAGGACGAGGGATAATAGATTATGGTGTGTATAGTAAAATGGGTCTTTAGACCTCTATGTATAGATTTTATGTTTTTTTTACAACATTCGTAATAGTAATATAGCGTGGCTTTGTAAAATTTTAATAGACGCTACATTATTCAATCTTGGGCCATTTACTAAGATGAGGCTTTAATTTAAATTGATACGATTTGGGCTTGGATGCCCATAGGAATCGATCATGTGACCTCTATGAAATTATGCTTGTTTTAAAAGAATACTGTAATGATATTATGCCTGTTTTTAAATAATTACTGTAATGATATTATGTTGGTTTTTAAATGTTTTTTGTAAATAATATTATGTTGGATTTTATTTATGTAGGGACTTTTGTTTATAACATGTGATTTATAATAGGATTCATAGATATTTAAGGGTTTGAATTGTGATATTTGCAATTGATTATTTGTGTGTATAGTTGGTTTACTATATTAAGAAAAATGGATGTAGTTGATAGTAGTAAATTGTGAACCATTAGATGGTGTCGATACTTGGTCTATAGCTTTGATTTATGATAATATTTGTTTTAAAGAATAATGATAATGATTATACAGACCCTAAGAGGTCTTTGTTGATTTTTATCTTAGATTTATTATTTTAAGTTATGGTTATTCTTAGATGTAGAATATTGGGCTTATAATATTGTTTAAAATGAATTAGGGTTCTATTTATACATGGTATTGGTTAACTATATTTTATAGTTATGTTTGTTCAAAGTTTATTCTAAAACAGTGTTTTACTTCTACACATAGCTCTGCTGGGAATATGAAATCTTCCAGTCGAGTACATAGGCAAATAAACACATAGGCCCTGCGAGGATAGTTCCTAGGTCTTAGGAACCCATGTTTAAGATGTAAATGAAAATACATAAGTAAAACTAAAAGAACAAAACCATTGATAAATATTATACAAGAGTTAAATTATATCCTAGGGTTTATAACTAAAAATGTAACCCTAGATGAATTTGAAAGGAAAACAAAGGCACATAGGGTTAGAAAATATAATAGAAACACTTTCATAATCTAGCCAAAATTTATTCTAGATAATGAAATAGGCATTCAAGAACCACATACCTGAAAAGTGAAGCTCTTCTAATGGATCAAACATGCACACCCAATTACGTAGCATTAACAATTCACACTCATATCTGACCTCGGTATAGATGAATGAATCACTTGGGAACTACCATGTTCCACCCAACCATGACCTTGAACCGTTCTTCTTTTTAATATGAATCCCCTTGAGCTGGTTCCAACATGCAAGTAGCTTAGAGCTCCTAAATTAAGGCTGCCCTAACTGGTATATCACGTCTGGATCAGTTCTCCTTTTTCGTCCTGGGAAAAATGCTCTTCAAGAACTCTCTTGATAATAATTAGGAAGAATAATGACTCCAAAAACATGGAAGAGACCCTTGATCCTCTCCTTGTGTTGCGACTTTATAGACAGAATTTTTAGTGCAAGGGGTAGTTAAATCAAGAATCATTTGATTTCTTGATTTAACCCTTTTTATTTAATTTATGTACTTTTAGTATTTAAACTTAGGAACTTTTAAGTAGTTCCTAATTGAAATTTTGTAGGTATTGTAATATTTAATTTTTCTTTTAGTAATAATAATAGTAAATGGAAGTTTTCCTTCTTTCTTACATAATTAATATTATTACTATGTGTACTCTTTATACATGCTCTATATAAGATATATAATAATATATTATTGGTTAACATTTGTCTTAGGGTATCACATATTGTGATCCCAAGACTCACGACACTTTCTTCATTAAGGTCATCAGGTAGATGGTTAGGTCTACTAGGCTAGGAAAATCTAAACACCCTTGCATGTTGGATTCCCTCATATAACATGGTAGTTCTTCACTGCTTGATGAGAATACATAAATTCAAAATTTGGTTTAATCACTTATAAATAAGTCAGATGAGATAAATATTTTCTTGGGTTAGTTTCACTCAAGAATAATTAATTATTTTTAGTAACTGCTAGTGCTTACCAAATCCCATACTCAACACTATAAATAGGGATTTACAACCTTAGTGCAATTCTAGAGCTTCTCGCTCGACACCAATGCTAGGATGCACTTGTAGGATACATCTAGGGATGCAATGGCCAAGGATTTGATGTTCCAAATATTATGCTCAACGTCAACATGGAAGGATTCAGGGATTATGCCCAATGCTTCCAAATTATCTTTTCATGTGTTCTAGAGATTCCTTGTCAGCAAAAGTGTCTGAAACATCATGTGCTTTATAGCCTCTCGCTCAACACAGAACATCAATTTATCCATGTACTCGAGAGCTCCTTTATCAACACAAAACATCTCATGAATCATGTGATCTAGGGTCCACACCCAACAAAAGAAGATGCACACACACACACATACACACACACATAAATATCATATGCAATTGGATTACGCCCAATATATCGAAATAAAACATCAAGGTAACATCATAATCAATGGGGCTCATGCCCATAAGTGTTAGGTCCAAAATTCTAGATATTACATCCCTCCCCGCTTAGAACAACACTGTGCCTAGTGTTATAGGGACTTAGAATGAAATCATGAGATAAGGATGGGTAAGCCTTTCACATGGTGGATTCTCCCAAGTAGCCTCATCGGCTTCAAAGTGCTTCCGTTGCACTTTCAACTAGACTATGGTGCATTTCTTGAGCTACACTTCTCTCTTATCTAATATATGAAGAGTTTTAAGGGAAAACTACCGTTCATTTTCCATTTGTAATAAGGACCAATGAATCATATGTTTAGTATATAATAAACATATTTCTTTAATAATGATGGATGGAAAACATTACGGATTCTTATGTGCACAGGTAATGCTAGTTCATATTCCACTGGCCCTCTCTTGGCCAGTATTTGAAAGGGTCCACAAAACCTAGGTGATAACTTATTGCACCTTTCCAAGCTCAACAAGCTCCATTTTGCTTTTGCTTTCAAGTATACATGGTCTCATAGTTGATAATATTTATCTTTTCTTTTGTTATTCGCATAGCTTTTTTGGAGGTCTTGTTCTCCTTTAAGGTTCACCTAGACCTTGGTTACCAAATATTCCAAATCCTTCAATAAATCAGTCCCTAAAATGATTCGATCCACCAGGTTATCCCAAGTAATCAGTGTTCTACACTTTCATCCATTGAGTGCCTCAAAGGGACTCATATTAGCGGAAGTATGGTAACCGCGATTATATGCAAACCCTACGAGATGTACGTAGCCTTTCCACTTGGTGGGTTTGTTTATGACATACATCTTAAGCATGTCCTCAACAATGTGGTTTATACTTTCTATCTACCCATCTGTCTGTGGGTAATAAGCAGTACTAAAATTCAACTGGGTCTCTTATCCGAAGAATAAACATCTCCAAAAATTTTCGATAAACTTTTTATCTCAATTTGATATGATTGCGTTGGGTATCCCATACAATTTAAATATCTCCTTCAATAATATATCAACAATGTCTATTGCATTGTAGGTCAAATTCACTGGAATGAAGTGTGCTTCTTTTCACAATTTTTCAACTACTACAAAGATAGAATCATTTTCTTTCTTACTTTTCAGTAGACCTATGATAAAATCCATACTAATGACCTCCCACTTCCATTCCAGAATGGGTAGTGGCTACAGCAACCCTAAAGGATGTTGATGCTCATCTTTGACCATATGACATTCCTGGCATTTCGTGGTAAACAACGCAATGTCGATCTTTAACTTAGTCCATAAAAGTGTTTCTTAACAGCAGATATCATCTTTTGATATCCCAGGTGCCCCGAGTAGGGTGTCTGATGAGATTCTGTGAGGATGCCAGACTGAATGTCCCCTCATAGAATGTACAATCTCTCCTTGGACCATAGCAGTCCTGTTCGTCTACCTTGTACTATTTTTGTTGCTGAAACAACCTATCCTCTTAGACTTTATTAAGGATTTATACATCGAAAGGGTCAACCCAGTTGGTCATTCTAACGCTCTCATGCAAATATGAATCGATTTGAATTAAACTCACCTCATATATCATATGTGTTCGTCGAATCAAAGCATAAGCAATCTTGTTCTCTTTTCCTTTAATAAGATTTAGCTCAAAATGGTACTCGCTAAGGAAAGACAACCATCTGGCTTGCCTAGAATTCAGATCTGGTTGCTAGAATAAATACTTTAGACTCATATTGTCTATCTTCTGAAGGAATTTCCTTCCCATGAGGTAGTACCTCCACATCTTCAATGCATGAATGATGGAAGCTAATTCAATATCATGTGTTGGTTAGTTCTTCTCATGTTCTTTTAACTTTTATGATTCATAATAGATTGCATCATCAAGAGGACTCATCCAAGCCCTTCCTTTCTTACATCCATGAAAACAATGAAATCCCCATTAGGATATGCAATTCGTACTATTGGTGCAATCGTAAAAGGCTGCTTAAGCTTTTGAAAACTTTCCTCTATTAGGATTATTAATTCTCCCTTGGTAAAATGTCTATTAGATTAATTATTCCCTAACTTAGGAACCTTAAATTAATTAAATGAGTCCACTAGTGCAATTGGGTCCACATGGCCCAATGGGGCCACATGTACCAGGCATTGAAGTTTGGGAGAAAATACTAGAGGTTAAATACGACTTACTAAATACACATGCATCAGTTGGGGAGCCTCCTAGATCAATCCATACATTTTAGAAGCCACTAGGAGTCCTTGCATGGACCTACTTTAGTTAGTTGGAGTTAGCACTAGTTAGACATAGTTAGCCTTCAGTTATCTTCAGATGACTCACTATCAATTAGCTAGTGCATGCATTGCATGGATAATTCATGCATGCATGTGGATGAGAAATTTTGTTCACCTACCACACTTAGCTGCACTGAGTTAACTAGTTGTTACTGTCAGTTGGATTTATTGGTCATCGAAGAGTTGATTTGATGGAATCTGATATTGATTCGGAGACCTTGAGTTATAGATTCAGTTAGAAATAGTCTTATCCACTTGGATAATTCGAATTCACTCCTCATGCATTTGAACTATAGCTATTTGTAATCTATTGTACACCGTATATTATTATGATGAATATATTGTAAATTCCTGAGCAATACTTGTCCATTTCCTGTGTGGTTTGTTTTTCTTAGTTTGTGTTTTCATCCTCCATTCAATTTCTGCAACATATTAAGAATTCTCTACTTGAATATCATATGGAATTCCAATTATAACATGGTATCAGAGCCTTCTCAAGCAAGGTTTCATGCTTGTTTGTCCTCATTGAACATCAGAGGTAGCTTGGTTTCAACAAAAGTCCCCTATGAAAATTTGCTAGCTATGGATTCATTCAGAGCAGCACAGAGGGTGTGATGGAACCTGAAAACATGTTCACGTCTAGAGGAAAATCATGATTCTAGCAGTTCATATGATTCCAGCAGTGAAATTAGCAAGTTCTACATAGGTTGAGGGAAGCATTTGTAGTCTTCCAGTCGAAGCAATTATGAGTTCTCAAACTCTTGAGCCACAGATCCTTATGACCTCTAATTACCTTGATTGGAGGATTGATATGCAACTGTCCTTTCATAATCATGGCTACCACATGATCATACATGGATGGGATGCTGAACCTCATCGGCCCGTTGAGCGAAACTGAACCATTGTGATAAAGAATTCGTGTATGTAAGTACTTATATTTCTAGAGATCTCCTCTTCCATATGGAAAGATTGAGGACTCCCAAAGAATCCAAATAGAAAATTGATATCTTGTTTAACAAAAAATATGAGATTTGGGGATACATTATAGAGAATGAGTTGGTATCTTTACATACCAGCAGTTTCAAGACTATTGATAAATTCTTTACTAATTTCAAGTGTCTAGTACTCCAATGCAGACAGTGTGGGATAGAGTGGATGGATGAGTAGAATGTCCTCTCCATACTCAGCAAACTAGGCCCTGAGTATTATCTATTTGTTTCTATATTTGATTCCAAGCGGTAAAGATTTATTGATTGGAAAATTCCTTCATTAGATTCTTTTTCTGAGTCCTTAATCAAGGAGAAAGACAAGTTGATTTGAATGGGAGTCATCAAGACCTCTGAAGATCAATATTTCCTAGTTACTGAATCTTCCAAAGCATAAGAAAAGGGGAATTCAAAGAATAAGGAGCTAAAATTAGTTGATGTGAATCAACAAAATTTTGAAAGGGGCTCTAGCTCTAAGAGGAAGAAGAAAAAGTGTCCCTACTATATGGGGGGTTTTCATCCAGAAGACTCATGCATGATAAGACCCTCGACCAAATGAAATATCTATATGTTCAGAACAATATTTCCCTTCCACAAAGATTAGTGATGTCAGATGATGAAGATCAGACTAAATAATATGAGATATACTTGCATGCAAGCCTCTCTCCATAGAAGGCTTATCTGATAAATTTTGGAACATCCAACCAGATGGTTTCTTCCATGGAATCCTTCGTCACTTTCCCTATATGAGGAGGACCTAGCAGTTAAATGGGAGATGAGTCTAAAATACCAGATCTTGATATAGGTTCAAGTAAAATCCAGCATGATGATTTCATTCACTCTCTTACAGAAAAGCAAATTGTTGAAGATGAGGAAGAAGCATATTTTTCCCTACAATCAATTTGAATGGAAGAAAGTCTCCATGAAGTGACTCCTTCTCTTGCTGATCCAGAAGTGTATGACATATCTGATATATCATCTCCTCACATGGATGATCTAGAGGAATACATTAAAATATCTATTTGTGAATAAAAACACTCTTCCTATTCTTTGCAAAATTTCTCCAGTAATTCTTTAAATTTTCTGTATAGTTTACCTGTAACTGTTTCAGAAACGGTAGAGGAATTTGATTTCTCTATCTATAATAATGTTTTTGGTGTGCATATCAGTATAATAATTGATATTCTAAAAATAATATCTTATTATAATATGGATCCATTCACTCTCATTAATCTAGAGCTTCCAGTAAATTCCTACAGGATTGCATCCACCAAAAATCAGAATTTTGAAGGAGGAGAAAATTGTGCTTCTACTGTCTCGGTGGAGCAAAATTTTGGATCTGATATGAATATTTTTGGATCTGATTTATTTTCTTATCCGTTAATATGTGATTCAGGTTTCAATATTTGAGAGTCTTCAGTATTTCTTATAACTGGTTTCACCAATTTTTGTGTGACAAATCAAGCACCGCAAGTCTCCTTAAATTTTTCTGCTAAGAATTCGATGTTAGTTCTTTCTTAGGAATTTGATGATATAATATTTTGTGAATTATTGAATATTTATGAAGCTATATCAGATTATGTAGCTAAATCATTATCTCTCCACAGTCCTAGGGCTTCTCTACTTTTAGTCACATGCTCATCTCCTCACATAACTAATAAAGAGGCAGACATTCTGCATCTCCATGGACACTTGCTCCTAACACTTGGGGCTGATTTTACCACTCATGGTTTGCTGTTCAAGGCTGAGATATATAATTTTCTTGGTTTTTCCTCACATGGTTTTAATTCCAAAGAACCTTTTCTCTCTCTTCAGATGATTTCAGCTACTCTACATGGGTCCAGTTTTCACCGTCCAACTGTTTATATTTCTGATTGAGTTGAGTACATTGTTCTTATTCCAAAGCGGAAGATTCCTCCAAAAATAAGCATGTTATTCGGATTCATGGGTTCACCTGCAAAGAAGAACCAAGATACTACTTCTGCATAGTAGCATCAAATATTTTCACAAGTTTTTTCAAAATTTGTGTTCCTGTTTATTTTTGGGGGGGTGTTTCCCATGAGGTTTTCCCCCTTTTCCTCGATTCTATTAAGAAACAGTTGTTTAATATATTCTATATTGTATTTTTGTGACCTATGGTATTCTTAATAGGGCCCACAGTTGTCCAAGTTAGGATTCAGGGGGGTGTTAGGATTATTAATCCTCCCTTGGTCAAATGTCTACTAGATTAATTATTTCCTAAGTTAGGAACCTTAAATTAAGTAAATGAGTCTACTTGTGCAATTGGGTCCACATGGCCCAATGGGGCCACAAGTACCATTCATTGAATTCTGGGGGACAATACTAGAGATTAACTTGCACTTACGGCATGTACATGCATCAATCGGGGTGCCTCCTAGACCAATCGCTACATTTAAGGAGACACTTGGAATCCCAGCACCAACGTACATCAGTTAGTTGGAGTTAGCACTAGTTAGCAATAGTTATCCTTTAGTTACCTTCAGATGACTCACTATCAGTTAGCTAGATCATGCCTTTCATGGATAATGCATTCATGCATGTGGAGGAGCACTTTTTTCCACGTACCACACTCAGTTGCACTGAGTTAACTAGTTGTTACTGTCTATTGGAATTATTGGTCATTGTACAGTTGATTTGATGGACTCTGATATTTATTGGGAGACCTTGAATTAGAGATTCAATTAGATATAGTATTATCCACTTGGGGAGTTCAAATTCACTCCTCATGCATTAGAATTCTACCTGTTTGTAATCTATTGTACAGCGGATATTATTATGATGAATATACTATAAATTCTTGAGCAATACTTGTCCATTTCCTATGTGGTTTGTTTTGCTTGGTTTGAGTGTTCATCCACCATTTAATTGTTGCAACATAATAAAAATTCTTTGCTTCAATATCATATGGCATTCAAATTCTAACATCCTCGCACTTGGTCGTCCATAAGAACTTATTTTCCTTCTTTTGCAAAGCGGTCATGGGACAATCTATTCTTGACAAGTTCTCTATGAACTTTCGATAATACCCAAATAATCCTTAAAAGGACCTAATGTCAGTAACACTAGTAGGGGTAGCACTGTATCCTACGGCTTTAATATTTTCTAACTCCACAACTATCCATGTCTTGGAGATAATGTGACCCAAGTATTGTATATGTGGTTTGGAAAAATCACATTTAGTAAACTTGTCATAGAGCTAGTGTTCTTGTAACACCCATATCACTATCCGTAGGTGCTCCTCATGTTCCTCTTTACTCTTAGAGTAAACTAGGATGTCATCTATAAATACCAAAACAAATTGATCTAGATATTTACTGAATATACTATTCATCATACACATAAATTTCTTGGGTGCATTGTTCAACCTGAATTGCATTAGTATAAACTCCTATTGCTCATAACTTGTACAAAAAGAGGTTTTGTCAATATCCTTGTCATGAATTTGTACCTAATGGTATCCCAATCAGAGGTTGATCTTTGAAAAGATATTGGCTCCTCCTATTTGATTGAACAAGTCATTGATCCTAGGGAGTGGGTATCGGTTCTTGATAGTCATTTTGTTAAGCTGACAGTAATCAATGCACATCCGCATCATACCATCCTTCTTCTTTATGAAAAGTATTGGTGATCCCCAAGGGGACACACTTGGTTGGATATATCCTTTTTCTATAAACTCCTGCAACTACAGTTTGAGTTCCACTAATTCTGGTGCACTAATGTGGTAAGGGGATTTTGAAGCCGAAACTGATTCTCATGTCAATTCTATTGAAAAGTCTAGATATCGCTTCGAAGGTAATCCATGGATTTCCTCAAGGAATATGTCCTTGAAATATACAAGAACGAAAAATTACTCTATCTGTTGTTCTCTTTCGGCCTCTATGTCTTGTATATTTAATATAAACAACTTGCAACCTTTTCTAACACACTTATTTGCTTTTAAGGCAGATAGCTTCCTTACTGAAATGTTCTTTGGTATGCCTTGAATTTTCACTTTATTCCATGGCTATCTGTACACAAGATTGACTTTTCTAAGTAATTGATCATGACATGATGTTGTTCCAACCAGTCCGTGCTGATAAGTATATCATATGATCCTAAAGGTAGGATGTTCAGGTTTACTTTCATAAGAAATCCATTCATGTTTACCTCACAATCTTTAATGATTTCTAAAATTTTCCGTTTTGTACTTGTGGGTAGTTGTACCATCCAAGGTTCATCATGTTTTTATTTGCCTAGTTTACTGCACACATCAATAATTTTAGGCGATACATAGCTCCGGTAATCATCGGTGTCAATCATCTTTGAAATAGAAGTGTTCAAGATCTTAGCTTCTATCTCAACCATGGTATCCTGATGATCTACCTGTCAGCCATCCAAGGCTACATAAATATGCGGTGTTCTAGCTATGTACTCTATCGTTGCTTCTTCTTGTAAGTTGTGGAATACCCCATTGGTCTTGTTCTTATAATCTTAGGAATAACGAGGCTTGTTGCATTTCCATAATTTCATCAGTAGCGGGGTAGCATTGGCTCCCCCAGCTGCTACTGACTTGTTAACATTTGGAGCTACTACGTATAGCCTTTTACTTGATTTGTTGAAGTTCTTGTTCACTGGAAAAATATTGTTTTATTTCTTATACGGGGGTGGGTTAAAACCTGGTTTGCAATTGTGAGATAAGTTCTTAGACTTGCCTCTTTTTCTGTTCATGTTATGTTGTCTTAATTGTCCATGCTCTTATGAAAGCCTATCTCTGTGTAATGTGGCGTCCAAGGTTTTAGGCATGTCAAATTCAATCCATTCCCAAAATTTGGGAGGAAGACATCCTAAAAACTATTGTATATTTACATTTTTTTCCTTGATGTATGGTACATAACATAACAGATATAGAAATATGTTAATAAAATCATCCATAGACATGGATCCCATACGTAACTCATGAAACTCTTTCACCTTTCTGTCGAAGAATATTTCTGACAGATATTTTTCTAGAAAGATCTTGCAGAATTTAATCCAACATATTTCTCTTACCTCCTCTTTCTTGGTATGTTTCAAGTCTCTCCACCATCTCACTGATTTTCCATTTAAATTATAGTTGTCCAGTCAAGCCTTCATTTCACTAGAATAGTTATGAACTCGGAAATATTTTCTCATACCCAACAACCTTTCTTCATCTTTCTCCCCCATGTTCACCTCACCTTCTTAGGTTGGGGATGTTATTTTTCTGAACTCCCCCTGGAGATTGTCGTCACTTCTTTGTTTCTTTCTGCATGGAGATAGAGAGTCCTCACTAGAAGAACTGTGATCTTCTCCTTCTGGAGGTTTAGGGGTATGTTCCTCTTTTCCTTATTCTCTTGGGATGCGGGCCACTTATGATAAGGTTCCTTCTTGAACCTATTTGTGGAATTAGTGGGTTTCCCCTTCGTCCTTCCTCCCGTCATATTTGGCAACAATGCTTCATTGATTTCTTGCTATCCATTTCTTTCATTGATATTGTCATCTACGAAACTTTTCAATTCTACTTGAAGACTTTGTATGGTTTTCATAATATCATAAATCAGTTCCACCACCAATTCTTCTTCCTTTGTGGGGGTATTCAATTTCCCTTACCAACTGTTCTCGTCTTCATTGTTCATGATCTGAACTGTTCTGTAAAAATATTGAAATTACAAATCTTAATAATAGGAAAAATTTCTATTAGTTAACAAAATTTAAAGCATACTTTATTTTTCCTTGAAATGAATGTTTGATATGCCCATTAGGTCTCTTAGTGTTAAAACTGGGCTCTGATTGCACTTGTAATGTCCCCTAAAATTGGAAAAAAAAATTAGGCTAGTCAAAAGCACCTATCATGGACATTAATTGAACTTTATGGAATGTGTTGTACTCTATTTGTACTGATGTATTATCATAAGTTGTTCTTATGTCCTACTTTCATAATTCTCGATGCAGTTATTTTTATGTTACTTCTGTTGTCATGATGTTGATTACTATTTGTACTATGGTTAAGCATTTGTGTGTAAGTTAGATATTTTTTTACTTACTTCATTGTTTATAACATGTGCTTACTGTCGTATACATGATTCTAACTTGAATTTGTTAATGGATAAAGGGGTGGAGTGGTAAGACTAGTTTCCTTTGTGACCATCTGAGAGGTAATAGTTTCTACTTGTCACAATGGGATTTCTTAGTTCTAACGAACTAATGAATTCTTGTCCCATTTGCATGCAGGTATACTTGGTGACAGAAAGTTGTTTATAAAGCTTAACAAAAAGTGCTAATCATTTGGTCACTAGCGCTCACATTTTCAGCTCTATCCTAGTGACATTATACTGATTGTTATTGTTATCATTATGAACTTTATGATAGTGACAGAGTCACTACTGCACTTATTACTTGTGTGACACATACTTATTATTTATGTCACACTTAATTACCATGGTGTAAATGCTTATTAATTGATTATGCACTATCATAGTCTTACTATAAGGTTTTAACGTTGGTAATATAATTGCAAAAATCTTGGCTTAAACATTTCCATGGCATATTTCATATGCCATGGACTTAGGGCTTGAAGCCTAAGTTATTCAATGCATGAACGGGTTTATGCAATTAACAATGGTTTTGGGACAAGGTTTAATATCATGACAAGAACTATGGATTTGTGGGCTTTTGTAAATGATATTGGAGGCCAGGGTGGCGACATAAATGTGACTTGGAAAGGGTGGAAACCTAACTTAGGGCTGGTTCAATAGTTAGTTTGAATCATTTGTAGCCTTTCTTCTTGTGCTCTAGTCCAACATGATGGAAATAGGTGAAACAACAATGCCTTGATAGGTATGATGGGTGTTCTAGTTTTGCATCATAATTTGCTTGTTTGGTTTGAATATTATTCATACTTCTCACATCGTGGCTCTACTCTATTACAGGTTTGTAGGTTGGATCATTCGTAGCTCCTGGGAAAGGTCATGGGAAAATCTATACCCATACAGTAATCCTATTCTACAAGTATTTACTTGTCCCCTCTTGGCTTCATGGTTAAAACTAAGTTGTCACTCATCGCTGGTTGGATTTGATTGGGTCTGGTTTCAAATGAATGCATTTTGGGTTGGTGTTTGAATGTAACTTAAATGATCTCTATGTTTTGAAATGTGGCAGGCTTGCAGTTTTGTTGTTGGGGTTTTGATTGCCTTTGGGCTTGAGCTTGAAATGTATTGGTATTTAGTAAATGGGTTTTATGTGCAGCAAAAAGTGCCTAGGAAACTTGTCGACATGGCCTATGTATTTTGTAAATAATGTTTTGGTTATGTTACTAGAAATGGGAAGCGCCATTTCTTGCAATTGTGCAAGGCCAGAAGTAAACAACTATGTAAACTCTTTAATGATTTCATAAAGACTATGTTTAAATATATATGCTACATCGATTTCTATGGTTATTAATTGACTATGTGGATTCGTATTCATTGTTTGCATTGAGTGTATGGTTTAAATTGGTGACAACGTTACGGCATTGGTTCCATGACGTATGGAATTGTTGTTTCCCTCCATGGTAGCTGCAATAGCGTAATATTGTTTATGATATGATATGGTGGTTCTCTATGGTGTAACCGTGCAACTTTCAGTCTTCATTGTCGGTAAACATAGATAGGGTTTTAATATTTGGAAAATGTTGATTTAGTATAATGAGTTAGATATGTAAAAGGTTGAGGGCCAATATATTACACTGTATATATTAGAATGGTTCCTTCTACCTCTATGTAGAGATTTTATGTTTTGTTTACACCCTATGTATAAGTAATATAGTGTGGCTTTGTAAAATATTAATATCGCTTACATGATTCAATCCTGGGTTGTTTATTGTGATGAGGGTTTAATTTAAATGGATTCAGTTTGGGATTGGATGCCCATAGGAATCGATCCTATGATCTCTTTGAAATTATGTTTGTTTTAAATGAATACTGTAATGATATTATGTTTGTTTTTAAATGATTGTTATAATGATATTATGATGGTTTTTAAATGTTTTATATAAATGATATTATGTTGGATTTTATTTATGTAGGGACTTTTGTTTATGGAATACGATTTATAATAGGATTCATAGATATTTAAGCATTTGAATTGTGATATTTGCAATGGATTATTTTTGTGTATAGTTGGTTTACCATATTACAAAATCGTGGATGTAGTTGATAGTAATAAATCGTAAACCATTAGATGGTCTTGATACTTAGTGTGTAGCTTTGATTTATGATAATATTTGTTTTAAAGAAGAATGATAATGATTATACAAACCCTCAGAGGTCTTTGTTTATTTTTATCCTAGCTTTATTATTTCAAGTTATGATTATTCTTAGATGTGGAATATTGGGTTTATAATATTGTTTAAAATGAGTTAGGGTTTTGTTTATACATGGTATTAGTTAACTATATTTTATAGTTATATTTTTTTCAGAGTTTAATCTAAAATATTCTTTTACTTCTACACATAGCTCTGCTGGCAATATGAAATCTGCAAGTAGAGTACATAGGAAAATAAACACATAGGCCCTGCTAGGATAGTTCTTAGGTCTTAGGAACCCAAGTTCAACTAGTAAATGAAAATACAGAAGTAAAACTGAAAGAAAACAACCCTTGATCATTCTTATATAGGAATTAAATTATATCCCAGGTTTGATAATTACAAATGTAACCCTAAAAGAATTTGACAGGAAAATAAGGGAGCATAGGGTTAGAAAATATAATATTAACACTTACATAATCTAGCCATCACTTATTCTAGATAATTAAATAGGAAGTCAAGAACCTCATACCTAAAATGTCAAGCTCTTCTAATGGATGAATCCTACACACTCAACTACCTAGCATTAACAATTCACGGGTGGATTTGACGTCTGTATAGATGACTGAATCACTTGGGAACTACCATGTTCCACACAACCATGACCCAGAACCATTCCTAGTTTTAATTTGGATCCTTCTGAGTTGGTTCCAACATGCAAGTAGCCTAAAGCTCCTAAGGTAAGGCTCCCTAACTAGTATATCAGGTGTGGATTAGTTCTCCTTTTTCTGTTAGGATGTTTAGATACTTAGGAGTTAGTTAAGATAAACTTGTATAATATATCCATTAGGTAAAGTGTGTTTATTTAGCATGCATTTGTAAATATTCTAATCCGACGGTCATGATATACACTAGACATAAAGTGATCTGATGGTTCAAATTATCTTAGATCATACCTACCATTGATCTGTGGCTTAACACCCGATTGATCCATGATATCTATTTAAAGAGCATGGAGGGTAATTATCTAGTTGATCGATTATAAGAAGCTCATATGTAACTTTGTTTCTTTTGCATAATAAATTACTCCAAGTAGCTATTTGGTTGGGGTCGTGGACTGTTTCCCTCTTGAGGGTTTTAACCACGTGACAAACATCAGTGTGTTGATCTATGATCTATTTGTGTGAAGCATTTTCTCAAGGTGTTCGGTCTTTTGGAAGTACCCTATGTACTCGAGCATGGTATCAGAGCATTTATGAAGAGTTGCTTTGGGTTTTGATCAAGATTTGGAACCGGTGTTGCTGAAACTTTGAAAGGATTTTTGGTTCTGGATTTTATGTGCGTTTGGGGTCCATACAAGCTATTCCATTGCATCCATAGCACCATTTCCATTGAGAAATATTTTTCATTTAACCGAAAACCATTTCCGTTTGATCTAGAAACACCCATTTCGGCAAATCTGAAGGTATAATGTTACAGTGGCGGATTTTTTTAATTTTTCCTTTAAATATCTCATGTTTTTTTAGTTTTATTATTAGATATTTATTGTTTTAGTCTTGGTCTATTTCCTTCCCTGGTTACATATGCTATTTTCTGTGCACTTTGTGCAATCGTGGTGAATTAAAAACAGAAAAGGAAAATTTTTTTCTTGTCTTCTCGGGTACGTATGCTCTTTTCCATGCACCTTGTACGATCATGTCAAATTAGAAACAACATGAAAAATTGAAAATGTACACTTAATGGGTAAGCTAACAAAGATCTAACCCCATTGTGTGGAATTTTTTTTTTTGTTTCTATTTTTCAATTTTTTTTGTGATTTGCAAGGAAAAAAGGCAAGCACGAAGAATGAGAAAGAAGAATAAAAAAAAAAATCCCCCTTCCTCTTTCCATTCTTTTCATACCTTTTAAACTTATATCACTTGGTCCAAATTTGCTTTATTCCTTAATAGGTCTTGAGTTTAAGTCTTATTAAGCTTTGTTTTAGTGCATGCAACTACTTTTTAGTGCATGCAATTTCTATTTTCAAGTTACTTTATTGTAAAAGTGCATCTCACTTAAATAAAATAAAATAAAAAGTGAGTCACTTAAGTCTTTTAATTTATTGCCACACTATTTAAAGTAACATTATTGTAAAAGTGAACATCACTTATTCTACAAAAGTGATTCACTTAAACACAACTTTATTGTAAAGTGATTGTCAAAGGTTGATCTTGGGAATTGCGGGGTTCTTTTTTTAGTTGGTTAAGTTAATATCTGCCACATCACTATTGGGAACATATTCAACATTTTCTTTGATCAAGCATAAATTCATCATCCAGAATAAGTTTCTAGTGCCGTTTTTTTTTTAAATCACATACTTTTTCGAGCGCTTTCCATCCAGATAGTTAAATTCTGTTCTTTCAGTCATTATTTTATAGCATGGCCGCCCCTTGTGATATTATACTTACAAGTTCTAACTATTTCTCATGGAAATCTCGTATGGATGATGTTCTAAAAAGTAGGGGACTTTTCAAGATAACCTCAGGGAAAAAAATAGAACCCACTGATGATGATAAGAAAATTAAATGGGAAAATAGATGTGATGAAGCTCGTAGATTTATTGGGATGTCAATCTCTACTGATTTACGATTCCACATATCTAGAATTGATGAACCTGATGAAGCTTGGGAAAAGTTGGAATCAGTGTTTGGTAAACACAATGAAATTTGGAGTCATCAAATTGAGAATGATTTAATTTCCTTGAATCCAAATGATTTTCATGCTTGCAATATTATTTATCTAAGTATAAAACTCTTAGACTCTTATGTGTAGAATGCAAGATTAAAAAAAAAGACAAACAATGTGTTTATCATATTCTTTCCAAACTTGGACCTGCATATTCTATTTTCGTATCTACATTCTATTCCATGAAAGAATACTTGACTGCAGCTAGCTATCAAGAACCTATTCTTGAATCCTTTTGTGATTCCTTAATTAGAAAGAAATATAAGCTCATTCATCTTAGAATAATTAACAATGTAGATACATATGGGAAAGCCTTATTGTCCCAACAGAAATAAAATTCCAATCCTCCTAAGAAACAAAATTTTTGCAATAATAAGCCAAACAACAAGGGTCCAAAACCCTCTCAGTCATCTCCTTCTTTAAAAAATGACAACGATCCAATCCAAAAGGAAAGAAGACCGAGCATCATTGCAATTTTTGTGGGAAAGATAAACATGATGAATCTAAGTGTTTCAAGAAGATGACATCCTTGGAATCAACAATGAAGAAGCACCACATCATCCTAGATCATATTGAAAATCTATCTCTCATGGACATGCAATTTGTGCTTCTGGTTACTCTTATGCTGCATCTTCTTCTTCTACTCCAATTGAATGGCTCATTGATTCTGGATCATCTTATCATATGGGTAAGGATCAAGCCATCTTTTCTATTACGGATGAATGTAACACTAAACAAATATTTGTTGGTGATGATAGATCTCTAAGTGTTGTAGGATTTGGAATATTTCCAGTAGAAAATGGTCATTTCAGTGATATACTATGTGTTCCAAAAATTTCCTGCAATTTGTTATTATTTTATCAAGGTAAAACTGTGACGTTTACACCTCACCAAGTTGTAATCAAGGATTTAAAAAATCCTCAAAATTTCCTTGCTACCAGGACTGTTGATGATATTACCAGGTTGTACAAATTTAACAACTTTGGGTCATCACCTTTTCCTTCATTTTTTGTTTCTCATAATGATAACCTGAGCAAACTTTGGCATGAGTGATTTGGTCACTTAAATTATCGCTCATTGCAACAACTATGTAAAGAAAATATGGTGACTAGTCTTTCGATGGTATCTTGCAAGGGTGATGTTTGTTCTAGTTTTGTACTGGAAAAACATCATCGGGATAGTTTTGACAAGAGTGCATCTTGGAATGCCTGGGTTCCCTTGGAGCACGGGGGGTTCACTGAGTGAAATTCTCACATAACACGACCATTCGTAGGATATTAAAGATATCCCTAATTTCATGAAATATTAGAAAATGCCTCCTAAAATTGTATTGTTAAATCCTCTCCCAATATACCTTTCCAATAAGAAAACCCCTAGTTTCAGCAGATATTGCAAGTACATCAATTTTTAACAACCCATTTTTAATACCCCATTTATATCATATGATCAATTAGTAACAAATAGGATCCCTAATTCAACTTAGTATAGACAAATTAAAGATGTTAAATAATGATCCTACTGGAATTATAGGGCCGATTGATCAATATGTAGAGATGGATAATGGAAGATCCAATGAATTAGTAATGGGGAAGTAAAAATATGTAAAAGATAACATAATCAATATATCAATGTCAAAAATAATGTAAAATACTGATAGTCCAATACTTAGTGCAGTGCATAGAAAAGAAGAGAATTAAATATATTTCACACCACCACATGCCAATATAAAATTTTTAATCAAGTAAATATAAGTATAACAATATAGAGCTCATGTTTTCTATAAAATTAATAAATTAAACTCCATAAAAGTGAAAATTGGAAACCATTTCATGCATGTATTTTCATACCTTCCTATCAAAACAAACATCATTGATGTTTGAACCCAAATGAACATAAGAAATTCCTCTTACTTTCCACTAACACCATATGACAACGTGCATAGCTTAAATTTGGGTCATTTACAATATGGAATAAATTTCCTCCACTTCCTCTACATTTATTCTTGCAACCAAGAGAATTAACAACATTTAGTTACCTTTCCTTGGGTTATATCTAGTTTTTTTTTAAACATGAGAGGGAAAAATATCCATTGTTAAGTTTCAAGCATGCAATAGTTATAAAGATACATAGATAGTGAAACTTATATGATACCATTTCATGGTAATGATAACAAATAGGGCATGTAAATAAGGATTTATATTTTTACCTATATTCATATCAGTTCCAATACAATATAATATGATTGACTTGCACTATAAAAATTGAAATCACAATTATGAATGTTTCAAATATAACTTAATCAAAGAATACAAAATGTTGAAATAAATAATTAGTCAAGAAAGATTGATCTAACTTTTATTGGTTCTAGTGAGCCAAGAAATATTGAACTCAATTTTCTTGGTTGTCATCGAGCAAGATTTGATTGAATCTCAATACCCACCTAAACCCCAACTTAAAACATTTCTCTAGAAAATATAAGGATTTATAAGTTCATTGATTTGGAGGTATAAATCTAGCTTGCGATTTGGAGGTTATTCCTTAGCAGTAGTTAGGAGTGATATAAATGCATCCCATGATTTGGAGGTATGAATATAACCTACAATTTGAATGTTATTCCTTAGAAAAACCCAAGGCTAATATGAATCCAACCTACATTTTGAAGGTATGAATTGAGCCCTTGATTTGGAGGTGTGAATAAATCACACAATTTAGAGGTTATTCCTCATCCCACCCAAATAAAATAACCCCCAATATTTATAATTCTATGTAAAATTAAAACACCCCCCCTTGACCCCTTAAAATGAGGCAATATATTTTTGAGGTATTAAGGGGTATTCAAACCCCCAATATGAATGGACGTGATATGATATTGCCTCGCTAGTGAACCCCCCATGGCTTCGAGCTTGTGCATAGTGACTTGTCTATCCCTCTTCCATCTGCATCTTTTTTTGCTTTCAAATATTTCTTAACATTCATTGATGACTACTCCAAACGCACTTGGTTTTATTTCTTAAAACTTAAGAGCGAAGTATTTAACATGTTCTTGGCCTACAAGGCCCTTGTTGAAAAACAATCTCTTCATCAAACTATTAATTTAAGATCTAACAATGGAGAAGAATATGTTAACAACAAGTTCACTACTTTCTACACTGAACAAGGGATCCAACAACAACACATTGTTCCATATACACCAAAACAAAATGGTGTAGCCGAATAGAAGAACCACACTTTAAAAGAAATGACTAATTGTATGATCCAATCTAAGGGACTAAGTCTTCAATATTGGGATGAGGCCATAAATTGTGTAAATTACATATTTAATTGCACAACCACTACAGTTTTACAAGGTATAACACCTGAAGAAGCATGAAGTAAAATTAAAGCAGATGTAAGTCACTTTTTTTCATTTGGTTGTGAAGCATGGGCTCACATTCCGGATGAAAAATGAAAAGCATTACAGCCTAAAAGTGAAAAGTGCATATTTGTTGGATATTTTAAAGATGTAAAAGGTTATAGACTTCTTCAGCCCCATTCACATGATATAATCATTAGAAGAGATGTTAAATTTGATGAAAATATCTTGGCCTATGAGCCTAACTTGGCAGGTGTGCCATCT
The DNA here is from genome assembly GCA_001517045.1 of Pseudotsuga menziesii. Taxonomy (NCBI): domain Eukaryota; kingdom Viridiplantae; phylum Streptophyta; class Pinopsida; order Pinales; family Pinaceae; genus Pseudotsuga; species Pseudotsuga menziesii. Next base: position 268,414 of record LPNX010851720.1, read on the forward strand.
TTGGCCCGCGATCTTGATTCGACGATTGTGCCTTCTTCTTCTTCTTCTTCCAACTTCCTTGACAAGATTTCAACTCCAGTTTCTGATGATGACAGTCAGGATGAAAATCCACCTCCACCTTCCCACATTCCTCCAATTGCACCAACACCAATACTTCCTCAATGGGTCCGTTCAACATGTGAAGCAGCTGGTGATCTTGTCGGTGATCCTAGAGATCAATGTTGAACATATTCTTAGTTTCAGCAAGCCTCTTCTCTTTTGGCTCAAGTTTCTAAGAATCATGATCTAGAAATGTTTGTAGAAGCTTCAGGAAATCTAGATTGGGATGCAGCATGGATGAAAAATATCATTCCTTAATGGCGAACAATACTTGGGATCTTGTTCCTCTTCCAAAAGGAAGAAAACTTGTCAGATGTAAATGGGTCTATAGAACTAAGTATGCATTAGAGAGAAGTATTGAAATAATTAAGGCAAGGTTAGTTGCCAAAGGTTTTTCCCAAGTTGAAGGGATTAACTACAATGAAACCTTTCCTCCTGTCTCAAAAATGAACTCCATCCACCTTAATCTTTCCCTTGTAGCCTTACATAACTGGGAAGTCCATCAAATGGATGTCAAGTCTTCCTTTTTACATGGTGATTTACAAGAGGAAATTTACATGTGTTATCCACCTGAATGGCACCTCTCCATTCGAGTGCCGACATTCCTTATGTTGGCACACAAAAGGAAATTTATGGATTGAAGGTTGCCTAAAACACTATAGATGGGGACATTATGAATTACATTTATCATGCATCCAGCTGATTATTTTTACCTTTAAATATGTTAAGTGTTGTATTCTCCTCTTCCTATATGTAACTCATGCACATACGTTCCTTTCGTTAAATCATGTCACGTGTTCTACACGACTATCGGTAAGTGCATTTCGCGTACAGATTTGTATGCAGGTTCCCCTTAGAGCAACTCACGTGTCATATGCAAGTTTCCAATATTAATACCCACGTACACCTTCCTTTGACATTAAAAATAATAAATCGTGAATATTTGAGATTTGTAAATCCCTTAACCATAATCACCTTAACTGTCTCAACCTCCTCAACCCTCAAAACTTCCTTATTTCACCAAGTATAAATAAAGGCCTTGGGGAGGGTATTAATCAATCATACTTGTAGAGCAAAGTTATGCTGATGGAGTCTATTCAGAATTCTTTGGAGCAGTGGAACTTAGAATCCTTTGGTTGCGGAGGAGTCCTTTTCTCAGGCATTGGGTTGTAATATGAACTCATTCACTATTGTTAATAAAGAAAATCCTTCTTCCATATGTGTCTTGAATATCTTTCATGTATCATGGTTCAATGAATACTTATGATTAAGCACTCTGTATATGATTTACCTGACCTGTTTTATATACATGTATCATCTTGCACTTGGAGGATTTGCTCTTGACAGGGTGAAGGAGAAGCATCCCAAAAGGATTTGGAGGAGAAGTACAGCAGAAGAGGACAAAGCTAGGATCAACCGTCGTATATTGGGTGAGTCTATTCTATCCTCTTATTTCCTTTTCTCTATTCTAGGGTCGATTGCCTGCAAGTTTTATGAGTGTGTTGGTAACCCTAGACCTTCAGTTATAAGGTGTTTATTCATGTACAACAGAACTGGCGACTCCGCTGGGGAGCTCAGACTACTGTAAGTTGTTTCTGTCACCCCTGACCAGTCTTTTCCTTGATGTTTGTGTGTGGTATCTTATCCTGGTTCATGCTTATCATAGTGTCTAAAAGCCTTGTGTATTTTTCTTTTTTTTTGAGAAAACTTTTGTACCTGTACGCGGGTTTCTCTGCTACACAGTCGTGTATAGAGGCCTGCATATGCGGGTTGCTCTCTTGGACAGTCACATATAGTACGCGAGTTTCCCTTATACACAGTCGCGTACAAGCCTAGAAATAAGGATTTTTAGGCTAGGGTTTTCTTGTCCCTGTCTTTGTGTAATTCCTGTTTGGTATTTGGCTTTCTTCATGGATACTGTGCAGTTAGTCTGAAGACCTTGGTGACCACACTTGGTGCTTTCTTGTAAAGCCCTTGGGTTTTTTGTGTTTGGATCGTCTTTTGTTTGCATATTGAAGTAGGTTGGCATGCTTGGGTTATAGGTTGAAGTGTCTCTATCCGAATCAGTGATTAGGGTTTTGGGCATTCTTCCAGTTTATCTTCCGATAGTGGTTTCTTTTTCACTTACCTTTGTGAGTTTATAGTGATTTATTGTCATTGTACACACCCAAGCTAGGGTTACCATCTCCCTTTGTTGGTTGATTCTTGGTTTTATTGACCTGTTTAATTCAGTTTGCTTATTTTATACAGTTGATTCGTTCCAAGTATAGTCAAGTTTAGTGCATTTTAGGTGAATGGTAGAGTTTGATCATTTTTAAAAAAGTGAAAAGAAAAACATTTTCAAGCTTTGCATTTGCTTCTGCATAAGTAGTTTTCATTTCATCTTTAAAATATAATCTCAAAAACTACAAAAACATAGTCTTAGTTTCTCTTTATCGCTTGCATTTGTTCATCAATATATATTTACAAAAAGAAAAAGAAGTTTGCTTTAATAGTGGTATTTTGCTTTGAAAAAATACACCTTTACTTTTTTATTTCTTATCGAGTCAAAAACACCATAGTTCATCACTCCATTTCCTTCTGAGTAAGAAAAATCCCTTTCAAATGAACGCAATAATTAAAATTTACTAGTAATTTTTACTTTTAGGGGCCTTTCACCTACTAGCTTAGGCTAGACTTGTGGGATAGGAAGTGTAAACTTCCCATAAGTTTTAAAATTCAGACGTAGTGGACCTTTCTTTAGGTAAATATGTTAGGTTAAAACGAGCAACATTAAATAACAATATGCGATAAAATAAACATTGCGAGCAACATTCAATATAGACACACAATATACCCTGGAAACCCCATGCAGGGTAAACCAACACCAATGAAGATCTTCATTGCATGGCCAAAACCGGTCATCCCAGCCAAGTGAGCTAGCCATTGCTCACCTCCAGGCCTTTACAATGGATCCTCCTCAAGCCTTATAAAGGCTTAATCACATGCAATACCATGGGACAATACCATGGGCTACAACAAACCATGTGCCAAAACCATGTGCTAGACCTAAACCAACTTTGATTCGATCTCAAGTCAAGGTTAACCCTAACAATGCCCCCTTTAAACTTGACTTGGAGTAATCACCAACTCCCCTCAAATATTTACTGAAGAATATTACATACACCCCCCTATCACCTAGGGCTATCTCCTGACTTTACCAGTGAGTTACCAGGGGTATGCATGCCTTACCAGGTCTTACAGCCATATGCCCATTTACATGCAAACCACTCCATTACATTTTATTTTTAATGTGCCTTCATGGTGACTACACCATCACCATCCGTTACTTTATCCTCTTGCTTTCCATGATCGCTTCCTTGCTCATCTTTTGCCATGCTCCCTTTGTACCTACATCCAAACTCTGTCATTGATGTCCATATAAAGAAAAATCCATCTACCAGATTACATGGGTCATTGGCTGCTGTAACCGCCAATTCTCTAGGAATTCTCTTCACATACATGGCTCATCAATCTTGGTCCCAAAACTTAGATTAAACCATCTCGCATTTCTCCCGCAATCGAGGACTCAACCTCTCCGATCCACATCAAGCTAGGCTATGAGTACACCTACCACCCTCGTACCTACCTAGTGGTTCATTCCACACTTGATGCAACATCCCTTCTTTCCACATAAGAGGGATACCTTGTGCTTTTAGCATCCAGAGAAATCCAAACTTTCCTATGGCTAAGTTTCACATGGACCAAAAAATTACTCCTAGGGTGTCGGGTACAACCGAACATGCACCCCACAATTTGATTCAACATAGAAACACCAACGAGCATAACCAAACCAAACCATGGCTCTGATACGAGTTGTTAGGTTAAAAAAAGAAACATTAACATAATAATATGTGAGAAAATAAACATTGGAAGCAACATTCAACATAGACACACAATATACCCTGGAAACCCCATGCGGGGAAAACTAGCACCAATGAAGATCTTCATTACATGGCCAAAACCGGCCATCCGGGCCAAATGAGCTAGCAACCGCTCACCTCCAGGCCACTTTAAAATGGGGCCTCTTCAAGCCTTATAAAGGATTAATCACATGCAATACCATGGGACAATACCATGGGCTACAACAAACCATGTGCCCAAACCATGTGCTAGACCTAAACAAAATTTGACTTGATTTCAAGTCAAGGTTAACCCTAACAATCCCCCCTTTAAACTTGACTTGGAGTAATCACCAAATGCCCTCAAATATTTAACAAGGAATCTTACATACACCCCCCTATCACCTAGGTCTATCTCCTGACTTTACCGGTGAGTTACCAAGGGTATGCATGCCTTACCATGTCTTACAGCCATATGCCCATTTACATGCAAACCACTCCATTACATTTTTTTTTCATGTGCCTTCATGGTGACTACACCATCACCATCTGTTACTTATTCCTCTTGCTTTCCATGCTCGCTTCCTTGCTCGTCTTTTTCCATGCTCCCTTTGTACCTACATCCAAACTTTGTCATTGATATCCATATAAAGAAAAATCCATCTACCGGATTACATGGGTCATCGGCCGCTGTAACCGCCAGTTCTCTAGGAATTATTTTCACATACATGGTCATCAATATTGGTCCCCAAACCAAGATTAAACCATCTCAAATTTCTCCCGCAATCAAAGACTCAACCTCTTCGATCCACATCATTCTAGGCTACGAGTACACCTGTCACCCTCGTACCTACCTAGTGGTTCATTCCACACTTGATGCAACATCCCTTCTTTGTGCATAAGATGGATACCTTGTGGTTTTGGCATCCAGATAAATCCAAACTTGGCTACGGCTAAGTTTCACATGGACCAAAAAATTACTGCTAGGGTGTCAGGTACCACCAAACATGCACCCCACAATTTGGTTCAACATAGAAACACCAACGAGCATAACCAAGCCAAACCATGGCTCTGATACCAATTGTTAGGGAGAAAATGAGCAACACTAAATAACAATATGGGAGAAAATAAACATTGTGATCAACATTCAAGATAGACAGAAAATATACCCTGTAAACCCCATGCAGGGTAAACCAACACCAATGAACATCTTCATTACATGGCCAAAACCGGCCATCCGGGCCAAGTGAGCTAGCCACTACTCACCTCCAGGAATTTACAATGGAGCCTCCTCAAGACTTATAAAGGCTTAATCACATGCAATACCATGGGACAATACCATGGGCTACAACAAACAATGTTCCCAAACCATGTGCTAGACCTAAACCAACTTTGAATCAATCTCAAGTCAAGGTTAACCCTAACAAAATCCTTGACTTTATCAATTGTATCTGGGAAGCTCCTCTCAAAAGGGAGTCAAGCACGAGGCTGCGTGGAGGCATTGGACTGAGGAGATAACCCTCTGATTCCTTGTCAAAATGTAAATCAGGACTTTTACGCATCTTGGGATTCTGTCCTAGATAGAGTTTCGGGGTCAGTTACCCTGCCCATGCATACGATTCTAGCTTGCGATTGTTCCCCCAGACTATTGGTATAGCTAAAGTATCCTTTAGTCTCTTGACATTTACGGTTCATACCTAGGTAAACCAGAAGGTTATTTCTGGTTCACCTTGGATGGGCTTGGAAGGTAACCCTTGTTGTAAGTGTAGGAGGGCAGTGGGTGATTTCTTCGCTTGTGCCTAAGAACCACTTCAAGGACGCCAAGTAATCATTCTTAAGCTTTCTTTGGGAAAGAACATCTTTCACCCCTAATTGATCGTTTGAGGCTTTAGGATTTTTATAGTGTGTGCTCTGTGGTTTTTCCTGTGTTTAGTTGGCCTTACGGTTTCATTTGTCAAATTTTCAGTCGTGGAGGAACAACCTCTAAGAAGGTCAAGAAGGTTGTGAAACCTTCCTCCTCTCGTCACATTGGAGCCTCCACCTCCACCCCAAAGGTGGAGATTGGACACGGATGGTTCATTTGAATCGGTAGGAGTAAGCGAAGTTCTAGGTGAACCAGAACTTATAGCTAACCATTTTGATCTTGATACAGTTGAGATAGAAGAATTGCAGACTGACGAGTTTGTAAGAAATCTTAACACACCCTTAACTAATTTAAACGATCCTGTGATCGTTCAGGTTAGACCATTTAATTGACCTGTTTTAGGTGTCCCTATGGGTAGAATTATGTCTTCTATGGGAGAAAGTTATTTTTTGTTCACCTCAGCCATTCTAGTTGAAGGGGTACTACCTCCCACAGTAAGTGCCCCTAGATCTAGTATACCTTCTACACCTTTGAATCCAGCAAGCTGGGTGGTTCAACCATCGGTTCACTCAAACCTAGCAAGTACTTCTAGTGATATGGTTACTAGGATCCCTAGTTTACCTACTGTTCCTTATTCATTTCCATATACTACCTAGAGTGGTCCAGTATGATCCTCGGCATTCGTCTAAGGATTTCCTTGGAATGGGGGCACATTTCCCCATCCACTCCATACGTAGGCCCATCACCTTCCTATGTAGGAGTGTAGTTTGGGAACAATACCTCTTATGGGAAAAGTTTCCAAACTCTGATTTCGGCCCCGTTTATGAGCTCTCCCTTTTCGTTTTTTAGCGGAGGGATACCAGCTCCTGTCTTTTAAACCCCTGTTTCTATTGGGACGGACTGAACTTTTCTTATACTCCACCTCCCACACAAAATCCTGTGGCCTGTGGATGGAATCCATTTCAGAGTAATCTACCCACTTCGCAATCAGTGGCAGGGGGAAACCCCAATTTTACCTATGGGAATTTGGGGGCAGGTCCCTCTAATTCCTAGGCTGGCACTTTTAGTACCCCAGTTCAACCCAAACTTCCATTCCTGGCAACATTAAATTTGACATATTTGTCAAAGTTGATGAATGACCCGGTGAGGCATGACCCCTTGTGGCCACCTGTTCCCGCCAAACTGCCATCGGACATCCCTAAATTTGAGGGAAAAGTTGGCGAATATCTTGGGGCTCATGCCACCACATTGCATTTATGGCGTTCTACAAATTCACTGAATGAAGATTCAATTAGGTTGATGCTATTCTAGAGAACCTTAACAAGTACCGCAGCAAAATGGTATATTGAATTTCCTTCTGCTGCTTTCAGTAGTTTCTGGGACTTGGCTAGTGCATTTCTTAGCCACTTTCAGCTTCCGGTCCAATATGATTTTGGAACAGACTTGTTATCTACCTTTAGGCAGAACAAGCCTACCCACATCTCGGATCACATCCAAGAATGGAGGAGGCAGAAAATCCTTATAAAAGCAACTATCCCTCTTGAGTTCCTTTTAGAGTGGTTCTTTAAATCCCTGTTGCCCTACATATCTAAGGACGTATCCACCTCAGGAGTGATGAATGAAGAAAAAGCCATTCTCAGGGCCCAGCAACTGGATTTGATTTATTCACAATCTGGGATCTTGTATGAGATTATCCCTGAGGCATCGAGGCCTATGCACGATTCGGAGAAGCCTAAGCCTAGACCCCACGCCGATGTTGTGGTTGGGTTCGTTAACTCTCTCACCGTAGAATCTTTGGCTAAGTAAATTCATCATTTGTCCGTCAAGTAGTCTACAGTGGAGGCAGCAAAGGCTGCCCTGTCCCCCCAGAGTGCAAATGTTTTTGCACAAACCTCTCAAAAGGGAAATCAGCAGCTCAGTGGGAAGAAAAAGAGAGGAAAGAAGGGATAGGGAAACCAAAACAAGCATAAGCGCACGAACAATGTGGATGGGGGCAAGAAAGAAAAGTAGAAGGTCAAGTTCCCATGTAAGTTGTGCCACAAGGACCATGTTAATCACCTTTGTCCCCTTATGGAACAAGCCCAGAAGTTGCTTAAGGCTCAACAACCGGTTGTCCTGAAGGATCCTTTTCCCCAAGGACAGAACTCTGCTTCAGCTTCTAATGTAGCAGCAAGAACTCAAAATTCCCCTGACCCAAACTATATCAACATGGTTTGATCTTCGACTTTGTTATAGATGAGGAATAAAAATTATGAGAAAGAGACTCCTGAGAAGGGTAAAGATGTAGGTGAAACTTCTAACCCTCTCACGATAGAGAATCCTGCTGAAACGATGCCGAATATACCAAAAGGTTCCTAAAGAAGACCATGCATAACCCTAATGCTAGGGCTTCTTCAAACTACTCTATGGTTGAAGATTTAGATTAAACACCATGTGGAATGTTAGCTTTAGAGGTGTTATAGAGTTGTCTCACTCAGCAGGATGCTCTCTTAGTAGCTTTAGGCAGCATGGATTCGTTGAGTCTCATGGCAATGTTTCATTTGTCTGATGTTAAAATTCACCTAACTTACCATGTAGCCTTATCAATAGATGTCATCCATGGTGGAAAGACCATTAGAAGGGTAGTTGTTGATGAGGGTGCTTCTACATGTGTTATGTCCTTGACCTGTTGGAAAGCTCTCGAATCCCAAGAGCTGTTTCCATCAAACACTCTACTTACCGCTTTCGATGAAAGGTCCTTTCATCCACATAATATCCTGTCAGCTTTTGAAATTAAGCTGGCAGGGAAAGCAGTGTCTGTTGAGGTAGAAGTGATTGATGCTTCTTTGGACTATAATATGCTTCTGGGAAGGAACTGGACTTATGCAATGTCCGCTATTGTGTCAGCCATTTTTCGTGTAGTGGTTTTTCCACATGAGGGCAAGTTGGTTACTATTGATCAACTTGATTATACTCAGAAAGGTAGTTTAGAGTCTAAAGAGTCTGTTGTGCCAGTAGTTGATTATGTCAAACCTGCTGCACAGAGCTTGGGGGATGGAATGTACACATCACTGATGGGCACATTTAATTTTCCATCCCCAGTTAATTATATTGGTTCTACTAGTGTGGGGAGGTCCATAGCTATAGTCGTTGATAGGACTGATCCTTGGGTTCTCCCATCCCCCCATGAACTAGACGTGCCCTTATTGGTAGTGGAGGTAACTTATCAAGCTATCACTCAAGCCACTATTGATCCCATCCCAGATCCTCTAATAGTCTCGGAAGATCTAGAAGAAGTCTATTTGCTTGCATGGGCGGAAAAATCTTTGCACTCTATATATTGTTTAGACATGGTTTTACCTTCTGATGAAGCCATTTTGGAAGCCATAAGTGGACGTGGTAATATTTGTGAGGATCTTCATCATCGTTCCTATTTTCTTCCAAAACTAAGCAGAATAGAAAATCAAGAGTTTTGTTTGAGACTATCAGAAGATGTTGATATACCTATCAATCCCTTACCCAGGGAAGGAATGTTTGCCAAGGGGAATATGGAAAATATTTCCACCACTATACCTATTAACATCTCTGTGAACCCTGATGTCGTGGAAAACATATATATAGGTGCAAATTCCTCTCCTGAAGAGATTACCATCTATACTGCCATGTTTAAGGAATTCCGCGATGTCTTTGCCTAGTCATATGAGGAGATGCCAGGAATAAATCCATCAATTGTTGAACACGAAATCCGAACATATCCTGATGCCAAACAGGTTTGACAAAAGTTAAGACCTATTAACCCGCGCAAAGCAGCGGCTATAAAGGCTGAAGTTGAAAAGCTGTTGAAGGCTAGTTTTATCTATCCCATAGCTTTGGAAGATTGGGTATCCAACCCTATTCCTATTTATAAGAAGCAAGGGACTATCCTCATCTGTATGGACTTTAGAGACCTCAATAAATCTTGTCCTAAGGACAACTATCCCATGCCATTTATAGACTAGATTATAGATGCTTGTGTGGGAAGTGAGGTGTTCTCGTTTATGGATGGTTTCTTCGGATACAATCAAATTCAAATAAAACCAGAATACCAACATAAAACTGTTTTCATTTGTCCTTGGGGTACCTTCACATATAAGAAAATTATTTTTGGACTGAAAAATGCAGGGGAAACCTTTCAATGGGCTATGAAATTTTCCTTCCATGATATTAAAGCCATTGTTGAACCATACCTTCATGATCTGCCGGCACATTCTCATAAGAGGATTCAACATCCAGATCATTTCCGGTTGATATTTGAGAGATGAAGACATTATAAAATCCGCTTGAATCCCCACAAGTGTGTATTTTGTGTTGAATCAAGAAGATTGCTCGAGTTCATTGTCTCTAGCGAAGGAATCTAGGTGGATCCATTGAAAGTTGAGGCCATTGTAAATATACCTCCTCCTCGTTCTATTAGGCAAATTCAAAGCCTGCAAGGAAAGTCTAATTTTCTTCAACATTTTATCATTAAATATGCCAATATTACTAAGGGTTTCCTGTGCCTACTCAAACAGAACACCCCATTTATATGGGATGAAACCGCACAACTTGCTTTTGAGGCATTGAAAAAAGATTTGTGGTCGGCACCCTTATTGCATCCGCCAGATTTTTCTAGGTATTTTATATTATATCTGGCTACGTCTGAGTCGAACATTGGGGTAGTACTAGTCCAGGAGGATGATAAGATTGTAGAGCATGTCATTTATTATCTTAGTCATGCTTTAGCTGGACCTGAACTTAGATACTCCCAAATTGAGAAATGAGCCTTAGCAACCGTTTATGCTGTTCAGAGGCTACATCACTACATTTTACTAAAGACCACTATAGTAGTGGTGGATGTGAATCCATTTCAATATGTTTTATCTCAATCGATTGTTAGGGGGGGATTTAACAAATGGATAGTCATTCTTCAAGAGTTTGACTTGGATTTCCAGTCCGCTAAGAATAAGAAGTCCTTAGTCTTTCCTGAACTTATAATAGAATTTCCTACTGAAGAAGATGTAGCAGTTGAAGATGACTCATTCCCAGATGAGCACATCTTCTTGATATCCACCTCTGATCCTTGGTATGGGGATATTCTTATATATCTCCAGACTTTGAATTATCCTATAGCTTCCTCAAGGGAGGAACGATGTAAATTACACCTTCATGCCAAGAACTACCTCATCATAGGAGATACATTGTATTGAAGAGGGGTAAATTCCATTTTGCGTCGATGCCCTACCCATGAGGAAGCACAGATTATCTTGAATGATTCCCGCAGTGGAGTGGGTGGGGATCATTTATCTAGGTTAGCAACAACCTAGAAGATGTTATGTTCCAGTTATTTCTAGCCCACGATCTTCAAATATTGTCTGGAAGCAGTGAAGCACTGTCATCCGTGTCAGCTTTACACTAGGAAAATGCAGTTACATCCTGCTCCATTATTTCCCATTGTCTCGGTAGGCCCCTTCATGAAATGGGGGATTGATTACATGACATGCAACCTAGCCTCGGTTGGGGGGCATAAATACATCATTGTCGCTATTGACTATTTTACGAAATGGGTAGAGGCAATGCCTACTTTTAAAGCCGACGGGGAAACGACAGCTTTCTTTGTATTCAATCATATTATAGCATGGTTTGGTATACCCAAAGTGATTGTCACTGACCATGGCAGTCATTTTCAAAATAGCATGATGATGGAACTGACTACCATGCTCGAATTCAAACAAGAACATTCATCTTCATACTATCTGTAAGCAAATGGTCAGGTTGAGGCTGTCAACAAAACTTTAAAAACTATCCTTAAATGTACAATTGATGCAGCTCATTCTAACTGGCACATCATGTTGTATCCTACTCTTTGGACCTATCGAACTAACATAAAAACTACTACGGGTTTCTCCCCTTTCCAACTCATTCATGGAGTGGAAGCAATTACTCCGATTGAGTGTGAAATCCCATCTTTAAAGATAGCTATTCATGTCTTACCTGATATGAAGGAGCTTGAGGAACATCTGGTACATTTAGAACACCTTGATGAACATCGTAGAGATGTGTTGACTGCTAATCAAGCTCATAAAAATAGGGTCAAAACTCAGTATGATAAATCAGTCAAACCTCGGGTTTTCTCTGAAGGGGAACTTGTCTTGCTTTGGGACCAAGACAAAGAACCCCTGGGGGTAGGAAAATTCAAGGCCATGTGGTTAGGACCTTATGTCATTTCGAAATTTTTGAAGAAGGGCACATATGAGTTAGTTGATTTTGATGGGAACACGCTGCCTAAGCCTAGAAATGGGCTCTACCTAACAAAGTACTATGCTTAGGCTTAGCACTTTTTCATGTATTTTTATTGTATGTATTTTTTTGTACATTAGGTTGTCCATTTTGTTTTTTATACTATCTGCTGGTTGTTGCAGATGTCTTCTGAAAAGTATATAGGGTTCAATGACGACACCAGCCGTCACACTTGTAACCTATCTTCAGCAGTGTGGGTTATTTATTCTCCCTTAGGATAGCTTGTTGCCACTAGAGGCGCTTGCTTAGGTCCTGCTTCTAATAATGTTGCTGAGTATAGGGCTGTAATTGAGCTTTTATGGGATGCTTTGTCACGTAGTATCACCCAGCTTGAAGTTCGTCTAGACTCTCACCTCATGGTTTTCCAGCTCAATCGAGCTTATCAGGTATGAAATCCTATTCTATTACCTCAGTGCATGCAAATTTAGTTATTGGAAAGAAATTTTGAAGTTATTATATTCAATCACATTCCATGAAATCAGAATCAATTGACTGATGCATATGCTAATTACATTTTAGATTGGCATCTAACACACATTTCATAAAGATATACAACACACATATAAAAAACATTTGTAAATAAACCGACAACAACAACAACATATCTATATATATATATATATATATATGTAAAATATCTGTCCATATATAGGTTAAGTCTGAACCTCAGATCCCATCATAACGATATAATATACAAAAATATACAAAAATGTGGATCACAGTCCATCAAATGGTCCTAGATCTACGTAGGACCACCATGGTCACTTCGACCACCTTGGTCCCCATAGTCCCTCTATACTATGGCTTCCTCAGCCTCTTCAGCTTCGGTAGCCTCCACAGCCTCTATGTATATAAGAACTGCTCTGGCCACTCGCCTGAAAATACGTAACCAGACTAGTGGAACTCCAACAATGAACTCCTACATGGCAGTCGGGATATGCTCTATCCGAAAAGTGGGCACTCTTTGGGTCAGCCTGGCCAGCTTCTCCTCTAGAACCCTGATTGGTCCCGGGTCTTCGTCTATGATAGGACGAACAAACATGCATGGATGCCCCTCAAGGTGGACCGGTCCAATATCTACATTTTGACACATTTATAGGATTAAGACTTGTACATATGTATATATCCATTGTTTTAAAATTCATAAAATTTTTTAAAATGATAAAAAATTAAAAATTCTTTACCTAGCTCTCCCCATGCTCCTCCTAGAGGGAGGAAAAGGTCCGGGTCACCTCGAAAGTCCATACCGGCATATGAAAACTGCTCTAGTGCTGGTAGTTGTCATTCCCACCAGATATAGAAATCATCATCGTATACACTATGCACTGTGTCTCCTCCTCCTTGACAGAGGAAGATGTCTCTCCACCTACTCAGCCTCGGCTGACGTGGAGATCGGACTGGTAGAGGTATGGCGGGGCTCAACCCTGGTACTCTCTCAAAGAAGAAGGAAACCAATATGCTCGCATAACCAAAGTTCTTTCACCTTCCTCTTTTGCAATCGAACAGTTGTCTTTTCATGATAGGGACAACTACTGAACATCAATCATAGAAAGCACCACGAAAACAATCGACCGCCAACCTCATTTGGTTCTTTGTAGCCAAATGTAATAAGGAGGATCCTAAAATCCTCATGATGGTGCTCATAAGTACTTGTAGTGTAAAGTCACGGATATGTGTAATAAGGATACAACTCCCTCTCTTTTGGGTACCTGGTGTACAAAACACATCTATATAGTTCTGGACACTTAAAGGGTCACCGCCTCGGTCGGTGCCCTCTAAGTTGACTGATTCTCATTGATGTGATAGACCAGTAATGAAATACATGTCATCAAAAGTAATCTCCAAAGTCTCACCCTATAGGTCAAACATCCCCAAATCATGATCCCAATAATTTACCATGAACTCCAAAAGGCGGACATTGGCCCGCATGGGTGATGTGCAAAAGAACTTTAATAGCCCACTTGTTTGGAATGCATGTATAGCGGGTGCACTTTGGAGCACTTCTTGGCCCATTTTTTCATGTTCCCATTCCCTCCATTCCAGCACCATCTTCACACCTAGCAAAACAAGTAATTTGATTCATTAATTTCATATAAAATTTCAATTTTTTTTTACCATACTTAGCTTTTTATCCTTCACACAGTACACATGACTATCTAGTTAGACATGTCGTGTACTATCCACGACTGTCTATAAAGGCAACTTGGAGTGTAGGCTTACCTGCAACTTATGGAATTTGATTTTGTCGGCTAGATTGTCCACAACGATCGAACAAAGGTAGAGGAGAAAACTTGCTTTTTATGGATAAAAATTCCAAATGGTAAGTTTTGTTTTGATTTTCAACTATTTATAGAAATTTTATTTCTCCAAGTGGGTTTTTTCCTATAGTTTGAAAATCCATTCAACTAATACCATATTTCTTTTTGCATTGAAACAGGTTTTTCATCATTATAAAGTGTTGTTGCTCCAATAGGGTGGTTTGTCATTTCCAATACATTTTTGGCATCTATATTCAATCCACATTAACCTTAGCAATCAATATTTTTCCTTGGACTATGGTATTATAAATCATTAGTTCCTTGTTTTTACCATTGCTCTTCCATGGATAGGACCCTTTTTTCATGAGTATCTTCCTTCCAAGCCTATGTTGTTCTATGGTACTCATGCCACAACTGTTTTAGGTACAGGGGTGTCCTTTTAGCTATTTTTCACGCCAAATAGAGATTCTTTTGAATCTCTTTTTACAAGCTATCCCTTTATAGGATTCCCCACCCTTATGGAGTTTCTTTAGGCCCAGGTCTGACTCCTTCAAAATAGACTTGACTGCCGAGTTAACTTGTCCATTCAAGCTCATTAAGAATATGTGAACGGGTATCTGCATTGGTGGTAGGTTATCTCTTTCTCAGACCATGTGGAATAATACAAGAAAGGATGCCTCTCTTTTCTATTTTGAATTGAGAAGAGTATTCTTAGGAATAGGTTTATCACTTTTTCAGACCCGAGGGACTAAATTTACGGAAAAGGAACATCGAGTATGAGCTTAGTTTTCTCTTTTTTATGCTCTGGACCTAAACATGAAAAAGATTCCGAGTGTACTTTGTGTCTTTGTCATGCTCGTTAAACACTTAACAACAAAGCAACGAGTTTATTGTTGTAAGCCCCATTTCTCATAATCAAATGGATCTTTCTGAGTGATCTTGCTTTCCTTCACACTCGTAAAACACAAGCTATTTTATGCTGTTTTGGAAGGAGCATTGGGTAGGTGGTAATTTAATCTTTTTCAGACCTCCCTGACTAACTACAAAAAAGTTTCACCTTTTCTTCTATGGAAGTTAAGAGAGTTCTTCTGTGGTATGTTTTATACTTTTTCGGCCCCAGGAAACTAAATTGGACAAAAAAAGACCCCCCTGGAGTATTATTTGGAGTTTTCAAACTCTCTAAATGTGAAAACACCAACTAAGCATGTACTATTTCGGGCTCATTAAATCCACGAATCAGTGACACTATCAAGCATTATTTTCTCGTCTCTTCAAGCTTGTTGAAAAATGAAGAGGCATACGAGTTGACTTTCCTGGACTCATTAAAATTTAATAGGGAAGGCAAGGAAGAATTTTTCTCTTGTTTTCAATAGTGGCAACATGTCATCCTTGAACATAGCACTCTTTGTGTTTTCTGATACCCACGTTTCAGTGATCACTTTTTGTTCAGCTATTACTTTGAGTTTCCTACTCCTCCTCTCATTTGTTATACCTAGGGAATCTAATCATGTCTCCTACATGACAGATAGGTCTAGTTGTTCTATCTATAAGTTAAAAGCTACCTTAGGTCATCTCTGTGTCGTGCTCATTGTTCAAGGACTTCACCCAATGTTTGATCTATATCCTAATTCCATCATTGTTATATCTATTATCTATTGTGCCTCCCTTCTTTTACCCAGTTCCTAGTCACTCTTATGATCTGCTGGAGGATCCATTGCCTTCCTTATCACAGCATGGTTCCGTTTCAATACTTCCTGGTGACGAAGACCTAGAGTTTTGGCGATTGTACCTCAGGATTAACTTTCCTCATTGGTGAATTCTTTTGCTTCAATTGTTAATTATTACTTATTTATTGACAATTTGTTGAATCCTTTCCATGTTAGACTTCAACCTACTTTTATTCACATGGCTTGGATTGTACTGGTTTTTTGGGATAGTTTATGAAGACCTTAGTTCCTCACCTATGGACTAAGTTGCGCAAGATTATGTTCTTTTCATGTACACAGCTTCCAGATCTTTGAAGACTCATAATTATTGTATATTGTGGCTTCGATCCACCTTTGTAATATACATGGTTTCATACCTGTATCATATGATGTACTCAAATATTGTAAAGGAGCTAGTGTTCCAGTAAATTGAACATAGCATCCTCAGATATGACTTTGTATATGACATTATTATGTATTTGTTTTAGGTACTATCTCTGCTCCATTGGATTTCTGAGTTCTCCAAAGATAAAGATTATAATGTATTTCGGCCATTGTTTCCCTCTGACTTCACGCATTAGGGGGCATCTGTTATCCACCTGAATGGCACCTCTCCGTCCGAGTGCCGACATTCCTTATGTTGGCACACAAAAGGAAATTTATGGATTGAAGGTTTCCTAAAACACTATAGATGGGCATATCATTGAATTACATTTATCATCTATCCAGCTGATTATTTTTACCTTTAAGTATGTCAAGTGATGTACGTGCCACTTCCTATATGAATCTCGGATACATACACACCTTTCGTTAAAGCATGTCGCGTGTTGTACGCGAGTATCGGTAATTGCATCTTGTGTACAGATTTGTACATGGGTTCCACTTAGAGCAACTCGCGTGTCATACATGAGTTGCAAATATTAATACCCTCGTACACCTTCCTTTGACATTGAAAATAATAAATCATGATTCTTTGAGATTTGTTAAGCCCTTAACCATAATCACCTTAACTGTCTCAACCTCCTCAACCCTTGAAACTGCCTTATTTCACCAAGTATAAATAAAGGCCTTGGGGATGGTATTAATCAATAATACTTGGAGAGCAAAGTTGTGCTAGTGGAGTCTATTCAGAAGTCTTTGGAGCAGTGGAACTCAGAATCCTTTGGTTGCAGAGGAGTCCTTGTCTCACGCGTTGGGTTGTAATCTGAACTCCTTCACTATTGTTAATAAAAAGAATCCTTCTTCCATATGTGTCTTGAATATCTTTCATGTATCATGGTTTGATGAATACTTATGATTAAGCACTTTGTATATGATTTATCTGACCTATTTTATATACATGTATCATCTTGTACTTGGAGGATTTTCTCTTGACAGGTGAAGGAGAAGCATCCGAGAAGGCTTTGGAGGAGAAGCAAAGCGAAAGAGGACGAATCTAGGATCAATCGTCATATATCGGGTGAGTCTATTCTATCCTCTTATTTCCTTTTCTGTATTCTAGGGTCGATTTCCTGGAAGTTTTATGAGTATGTTGGTAACCCCAGACCTTTGGTTATAAGGTGTTTATTTTTGTACAACAACATGGAACAAACTCCTGGATATGTTCACGATAACTCTAGCCTTGTCTATCTCCTTAACAAATCCTTATATGGCATTAAGCAAGCTCCTAGATTGTGGTATGCCAAAATGGATAGATTTCTCCTTGACACTGGTTTTTTTAGATGCCATTCTGACCCCAATGTCTATACCAAGAAATTAGGAAACCATCTCATCATACCTGTTCTTTATGTTGATGATATTATCTTTACTGATAGTAACCCTAAACTTTTAACCCATGTGAAATCCAGTCTTAAGCAAAATATTGAAATGTCAGACTTAAGACATTTTCATTATTTTCTTGATCTCCAAGTCTTGCAAACCAAAGAAGGAATCTTTCTTTCTCAGTCTAAGCATGCTTGTGACCTTCTTCGTCACTTTCACATGGAAGAGTGTAAACTAGCCCCTTCTCCTTTCCATTCTGTAGTCAAACTTTCTGCCACTTGTACTTCCCCTAAAGTAGCTGCCACCTTGTATCATCAGCTTGTTGGTAGTCTTCTATAATTGACACATTCTTGTCCTGAACTTTCCTTTGTCATTGGTCGTGTTTCTCGTTATATGCAAACTCCTCATCAAATTCATTGGAAAGTAGCAAAAGGAATACTTCCATATATTTGAGGTACTATTCAGTTTGGGATTGATTACAGTACATGGAAGAAACCTTTGTTGGTTGGTTTCACTGATTCAGATTGGACCAATGATCCTGATGATTGAAATTCAACTGTTGTTATAGCCCAAAATGACACATCTCTTCCTGTGACCACTTTCCTATGATTCCGTCGCATGTCGACACTTCCATAACGACACTTCATGAAAGACACTGAAAGTCACTGAAAAAAAACCTATCTTGGAGGACCCATATCTTGAGTTTTGTAACTCTGTTTGACCTCATTTCTTATCCATTGGAAAGGTATTTCAGTTAGCTAAAACTTTATAGAAGACAACAAAGTCTTAAAATGCCCAAAAATACCCTTAAAATGTGTTTTTTTGTGTATATGCGACTCTCCTCAAGGCATAGTCGCGTATCATATGCTAGTCTCGTGTTTTACAAGTCGCGTATGCATATATGCGCGGGTTGCCTTTATACTAAGTTACATATCATACGTATGTTGCTCTACTATAGACCCGCGTATGTGTTTCTCAACATTAAAACATAAAAACACGAGTTAATTGGAGATTAGTTATGTCATCTAACTGATTTCCTTAACTGCTGTAACTTCTCTAACCTTCGAACTACCTTATTTCATCCATATAAATAGAGGTAGGAGAGGCCATGAGGGGGACTTGGATTTTTGCACTGTTATGCTGGAGGAATCAGGACTCTCTTTTCCCACACCTTTTCCCTGGAGGTCTTCCCTTTGTGTTGTAGAGCTTGGAGGCTGAGTTCTTTGGAGAAGAGAAGCAGCAGAACCAGATCAAGGTTTTGTGAGGTGCCAAACTTGAAGATAAGGTATACCTGTACTTGTTTTCAAGATTAATAAAGATGTGATGTCCTTCTTCTTCCCAAATCATTGTTCAATGTGTGATTGAATCTCTGTTTCTCATCATATGATGATGTTATTCAGATCATTTGTTTATGTTTATTTGATTATCATTGTCTTATATGTGGTCATAATGGTTTGAGGAAGGTATAACTTGTTTTGCAGGTCTCTTGGAGCGAGAGGAGCAAGAAGAGGATTGAAGAGAAAGCTTGGACCAGCCTTCAGTTAGTCAGGTGTGGACCTTTCTTATCTCTGAAATTTGCTGTTATATGCTTGCTGAACATTGTGCATCTCTCTTTCAACCCCAGTACGTTGATGGCCTCTTAAACCCTAGCCATAGGATACTTTCCTTTACAACAGAACTGGCGAATCCGCTGGGGATAGCCTTGTCTGTTTGGGGTTTTTCTCTTGATTTCTTTCAGCTTTTGCATTGTTTCAGGTCTTTCTTACCACCTAGGAATACCTTATAAGTCTAATAGCAAACCTTCCCTGCCTTTCTAAGGCAGTTTGTTGATCTTTTTTAAGATTTTTATCCCTATTCGCGACTTGCTATTATGAACAGTCGCGAATGCGAGCTTGCATTCGCGGGTTGCTGCATTGAACAGTCGCGCATCATTCGCGACCTGCTTACAGACAGTCGCGTGTATACCTAGAAGTTAGGATTTTTTTTAAGTCAAGTTTTTGCTTGTTCCTTTCTTTTGGGTAATCCCTGTTTGTGAGTGGATGTTCTTTCTGAATGTTGTAGCTTGTCTGAAGGTCTTTGCTGATCACACTTCCTGATTTTTCGAAAGCCTTGGTTGTTCTTTATCTATGTGGTAAGCCTTTTATAGCTTTAGGGTTTGTTCTTTGCTCTTTCTCCCATCTCCTTTGCTTGGTTTGATTTTTGGCCTATGTTTCTGATCAGCCTCTGTTAGTGATCTTGGTTTGATTCCAGAAGCTTGTTGGTGCTGGTATCCTTCTTCTTTTGTTGGTTACCTTTACTTTGCCAAATTTGTTGACTTGTCTCTTATGCAAGACTTCCTTCCAAGTAGAGTTTATGCTGACTTTAACTCAGTCTAGAGCTTGTTGGGTGGTTGTATAGCAAAGATCCTTTTGTGTTGTTCTTTTTATCTGCATGCTTTGCTTTGTAGGTAGTTTTTCTTTTGCACTTATAAAAGAAAATTAAAAAGAACTTTTTTTTGTTGCTTTCCCCCCTACCTCTTTCTTTGGTTTGACCTTGTTGGACAAGGTACTGAGCAGCCTTTGTTTGTAGGTTTAGATTGATGCTTAGGACTTCTTGACCTTTGTTTATGTCAGTCTTTTTGCTCAGTATTTTCATTCCATAGTTGTTGGCTTGTTTACCTTTGTGAGCCTTCATTTCAAGAGAGGTTTATAGTCAACTTTAGGGAGATCTAGGGTTTGTTTTTTGGGGTATAAAGTAGTTGTCTATTTGCTTTGCTTACAGTACTTGTTTGCATTAGTTCATAGGCTGATTTTTTCTTTTGCATTTATAAATGAAAAATACAAAAACATATGTTTGCTTTATGTGCATGTATATTAGGGTCTTAGTCTAGATTGCATAGCATATCTTTGTTTTTGGAAAAATATAAAAAGAATTTTGTTCTTTTTGGCTTTCAAGTTTCTATTTGAAAAAGAAATATAAAGAGAATAGTTTTTTCTTTTTGCATTTCATTTCTCTTTGCTTAGTCCTTTGTTTCAAATTTTGAGTCAAAACACCACATAAGTTTCATGCCATTTACCCTCTGACTAAGAACAGCCCTTAAAATAAACGATATAATTTTAAAATTTATTAGTAAGTTTTTATTTTTAGGGCCTTCCACCTACTAGCTTAGGCTAGGCTTGTGGGCTAGGGAGTGTAAACTTCCCACAAGCTATAAACTTCAGACGTAGTTGGCCTATCGCTAGGTAAATCCTTGACTTTATCACTGTATCTGGGAAGCTCCTCTCAAACGGTAGTTAAGCATGAGGCCGCGTGGAGGCTTGGACAGAGGAGATAACCCTCCGAATCCTTGTCAAAGCGTAACTCAGGAATTTTTCACTTCTGGGGATTCTGTCCTAGACAGATTTTCGGGCTCAGCTACCCTGCCCATGCATACGAGTCCGGCTTGCGACTATCCCCCAAGACTGTTGGTATAGTCAAGGTATCCTTTAGTATCTTTGACATCTAGGGTTCATACGCAGGTAAACTGGGAGGTTATTTCTGGTTGACCTTGGACGAACTTGGAAGGTAACCCTTGTGGAAAGTGCAGGAGGGTGGTGGGTGATGCCTCCGCTTATGCCTGAGAACCCCTCAAGGACGCTAAGTAATTGTCTATCATCTTTCTTCTAGAAAGTACATCTTATAACTGTTTGTCTGTTTGGGCTTTAGGAATTTTTAGTGAGTGCTGTGTGGTTTGTCTATACTTAGTGGGCCTTTAGGTTTCTGCTTTGTAATTTTGGTTGACCATCAACCTCAGATTTTGTCTCTTGTTTTGAAACTATCGCTAGCACCCCTTTGAACACCAACCAAGAGATCCCCTTGCTGGGAACTCCTTGTCCTATTCCTCTCACAGGGAATGTTGGTGTTCCCTTGATGGCCACCTTGAATCTTCCGGGATTCACCCTAGGGCTACCGGTGTGGATGTTTTCCACTCCAACTATCCTGAATGCTCCTGATGCTTCTCAAGCAAGCTCCTTATATCAAGGGCATCAAAACACTGCTACCCCTTCACCTATAGTTAGTTCTCCTCCTCCTTCTACCTCATGCGGTGAAAGTAGTGATACTAGTAACCGGTAGTCTAAAAGGAGTAAAAGAAGGAGAAATTGGAAGAAAGCACATAAGCAAGGGGGCACCCGTTCAACCTCTGCAAGTCAAGTTGAACCTATCCATCCAGCCTCTGGTGCTCAAGCTGGTAGGATCCTTCAAACCTTTCCAGGTCATGTCGGATCCAGTCACTCAGCCTCTGGTGTTCAAGCTGAGTGCACTCGTTCAACCTCTGGTTTTCAAGTTGAACCTCCCCATCCAACCTCTGTTGTTCAAGTTGGGTCTGTCCATCCAGCCTCTGGTGTTCAAGCTGGTGGGATCCTTCAAACCTTTCCAGGTCATGTCGGATCTAGTCACTTAGCCTCTAGTGTTCAAGCTGAGTGCATCCGTTCAACCTCTGGTTTTCAAGTTGAACCCTCCCATCCAACCTCTACAATTTATGTTGGACCTAGTCTCCCTGCCTCTACAAGTCAAGCTGGGGGAAGTCTCCTAGCCTCTGCAAGTCAAGCCGGGGGCAGTCTCTCAGCCTCTGGATTTCAAGCTGAAGACAACCCGTCAACCACTGCGAGTCATGTTGACACTGTTGACAAGTCAACCCATTCAAAACACAAGCCCAAGTTTCCTTGTAAGCTTTGTGAGAGAGACCACCTTACTTATAAATGCCCTTCTATTGCGGAAGTGTGAAGAGTTTGGATTCATGGTCATCCTGTTTTTGAACATTCTGGAGTCTCTCAACAACCAGCCTCTCTTAGTGAGGTTGGACCCAGTCACCCAGCCTCTGTTGTTCACACTGGGGGAAAACTCTCATCTTCTGCTAGTCATGCTAATACCATTGAGAAAACTGGTCGTTCGAAGCATCATCTTAAGTTCCCTTGTGTGCTATGCAAGGGAGATCACCTTACTCATCTGTTCCCTGCTATCCCAGAGGTTCAAAGAGTGTGGTCCGAGACTCATGGATTTTAGTCTTCTGAACACCCTATAGTTTCTCAACAACCTATTCAACCTTTGGTTGATCCAGTGGTCGAACAAATCTCAAATTTGGTTGATACCACTCTTATTTCGGAGAGTGTTCCTCATGTGATTGAACCGATGTCATATTTGGTCAATCCCACTCTCCCTTCGGAGAGTGACTTTCATGAAGCGGTTGAATCGATTCCAGTATCGATCAATCCCACTCTTCCTCCGGAGAGTGATGTGTCTGCTAGTCACATTCTCTTCATTGCCAGTTCAGAACTTATTTAACAAGAGGGCACTGAACTTGTTTCAGATCAACCCCCACCAAGCTCTCGGATTGCTTCCTTTGATTGGGATAGCCTAGTTGAGCCACGCATTCCTTCCCATGCACCTTTCCAGATAAAGGTCAAAGTTGAACCCTATACAATTGCTCGTTGCATTGTTGATGAAGGAGCCTCGGTTAGTATTTTTTCTGCTCGTGCTTGACGAGGCATGGGATCTCCCAGCCTTGTGTCGACTGCTAGTCAGTTATTGGCATTTGATAGAAGAACTTGCGTAGCCTTGGGAATTCTTGCTCAAACTCCTGTTACTTTGGGTGGGAAGACCGTCTTAGTTGACTTCATGGTGATAGAAGACCCCTTGGACTTTAATATGCTCCTTGGATGTGATTATGTCTATGCCATGCAAGCTGTGGTGTCAACATTATTTCATGTGATGTACTTTAATCATGGCGAAGAAATTGTCACTATTGATCAGTTGGATTTTCTTGATCCGTCTCCTGACCCAACTGGAGACCAAGTCTTTCCTTTGTTGATTCCCAGTGTTTCTGTAGACACTACCTTGCCACAGGTGAACTATGTGGCTTCTTGTCATTTGTGTTCAATTGCTACTGAGAGGCAGCCTCTGTTTTCATGCTTACCTTCTCGAGACTTGGTCCCAGCAGTTGATCAGGTGAGTCATCCTATATAGATTGTAGAGCCTTCTCTCCACTCTGTCCATCCATTTGAAAGTTCATATATGTGTCCTATCTCGGATGATTTCCTCCTTTCGGATGAAGTCTTCCTGGAGTCTTTGATACAGTATGACCTTATTTTTCAGTTGTGAATAAGTCTAACCCTGATTTGCTTAGTAAGCCTTCCCTTTTTCTTATGTTGGTTTTTGTTGAGTCTTTTGATTCTTCATTTGAAAAGCAAGTCAGTGATCCTGATGAGTTTGATTTTTTCTTATGAATTTCTCAGCTCCTGTGATATTGAGTTTGTTCCTGCAGACTCTATCCCCCTTGTTGATTTTCGCTTCTCTTCTGAGGTTGATCTTATTTATTATAAACCCTCGAGCCTTGGTCCTATAGAATCTTCTTCGGTTGATTCTGCCTTGACTTTTCCTTTTATAGAAGATAGCAAAGTCACAAGTGTTTCTGCCAAAGTGATTCGCCTCAGATGATTTCTTCAGCATATGATCCTGATGTTATTGTTTCTTGGAGACACGATTCTTAGTTGGATTCACAACTGTTTATTGGATTCACCTGGTTTTTCAAGTTGTCATTGCATTTGCATGTGCCCTACTCGCGCTTATGAGCCTGATGTCGGCTTCCACTGTTTTAGCTCGTTATATAAGCCCTCATATTTGTCCTTATTACCGCTTAGCCTTGTATCATTTTTCCTTTGCAACTTGACACCCTTTACCCCGAGGATACCTTCCCCGAGTGTCCTTATCTTGCTCACTTTCCTTGCATTATGCATAGGTTTGTTCCTTGCGGTTGGAACTAGTTTTCGCCTGTCTATGACACTCGTCTCATCGCATTTAGAGCATTCTTTCTGTTCTCCTTCGAGCTCGTTAAAAACAGTAAGGAGGCTGCAAGTTTACTTTTCCGGACTCATTAAAACTTCACGGAAAATATTATGAGTTTATTTAGGCCCAAGTCTGACTCCTCAAAATAGAGTTGACTGCCGAGTAAACTTGTCCATTCAGGCTCGTTAAGAATATGTGAATGGGCATCCACATTGGTGGTAGGTTATCTCTTTCTCGGACCATGTGGAATAATACGAGAAAGGATCCCTCTCTTTTCTATTGAATTGAAAAGAGTATTCTCAGGCATAGGTTTATCTCTTTTCCGGACCTGAGGGACTAAATTTATGGAAAAGCAACTCCCGGTATGAGCTTAGTTTTCTCTTTTTCGTTCTCTGGACCAAAACATGAAAAATATTTCGAGTGTACTTTATGTCTTTGTCATGCTTGTTAAACACTAAAGAACAAAGCATCGAGTTTATTGTTGTAAGCCCCATTTGTCGTAACCAAATGGATATTTCTGAGTGATCTTGCCTTCCTTCACACTCGTAAAACTCAAGCTGTATATGCTGGTTTTGAAGGAGAGTTGGGTAGGTGGTAATTTAACCTTTTTCGGACCTTCCTGACTAAGTACGAAAGGTGCGCATTTTCTTCTTCGGAAGTTAAGAGAGTTCTTCTTTGGTTTGTTTTATACTTTTTCGGCCTCAGGAGACTAAATTGTATGAAAAAGGACCCCCCTGGAGTCTTCTTTGGAGTTTTCAGACTCTCTAAACTATGAAAACACCATTGAGCATGTACTAGTTCGGGCTCGTAAAATCCACGAATTAGTGCCTTATCAAGCATTCTTCTTTCTTTTCTTCGAGCTTGTCAAAAAATGAAGATGTTCCCGAGTTTGCTTTCTTGGACTTGTTAAACCTTTACAAGAAAGAAGGGAAGGGGAAGGTTTATTTCCATGTCTTTTTATATCATGGTAGCAAGTCTTGTTTCCTTGAACAAAGCACCAGTTTTGAGTCTATCAACAGTTGGGTCCTAGTATTTTGACCTTATCCTGATTCATAGTTTCTTACTCCTCCAATTGGTCTCTTTTCCAATCATATGGGGAATCTGTTAATGTCTCCTACATTATAGATTTGTTTTATTGGTCCTATTTTGTGTCAAAAGCTTCCTAAGTCACTTTTGTGTCGTGCTCATTGTTCAAGGATTAAACCTTTGTCATCCATTCCCTGGTATCAGTTCATTACATCATGTCTTCAGTGTTCCTTGTTGTGAAATTCAGTACCAATTCCAGATCCAATTATTCTTTGACTTACCTCGTGTTGGATGATGAAGGATGCCTTAATGCCTTCCTTCCAACGGATCTCTTCCTATCGACTGGAACACATCTTGCTTTGGGGAGGAGATTTAGAGTTTTATGACAGTACCTTGGGAATTGTTGTCCTCAATGGCAATTTCCCTCGCTATTGGGTAGTGGGGATACCTTAATGTCTCCTACTTGATGGATTCTTCAAGTGTTCGACTTCAAGTCCTTGTAATCACACTTGTTAGAATGTACTAGGTACCTTGGGGGCCATTTTCATTAATGGTGGTTTCCCTCGTGTTTGTTAACGGTTTTCATTATTAACCAGTAATCAAACAGATTCCTCCATGTTTGACTTCAGCTCCTTTATTCGCATGGTTAGGATTCGTACCTTTTTTGGGTGGTTTGGATTGAAGACCTTGGGGCTCACAGTAGCATTCTTATCTTTTTCTATTGCCCAAGCTGCGCAAGACCTTGTTATACTTTATATGACATTTTGCTGAGACATAGATCCACCTTGTATTTTTGTGGCTATGATCGATTGTTGAGCATGGATCCACCTTGTTCATTTGTGGCCATGGCTCCTTTCGATTTGATATGGCACCTTTTTGCATATTGAGCGACCATGATAGTTTCATTAGTTATACATATGTTGGATCCGCTTGTATCTTTATGGTGATTATTTGTATATGGACGTGTATGTTCCAGAGATCAATTTTTCTGACATTTATCTCTCTTACAGGTACCTTCACTTGAGCCTTTTGATCTTGGATTCTATACTCTCTCCATACTCAGTTGTTTCCTTTATAATGTATTTCGGCTATCATCTTCCTCTCTAACCTCACACATTAGGGGGAATCTATTATAGCCCAAAATGACACATCTCTTCCTGTGACCACTTTCCTATGATTCCGTCGCATGTCGACACTTCAATGACGACACTTCATGAAAGTCACTGAAAGTCATTGAAAAAACACCTATCTTGCAGGACCCATATCTTGAGTTTTGTAACTCTGTTTGACCTTATTTCTACGCGGTTGGAAAGGTATTTCAGTTAGCTAAAACTTTCCAGAAGACACCAAAGTCTGAAAATTCACAAAAATACCCTTAAAATGTGTTTTTTGTGTATACGCGACTCTCCTCAAGGCATAGTCGCGTATCATACACGAGTCTCGTGTTTTACAAGTCACATATGCATATATGCATGGGTTGCCTTTATACTAAGTCACGTATCATACATAGGTTGCTCTACTACAGACCCGCGTATGTGTTTCTCAACATTAAAACATAAAAACATGAGTTAATTGGAGATTAGTTATGTCATCTAACTGATTTCCTTATCTGCTGTAACTTCTCTAACCTTCGAACTACCTTATTTCATCGATATAAATAGAGGTAGGAGAGGCCATGAGGGGGACTTGGATTTTTGCACTATTATGCTGGAGGAATCGGGACTCTCTTTTCCCACACCTTTGCCCTGGAGGTCTTCCCTTTGTGTTGCAGAGCTTGGAGGCCGAGTTCTTTGGACAAGAGAAGCAGCAGAACCAGATCAAGGTTTCGTGAGGTGCCAAACTTAAAGAGAAGGTATACTTGTACTTGTTTTCAAGATTAATAAAGATGTGATGTCCTTCTTCTTCCCAAATCATTGTTCAATGTGTGATAGAATCTCTGTTTCTGATCATATGATGATGTTATTCAGATCATTTGTTTATGTTTATTTGATTATCATTGTCTTATATGTGGTCATAATGGTTTGAGGAAGGTATAACTTGTTTTGCAAGTCTCTTGGAGCGAGAGGAGCAAGAAAAGGATTGAAGAGAAATCTTGGACCAGCCTTTAGTTAGTCAGGTGTGGACCTTTCTCATCTTTGAAATTTTCTGTTATATGCTTGCTGAACATTGTGCATCTCTCTTTCAACCCCAGTACATTGATGGCCTCTTAAACCCTAGCCATAGGATACTTTCCTTTACAACAACTGTAGGTTATGTTTTCAATTTGGGATCTGGACATGTCACTTTGGCTTGTAAGAAACAACAAGCTCTTTCTCTTTCTTTAGCAGAAGTAGAATATCGAGCCATAGTTAATGCCAGCCGCGAAGCTTTATGGATTCGACAGATCATATCAGAGTTTGGATTTGAGCAACAGTAGCCTACTCCAATTTGGTGCGACAATCAAAGTGCCATCAATATTTTTAAAGATCCAGTTCTACATCAACACAACAAACACATTGAGATACAAATGCACTTCAACAGAAATCTTGTTCATGATCATGTTCTTGAAATGCTCTATTGCCCTACAGATGATCAAGTTGAAAAGATCTTCACCAAGTGTCTTACAGAAGCAAAGTCTTCTAAACTTCGATCTATGTTAGGATTTCAGGAAAGTGTCCTTTAGTGGGGGTAGGCTCTAATGCCTCCTTCCTTCTCCTAATAGTGTCACTTTTTTAAATGCTTCAATCCTATCCCAAGTTGTTCTTAAGGGGGGATGTTAGGATATTTAGACACTTAGGAGTTAGTTAAAATAAACTTATGTAATATATCCGTTAGGTAAAGTGTGTTTCTTTATTATGCATTAGTATGTATTTGTAAATATTCTAATTCGATAGTCACGATATGCTCTAGACATAAAGTGATCCGATGGTTCAAATTCTCTTAGATCATACCTACCATTGATCCCTGGCTTAACACCTAATTGGTCCATGATCTCTATTTAAAGAGCATGGAGGATCCTTGGCTAGTTGATCGATTATGAGAACCTCATATGTAACTTTCTTTCTTTTGCATAATAAATTTCTCCAAGTAGCTATTTAGCTGGGGTCATGGACTGTTTCCCTCTCGAGGGTTTTAACCACGTGATAAACATCGATGTGTTGATCTGTGATCTATTTTTGTGAAGTGGTCGCTCAAGGTGTTCAGTCTTTTGGGAGTACCCTGTGTACCCAAACATTTTCCTCTTAGGAAAAATGTTCTCCAAGAACTTCCTTGAGAATAATCAAGCATAATAATGACTCCAAAAATATGGAAGAGATATCCAAGCCTCTCCTTGGCTTGAGACTTTATACACAGACGTTTTAGTCAATTGGATAGTTAAATCAAGAATCATTTGATTTCTTGATTTAACCCTTTTTTATCTAATTTAGGTACCTTTAATATTTAAACTTATGAACTTTTAACTAGTTTCTAATTAAAATTTTGTAGGTATTATAATATTTAATTTTTCTCTTAGTAATAATAATAGTAAATGGAACTTTTCCTTGTTTCTTACCTTATTAATATTATTACTATGTGTACTCTTTATACATGCTCTGTATAAAATAAATCATAATATAGTATTGGTTAACATTTGTCCTAGGGTATCACATATTGTTATCCCTAGACTCATGACACTTTCTTCATTAACGTCATCAGGTATATGGTTAGGTCTACTAGGATAGGAAACACTAAACATCCTTGCATGTTGGATTCCCTCATATAACATGGTAGTTCTTCATTACTTGATGAGAATATAGAAATTGAAAATTTTATTTAATCCCTTATAAATAAGTTAGATGAGATCAATATTTTTCTCGATTTGTTTTCACTCAAGAATCATTACTTCTTTTCAGTTACTCTTAGCGCTTATTAGAACCCATACTCAACGCTATAAACAAGGAGTTACAACATTAGTGCAATTCCAAAGCTCCTCTCTCAACACTAATGTTAGCATGTACTTTTAGGATACACATATTGATACAATGGCCAAGGATCTGATGTTCAAGAGATTATGCTCAACATCAACATGGAAGGCTCCAAGGCTTATGCCCAACTATTTCCAAGTTATCTTTTCATGTGTTCCAGAGCTTCTCACTCAACACAAAACATCAATTTACCCATGTGCTTCAGAGCTCCTTGTGCAACACAAAACATCTCATCAATCAAGTGCTTCAAGGTCCATGAACAACACAAGCAAACATATATATATATATATATATATATATATATCACATGCAATTGGATTACACCCAATATATCAAACAAATCATCATGCTCATATGCAGTGTGGTATTTGATCCAATATATCAAAATAAAACATCAAGGTAAGATCGTAATCAATGGGGCTCATGCTCATAAGTGTTAGGTCCAAAATGCAGGATATTACACCTTGGTGAAAGGAGGTTTATTGGAATTGATAAATAACTGTAGAATAAGTTTAGATTTTTCCAAGGATTGCAATTTGCTTTATTTATTTCATCTCGTCTTGTAATCTACTGGTGCATGAGGTGAGGTTTTCGAAACCCTGTGTTCGAAATTTAGTAATTTTGTTTAAACAACTACTTTTGTAAATAGGCAGTGCTGACTTTGGAATATGCAATCCAATTTAGCTAATCTGAATTTAAACAAGTCTTTATCATTTTGGAGACCTTAAAAACTAGGAAATAATTACATTTTCTACTTCATTTTGAAATTTATGTTGCGCTAAACTTCATAAATAAAATTAATTGAACTCAAATGCTCAAGGTGATGGCAACGGAGAACCTTAAAGCTAAGATATATTTTTTATATGTTTCTTTTGTTTGAATATATGCTAACCACTAAAGTTTTATGACAAGTTGGCCTCATCGTTAAAGTATGCCAACATTTTTTAAAAGGTGAAAGCTTCACCAACCTTTGTCACAATTTTTCCTAATAATTAATTTTACCATTATAAACAACATAATGGATTTCCTTCTATTTAGAAATTTACCTAACTTAGAAATGGTTCCTTAAGTTTCATTAACATGGACATATAGTTAATACATTAATTTTAAATTTTTAGTGTTGTGTTTAACTTTGGTTTCTTCTAATCATTAAAAATGTATCTTCAAAACAAACAATAATTTATAATCATATTTATTCAAATGCAAATATTTACATTTAAGATTTTCAACTCCATTAGAAAAAACAATAACTTCAAATGGCTTCCTCAGCTCTTTATTATTTAAACGTGGTCTAGCACTTAAAAGAAAAGGCTTGAAAAAATATATCAACATTAATTCGAACAAATTTTTTTTTACAGAAACCTATACGCATTACTTCAACGTGTATCATTTCATTTTTAAACGATGTGGCAATGAGGTAAGGAAGACATTTATGAGTCATATCCTTTGGATTATAATAAGGTCAAAATTTAATGAATGAATCCTGTTTGTGTCAGAAATTGTTACTAAGGCTAGGGTAACAAGCCAACACAATCTCAAGAGAAAAAACTCAATTCAAACTAGGGTTTAGGTTTTTGTTTATGTGTTTTTGGTTGTAAGCTTCAAGATCATACAGGGAATACATTCATAGTAAAAGAAACAACTAAATCATAGACATAAACTGATAAAGATGCCCAACATATCACAAAAATCCAACAAAGAGACTATGCTGTGGTTCATACATTAAAAGATAAGCATTACCAAAAAAACACATTAACTAGCAATGAATTTACCATTCAAGAAGCAAAACATGCTCAATAACAAAGCCAACATAGAAAAAATGTGGGGGAAAGAGTCATATATCACATTATTTCATCAGTAAATGCATATGAGAGTTACAGTACCTATCTCTGAACAAGTCTGAAAGTACAAGCAGCTAGCAGACCTCATGATGCTCCCAAAAATCAGAACCCTTATTCAGTCCCTCTATCCCTCTTTTATAATTACAAATAATTGGTTCTATTTACCCTTCATTAGGTCGAAATTGAAACTACCCAGCAGTTACATTAACTAACTAACTCAACTAATTGACTAAAAATAGCAAATCGGGTTCCTTGCAAATATGGCGAATTTCTGGACAATAGGTGTCAAAGAAGCTTCCAAATATCTCAATTGGTAACACTTGTGTAAAAAATGAGAGAGGTTTTTGTAAATGGGTCCATTATGGAAAACAACCTCTCTTGTTTTTTCAAAATACATCTCCAATCGATCAGAATATGCCCCGCCAAATGAACACTAAAACAGGAAAATATTGAATATTTAAACTCCTTGAAAAATAGGCTACAAAGATTTAATTGAATATTTCAAACCTTGACAGCTGTTGAAAAACTGAGAGAATTTTTTGTATATGGGTATCTTAGGAACAAAAACCTCCTTTGGTTTTCAAAAATTCCTCTGCATTAGCTCGTGGTAGGCATTTGACTTCAATCACTCAAAACAGGAAAAATAGAGCAGAATTATGTTTCTCTTCTTTGTCTGAGTTAAATGGCTGGCCATGCATCAACTCAGAGTGCTCCTTTTGTTTTCGTTGGGTTTTCCTGATTGTGTTTTTCATGGCATTTAACCTGCTAAGAACTATAGCAGTGCACAAGAACTAAGATGCCATTAACCTCAATTAATTTCACTGCTTGAAAAGATATTGTAAATGAAAGACAGTGGAATCAGTCAAACCATAAAATCTGCCTCTCTCAACAGTGTTCTCCAGTGTCAATAATCAGTAGCTGTCACAGCCAATGCTAACCTAATAAGAACTATAACTGTAGATCAAGCCTGGAGCAAAATTGGCCAATCGAAGAACTGAGTATGTTACTTAGTGCCAATTGTACTTCTCTTGAACCATGCTCACAGCTGATGAGACTTGCTAATAGTGGGAAAAATCTAGACAAACAATTCCCAAATGTAGCATCCTTCAATCCACTAATAGCTTGCAAAGTTGACACAACTAAAGGAGCTCGAGAAGCCAATTCACCCCTTCTTGGAGAACCTAATGGAATCAAACAATGTGCCTCCCTTGAACGATTACCACCATACTCAGGAAAGGACTTGGTAGAAGCTGCATTTATGTAAACATGTAAAACTTCTTCACACAGTTCTATAATGCGGGATTCTATGTTAATTTCTTTAGCAAGAATAGGTTTTCCATGTGCTACACTCTGTAACAGCTTAAGATATGCCTGATAGGACTCATTCTTTAGACAAAGTAAAGGAGGATCTATCATCTCGGTCATCCAAAACATTTTGTGAAGCTTCAAACGCAGAGCATAGTTACTGTTCACTTCATGTGCATAGACAGCTATAGAATAGATTATGTCTAGAAGTGCAATAGTATTTGCTGTTGACAGTTTTTCTCCATGCATATGATACATCTCTGTGATAACCTGAACTAGAAGAAGTTGTACTGCTGTATGACACTTTGCATCAGAAATAGCAGATTGTAATATGTCTACACCGCTATCTCCCATTTCTTTTGTGCATCCTTTCCAACAGAACAGGCATGTCTTGAGAAATCATTGAAGAATAATCGACCAAAACTCTTTTGTACGAGCTTATTGTATGGAGATTGAAATGCTATATAATCTGCATCTAGAAGAGAAAACTGTCTTCCTTCTTCCTTTTCAAACTTCTTACAAAATTGCTTATAGCAATAATCCAATGCCATAAGATAGCAATTTTGTGAAAGCTTCCCATCTACAACCAGATATTCACTAGCCAAATTAAGCTTATAAAAGTCATAGGCATGAGCCATATGTGTTCCCCTGTATTTGCTTTCAATTACTATTGGGGCATTAGGCCCTATCAGTATTGCAACAGCAGCTGCTCCTCCTGTAGGTCGTGCTGCCCCTTCAGCATACACTGCACTGTCTGTAGCTACAACAAGACCGTATCTTCCATCCCAAGACCTTCTTTCAATCAACTTAATACAGTTGAACAGGGTTGCAGTTCCTCCATAGCATGCATTTGTTGAGTCCACACCTTCAATTATTGCTTAGTTCCAGAGTCCATTTTCAATTGGTAATTTTTTTTGGAAGTAAATCAATCTTAGAATTTTCAATTTCTCAAATCGTGGTCACATGACATTGTCCATATTCAACTCAGCTTTGACATTTTATAACTGCGCAGCAAAAAACAGAATGTTGGGAAATATCAAATATATTATTTGTACATCATAATGATAGAATTGTCCACTGGATTCCATCACTGCGATTTCCCGGGTCCTCCCATAAAGGCCAAATACCCTCTTGAAAAGGTGCAAATTCGTTGGGTTTGGCATAGAAGAAACCTAAGCAAAATGGCAATAACATACCCAAAATCCTTCTATAGTGCTGAACTCCACAATTTTTTATGCTTTCTTCATATGATGCTTGTGATCTAATTCCTTCATATGAAGCTTGTGATCTAACTCCAGGTTGTCGACGAAGGTACCAGAAAACAAATCGATGTTGTAAAGGATGGAGTCTGGCTTTAAGTTCTCTGCTATGTCATTCCCTTTCTTCTAGTTCTTTCTCGCGGAAGCTCTGTCAAAAGAAATTGTATTCAAACTCATAATGACCATGATTTCCTCACGATGTGTGACCATTTGGAATCATGATGTTCATTGCAGCTTACACATATTAAACAGCTCACCATATGCGATTAGAAATTCACAAACTAAAATCATGATAAAAACTAGCTTGAAAAATCGAAAAATAAAAGGGCCGCGATATTCTTGTAGCGCGCCCTTTGTAAATTTTCTGTCTAGCGCTACAAGAATATCTCCAACGCTAATTCTTTGCTATTTTTCAGCTTTTTTCTAATTTGTCGGAGGTTTAAAAAGTTGCTAGGTTAAAAATCAAGTCTAGCTAATCTCTAAATAAACATTAATGAATCAATTTTTGATAATATGACTTTTCTTTACCCCCTTTTGAAATGAAAAAGACCAAAAAATCAAATAAAACTTATAAAAAGTAGGCTAAAAAATTATTCAATCATCCATAAAACTCCTAAAGGAGACTAAAACTAAAATTTAAAAACCAAAACCGAAGGAAAATTTACTGACTTAACATCTGGCTCCAGCTGCCGGATGAAGTCCTCCCTGTGAGGCTTCAAGAACCTGTAGACCAGTGCCTTCTGTCTTCTATCTACCTGTCTGTAAACTTCCATTGGGATATGGAGTCATCAAGCCTTCAGTACTGATCTCACTGCAAACCTGTATCCCATCTGTAGCTTACATGCAGCCTGCACTACTTATTCATGAACTGAACAAAACTGAAAAAGATCTAACTGCTCATGGGAAGATCTTATTCCTCTGTCTACTCCTACATCTAACCATTAGGAGCAGAATGATCAAGTAAAAGCATGCTTCCAATGAAGCCATGTTAGAAACTGATTTACAGGCACCCTGCTGAATCTTGACTCGAAAAGTAATGAAGGCCATCTCATACAGAAAAAATTGAGTAAATGATAAAGACAATTTCCTTCTGACAGAAATATCTTAACATCTATGCTGCTGAGAGAATCTAAAAAGTCAGCAACAGGGTCTTCAAAATCATAAAAGAATATCTCCTTGATCTGTTGTTCCAATTGACTGTGTTGCAACTGCTCTTCTTTTCCTTCATAATCTTCAATGCCGAAAGTAGATTGCTTGATCTCTGCTAAAGGAAAATACAAATTGAATTTCTGATCTAAAACTTTCTACTCCTCTTCAGATTTGATGCTATTTCCCTGTGTCTGCACATCTAAAAACTGAACACTGTCCTCCTCATCTTCTGCAGATCTGAAACTATCATCTACTAATATGCCAGTATGCTCAATGTGTTCAAAGTTTTCAGAAGGAGTAATCTGATCATCATCTTTAAAGATTTCAAAAGAAACAATCTGATCATCATGACAGTCATCTTTAACAAATGAATTTGATACAATGTTAATAGCATCCTCATGCCTATCGTGATGTGAATCAGCAATTTCTTGATCATAATGTAGAATATTCTCTTCAGCAGCATACTCATCAAAGATAGGTGAACAAAAAACTTCTGTATCTAGTAAAGAAAGACATGCAATCTTCAAATCCTTCTCACGAATCACATGAGAAAAAATGTCATAAGAAACCTCTTCAAAAATTTGGAAACAATCCTCTTTTGTAACTGATTGTTCATACACATCAAAGGTAGTATGTGCAACAGAGATAAGATCTGATGCATCTACAGATATATAATTCTCATTATAACCATTTGTATCATGCAGATCTTCCCTAACAACATAACTTTCATTTCTGCAAACAAAATAATCAACTGCTTCCTGCTGATATTCCTGTAATCTGGTTTCATCAAGATGATATGCTGGCTTGGCACAGGAAGCAATTTCCTTTCCAATAATCATATCTTTGCGGGATATATCAAGACTAGAAATATTTTCAACAGATTTATGACAAGCATCAATACTCTTTTGATCATCTCTTGGCTGAAAAGAAAAGCTAGATGAAATTTGAATAAAAAATGAGTCTTCACAAACCTTATCATTTCCTTTCTCATCACCATCTTGGTCGAATATAGGAGAATCAAGATAAGATCCTGATGACAGAGATGAAGCTTCTTGAATAACAGGATCAACAATAACATCATGAAACAGATTTGGAAAATCCCCACCTCGTTGCTCATCATAATTTGAAATAGAATATTCATAAGGAGAAAGAATATATTTCTGGTTTTTAAACTGAAGATTATGCAATCCATGCAAATTTTGTTCCGCATGGATATTGCAATTTTCCCTGGTCTGCAAATCTGGAAGATGTGGGCTGCTCTCAACATCTATTGTTGCTCTAAGACTTTCACCTGTTGAACTTTCAATCTGTTCATCATATTTCAATTTTTCAAAGGAGGCAATATGATCTTGATAAGAATCTAAGGTAGTGGATGTATAACTGTTTGAAGCATCTATACTATGGCCATCATCCTGTAGATCATCAATATCCTCTTCCTTGACAGCAGTATCTAAAAATGTTACATTCTCATCTTCAACAAATTCTGAATCTTCAACTTCTTTATGACATGTTTTGAACTCTTGACTGTACTCATCATCATGGTTCTTTAAATCAGAAATTGTATGATAAACATCAACCTGCTCACAACAATATTTTAAAAAGGGTTCAGCTGGGTACATATACTTACAACGCTTCCGAAAACATGTGTGAAATTCTTTAAGTGAGGAGATGCTAGCAGCAGGAAAAGAAAAATACCAATCTCGTGCATCTTTCTCAAGTGAATACATGAACATTTTCATGAGCACATCTTCATGCTGGATATTTAACTGGATCATGCATTGATAAAATTTAATGAGATGATCTAAAGGATTGTCCTCTTTGCTTTCTCTAAACCGTGGAAGACAACCTCCCCAAACATCCATAGTAGGTACTGGATTTGGAAAACCTGGAATATCAGAAAAATTTAACGGTGCAAACCTTCGAGCCACAATAGCTTCCATGGACATTGGCCCGTGCATCTTGAAATAGTGGAGTCACCAATTAATTCTTCAAGACAAACTTAGTTTCTTCTCCTCAGAAAGAGAAAGGCATGACAGTAGATCAAATTAATTAGGGCTGCATAAAGCTGGGGATGACTGAAACTTTCTAATTCTTCCAACTCCTCTAGTAGCCACTGTGTCAAACTTTGGTGAAATATAGCCTTCAAAATGCTGGTTCAAGTTCACCT
The DNA here is from genome assembly GCA_001517045.1 of Pseudotsuga menziesii. Taxonomy (NCBI): domain Eukaryota; kingdom Viridiplantae; phylum Streptophyta; class Pinopsida; order Pinales; family Pinaceae; genus Pseudotsuga; species Pseudotsuga menziesii. Next base: position 305,769 of record LPNX010851720.1, read on the forward strand.
CTTAAACCAGGAAAACTGATAAGTATCCTAGGGAAGATATGCTTCAGCTTCGTCCCCGGCAATGGCGCCAAAGATGTTTGTGTCAGAAATTGTTACTAAGGCTAGCATAACAAGCCAACACAATCTCAAGAGAAAAAACTCAATTCAAAATAGGGTTTAGGTTTTTTTTTATGTGTTTTTGGTTGTAAGCTTCAAGACCATACAGGGAATACATTCAGAGTAAAAGCAACAACTAAATAATAGACATAAACTGATAAACATGCCCAACATATCACAAAAATCCAACAAAGAGACTATGTTGTGGTTCATACATTAAAAGATAAGCATTACAAGAAAAACACATTAACTAGAAATGAATTTGCCATTCAAGAAGCAAAACATGCTCAATAACAAAGCCAACATAGAGAAAATGTGGGGGAAAGAGTCATATATCACATTATTTCATCAGTAAATGCATATGAGAGTTACAGTACCTATCTCTGAACAAGTCTGAAAGTACAAGCAACTAGCAGACCTCCTGATGCTCCCAAAAATCAGAACCCTTATTCAGTCCCTCTATCCCTCTTTTATAATTACAAAGAAGTGGTTCTATTTCCCCTTCATTAGGTCGAAATTGAAACTACCCAGCAATTACATTAACTAACTAACTCAACTAATTGACTAAATAAAGCAAATCGGATTCCTGGCAAATATGGTGAATTTCTGGAAAATAGGTGTCAAAGAAGCTTCCATATCTCTTAGTTGGTAACACCTGTGTAAAACCTGAGAGAGGTTTTTGTAAATGGGTCCGTGGTGGACAAAAAAATCTCTTGGTTTTTCAAAATACATCCCCAATCAATCAGAATCGGCCCCACAAAATGAACACTAAAACAGGAAAATATTGAATATTTAAACTCCCTGAAAAATAGGCTACAAAAATTTAATTGAATATTTCAAACCTTGAAAGATTGTGAAAAAATGAGAGAGCTTTTTGTATATGGGTATCTTAGGAACAAAAACCTCCTTTTGTTTTTAACAATTACTCTCCATTAGCGCGTGGTAGGCATTTGACTTCAATCACTCAAAACAGGAAAAATAGAGCAGAATTCTGTTTCTCTTCTTTGTCTGAGTTAAATGGCTGGCCATGCATCAACTCAGAGTGCTCCTTTTGTTGCCTTTGGGTTTTCCTGATTTTGTTTGTCATGGCATTTAACCTGCTAAGAACTATAGCAGTGCACAAGAACTAAGATGCCATTAACCTCAATTAATTTCACTACTTGAAAAGATATTGTAAATGAAAGACATTGGAATCAGTCAAACCATAAAATCTGCCTCTCTCAACAGTGTTCTCTATTGTCAATAATCAGTAGCTTTCACAACCAATGCTAACCTGATAAGAACTATAACTATAGATCAATCCTGGAGCAAAATTGGCCAATCCAAGAACTGAGTATGTTACTTAGTGCCAATTGTACTTCTCTTGAACCATGCTCACAGCTGACGAGACTTGCTAATAGTGGGAAAAATCTAGACAAACAATTCCCAAATGTAGCATCCTTCAATCCACTAATAGCTTGCAAAGTTGACACAACTAAAGGAGCCCGAGAAGCCAATTCACCCCTTCTTGGAGAACCTAATGGAATCACACAATGTGCCTCCCTTGAATGATTACCACCATACTCAGGAAAGGACTTGGTAGAAGCTGCATTTATGTAAACATGTAAAACTTCTTCACACAGTTCTATAATGCGGGATTCTATTAATTTCTTTAGCAACAATAGGTTTTCCATGTGGTACACTCTGTAACAGCTTAAGATATGCCTGATAGGACTCATTCTCTAGACGAAGTAAAGGAGGATCTGTCATCTGGGTCATCCAAAACATTTCCTGAAGCTTCAAACACAGAGCATAGTCACTGTTCACTTCATGTGCATAGACAACTATAGAATAGATTATGTCTAGAAGTGCAATAGTATTTGCTGCTGACAGTTTTTCTCCATGCATATGATACATCTCTGTGATAACTTGAACTAGAAGAAGTTGTACTACTGTATGACACTTTGCATCAGAAATAGCAGATTGTAATATGTCTACACCGCTATCTCCCATTTCTTTTGTGCATCCTTTCCAACAGAACTGGCATCTCTTGAGAAATCATTGAACAATAATTGACCAAAACTCTTTTGTATGAGCTTATTGTATGGAGAATGAAATGCTATATAATCTACATCCAGAAGAGAAAACTGTCTTCCTTCTTCCTTTTCAAACTTCTTACAAAATTGCTTATAGCAATAATCCAATTCCATAAGATAGCAATTTTGTGAAAGCTTCCCATCTACAACCAGATATTCACTAGCCAAATTAAGCTTATAAAAGTCATAGACATGAGCCATATGTGTTCCCCTGTATTTGCTTTCAATTACTATTGGAGCATTAGGCCCTATTAGCATTGCAACAACAGCTGCTCCTCCTGTAGGTCGTGCTGCCCCTTCAGCATACACTGCACTGTCTGTAGCTACAACAAGACCGTGTATTCAATCCAGTTAATACAGTTGAGCAGGGCTACAGTTCCTCCATAGCATGCATTTGTTGAGTCCACACCTTCAATTATTGCTTAGTTCCAGAATCCATTTTCAATTGGTAATTTTTTTTGGAAGTAAATCAATCTCAGAATTTTCAATTTCTCAAATCGTGGTCACATGACAGTGTCCATATTCAACTCAGCTTCGACATTTTATAACTGCGCAGCAAGAAACAGAATGTTGGGAAATATCAAATATATTATTTGTACATCATATTGACAGAATTGTCCACTGGATTCCATCACTGCGATTTCCCGGGTCTTCCCATAAAGGCCGAATACCCTCTTGAAAAGGTGCAAATTCGTTGGGTTTGGCATAGAAGAAACCCGAGCAAAATGGCAATAACATACCCAAAAGCCTTCCATAGTGCTGAACTCCACAATTTTTTATGCTTTCTTCATATGATGCTTGTGATCTAATTCCTTCATATGATGCTTGTGATCTAACTCCAGGTTGTCGACGAAGGTACCATAAAAAAAATCGATGCTGTAAAGGATGGAGTCTGGCTTTAAGTTCTCTGCTATGTCATTCCCTTTCTTCTAGTTCTTTCTTGCGGAAGCTCTGTCAAAAGAAATTGTATTCGAACTCATAACGACCACGATTTCCTCACGATGTGTGACCATTTGGAATCATGATGTTCATTGCAGCTTACACGTATTAAACAGCTCACCATATGCGATTAGACATTCACAAACTGAAATCATGATAAAAACTAGCTTGAAAAATCGAAAAATAAAAGGGCCGCGATATTCTTGTAGCGCGCCCTTTGTAAATTTTCTGTCTAGTGCTACAAGAATATCTCCAACGTTAATTCTTTGCTATTTTTCAGCTTTTTTCTAATTTGTCGGAGGTTTAAAAAGTTGCTAGGTTAAAAATCAAGTCTAGCTGATCTCTAAATAAACATTAATGAATCAATTTTTGATAATATGACTTTTCTTTACCCCCTTTTGAAATGCAAAAGACCAAAAAATCAAATAAAACTTATAAAAAGTAGGCTCAAAAATTATTCAATCATCCATAAAACTCCTAAAGGAGACTAAAACTAAAATTTAAAAACCAAAACCGAAGGAAAATTTACTGACTTAACAAATCCAATTTATGATGATAAAAACTTCAACCATCCCTCATTAAGTTAGGTGGCAAGTTACATGACATAAAACATTTTAAGGTGATAAAAAAACTATAAAAAAAAATATGGCGTGGCTTAAAAAAATAAACAATGTAATAAACAAATAAAGTTTCACCATCTCAAAATTGTGTTTGTTATTGTTACAATGTCATTTATTCTTAAGTTTTGATAATGGACATGTGGCATTATCATGTCTAATGACAATGCTTTTACTCAGTAGTCTAGAGAAAAACATGGATTTTACTATATGGAAAAACTACAAACATTAGATGAATTGTTTTTTTGGTCACTTAAAATAATAGGAAGGAAAACCAACATTTGTAGCGTGAAATTTGGCAATAATTATTTTGGATTGATGGATTTGAAAATATCGATTGTTAACATATTGAACTAGGAGTGTTCACTTGGATATTGAGCCCCTTTCTACATTAAATACAATGATTTCAACAATCCAAAAGTACAATTTCAACAAAGATTTTATGGCTAAATTTTAGTGATGATAATCCAAAAATGGTCAAAATCCTAAATCCTTCTTTAAAACATGGACAAACATTGAATGAAATCAAACATCTTTATAGAAGCATCAACATGTTAATCGAGCAAAAGATAACTTTCCATTTTCAATGGAGTGCAACAACCAGTCAAGAGAGACAATCCAATCTCAAATTGAAAAAAAAACACAATTTACAAATGAGACCATGAAATTAATATTTGTAAAAAGCTTGAACCAACTTGGATTAAGTGGTGAGTTACATTAATACAAAACAATTAATGGAGATAGAAAAAGATATCTAAAAAAGTAAATAGAGATAATTAAAATAAAACATAAAAATAAAGATGCACCATAGTTGCATCTCATAGTTCTATAATCATAATTTATAAGTAAGTTTTAGACATCTCTTTCATCTATAAATTAATATTAGTTCAACAAATGTTACCATTGTTTTGTTATAAATCTATACTAGCCACTTCAACCAATTTTACCATTTCATTATTAGAAAAATATCACAAAACCATTGATATGATCAACACTTCTTTGATAGGCTTATATTTCTTATAATTTTGGGTTGGACTACCATATTTGATTTTTCATTTACGAACGAGAATGAGACAAGTGTACTCTCTAGATTGATTCTATGGGTGTCGTCCAAGATTAAACTAGAATGAGACAAGTGTACTATCCAGATCGATTTTATGGGAGCCATCCAAAATTAATAATTAATAATTAAAAAAAAAATATTAATTAACATGTGATATGTACTCTTAGCGATAGTTGTAAAAATTTAAAATAATATTCAACTATTCGATTATTAGATACAACCATGACCTTAACTCCATCCATTATTAGGTACAATTTTTAGCTTAACCCCAATGATTCTACAATTATTAGCTGAACTTTAACTCTAATCATAGTTATATTGGATAATTATTAGCTTAACTATTAGACATAGCTCTTAGGTTAAGTCCAGTGAGTCTACAACATTAGTTCAATTGCATTTGGCATATAGGATTCTAGCTAATGTACAGTCATGTAAGAGTGGAACTCGTAATAAATTCCTCCAAAATTCTAATAAACTCATGTATCTCATAGTTGGACATGTAGCTAATATATAGTTAGTATTACATGTTTAGGTTTTCCATATAGATATAACTTAGTTAACATCTGATAAGTACAATTTATGATAGTTGAAAAACTCAAACTTCCCCTTCAACTATTCAATTATTAGCTTAAGGGAACTCGCACGAAGTTGGTTCCACTTTTTAGTGCCACTTAAGAAATCAAAAACGCACTTCCGAAGTCTAAATCCATAATGCATATGCATTATTGATGGTACATTCAGAAAATCTAGAGCTCAAAGACGAGGCTAAGGTTAGTAAGGAAGTATCGCATATGTGTTTTTTAAAAGTTAAAATCAGATATGCGATATATCGCATATGCAATATATATCACATGTGCAATATATCACACTTGGGATATATATCATGTATGCGATATGTAAAACAAAACAAAAAACAAAACAAAGGCCACAGGCCTCACTTTGTCATTTGCATAGTGAGCGTTTCAAGAGAGTGATAAACTGCACGAGCGATTTGCGTTTGAGCATTTGGAGGTCGATTTGGAGTTGGCTGTGGAGGTGGATTGGATCCAATGGCAGGTAGGTACTCATATCAATTCCAAATTATTTTCATTTTTTTATTTTTTTTTTAATTTCATAGTTTCTATATTTATTAAAACAAATTTAATAAAAAAATTTAAATTAAAACAAAGAATTATAAATCAAAACAATTTGTATTTTGTTGTTTAAATATTAACAGATAACAGAAATGAGAAAGATATTGTGGAAGAAAAACCTACTAATAACCAAGAACCAAACCCAAACATGAACCCAAACACGGAAAAAACCCAAATTTGGAGGGGAAAGAAGACCAAAATTCACATATTCGGGCGCGTTTGGGTTCATTGAGGCACCTTAGCTCATCTCTTAGAGGGGGGGATAATTTTAGAAAATCTTTAGCCGAGGCAGTGGACACCATAACAAACACTTTTTCCAATTCCCAAGGAGCTATGTACAACATTATCTCGTACAGGGAATCCAGGAGGCAATACTATTCCGATGGTTTGAGTTATAAAGACATTAAAAACCTAAAGATTGCAAAAGACGAATTATTTTCATTATTCTGGGACCCTAACACCTTATTGGCTCCACCCACCAGTCGAGCACAAATATCCATAGACTGGTGCATGGAACTAAATGTGAAAGCCAATTGGATGGATCGCTAGTATATGGTCTTCAATGAAGACCCTCATTGGAATAGGGACATCCCATTTATTTCCTTGGGAAGTTGTTGGCAGAATTAATCCTAGGGAAACATGTTAACTATTTCGATATTTTAGGCTTTGAGGGTGTTGTTCATGGGATTCCCTAAGATAGGGAAAGGGCTAGGACAGATCTTAACCATCTGCCATGCCCTCCATGCACACCAAAACCCCCATTAGATATATCCTCCTACTGGTCCTATGATTGAGGATACACAGGAGGCCTTATTTGACTTGGCAGATACATTGCTTCAGCATGGGACTGATGTCCAAGGCAATGTAGGCCAATAGGTTGGCACTTCTGAGGCCGGCCCATCGCACAGTAAGGATCCATCTACAGATTTCTCTGGAGATGCAGAGAATTCAAAGCATCAGGTTACTCCACACCCTTTCACAGCTTGTGCATACATATGCTATGGCCCCACTTCAGAGTTCCAGGATGATGAATTACTTCGATTTGTAAGTAAAACTCATTATTTTCATATTATATTTTGTTTTATATCACAATTTTCAATTGTTTCACAATTTATTTGTATTTAGTTATCTAACAAATTATGTGAACAAATATATTGTTGATTTTCGATGACACCCCAGATTCTCATAGTCATTCGCCGAGTAATGTTGAGAACATTGATGCTACTGTGAATATTGCATATGGGTTTGGTTCTTCACCATTAGCTGTAAGAACTATACTCTTTAATTTGTCAATGTTATTTACATATTTAGATTAGAGATTGTAACATTCAATACATCCTAATATGAATACAATTTGTTTTATGAAAAGTGAGCAGGATGAGTATGTTGAATCCCAGACACAGGTATTATTTTAAATATTATTTTAATTATGCTTATAATTATGATTTTAATTATGCTTTTAATTATGTTTCGCTTTCTTTGAAAAAATCATTTTCCATCCATCCTGTATATGTATCATTTTCTTTGTGATATCTTACATTGACATATGCTACTTTATGCAGGAATCTATTGAGCCATTTGTGCTTGAAGAGAACCAAAGCAAGGTTGTTGGGGACCCACCTCTTCTCCCACTCCAGGTACATGTATCTTTTTCTTTCTTTGAAAGCATCATTTTCTGTCCATGTAGTAGATATGCCTATGATTCTTTTTATTATCTGAATTTTACATATGTTATTTTATGCAGGATTCTAGTAAGGCACCGGTGCTTGAAGAGTACCGGATCGATGACCCACCTCTGACAAGCTAGCATGTATGTTTATGTATCCCTTTCTTTTAATTGTGATTTTAATAATTCAATGTTTACTTTTCTAATATTTTGAAATTGTCTCATTGTATCTTTATCCTTTTGTATGTAGGAACGTGATTTTGATGAATATGTCCAAAAATCAAAATTCTTCACTAATGCATGAGGAATTCCTTTTCTCTCGTTGCTAGTTATTCGATCCACTAGTTACACAACTACTCATGTCCCTCGGGTACATTTATATATTGCAACTCTTGCTTATATTGCTGTTTGTACATGCAAGTATCTTTTTCCTTGTTTCTTGCATTGATATGTCTCATTTTGTTTGTATTATCTAACATTGACATATGTTACTTTATGCAGGATTCTAGTAAGGCACTGGTGCTTGAAGAGCAAACAATCAGTGGCCCACCTCTAACGAGCTAGCATATACGTTTATGTATTGCTTTCTTTGTTAGCTTATGTATCTCTTTCTCTGATTTGGTGCTTTGTCTTTGTATGATTTTGTACGTTTATGCATCGCATTGACATATGTTACTTTATGCAGGAATCTATTGAGCCAGTGGTGCTTGAAGAGAACCAAAGCGAGTTTGTTGGTGACCCACCTTTTCGCCCCTACCAAGTACATGTATGCTTTGCTTTCTTTGAAAACATCATTTTCTATCCATGTAGTATATATGTCTCTGATTCTCTTTATTATCTGAAATTGACATATGTTACTTTATGTAGGCTTCTTGTGAGGCACCATTGTTTGAAGAGCACCAAATCAATGGCCCACCTCTTACGAGCCAGAAGGTACATTTATGTATCACTTTCTTTGATTTGGTGCTTGAAGAGCACCAAATCGGTGACCCACCTCTTCCCCCCCAATGTACATGTATATTTTTTGACATTAGCATATATATATTTTTCATGCAGCTTAATAGTGAGAAATTGGTGCTTGAAAAGCACCCAATCAAGGTTGTTGCTAGTGAGGCACCACGACCCACCATTACTAGCTCACATACAGTAAGTAAAAATGTTATATTGGTTTGGAATTTGAACAAATGTATATAGAATTTTTATAGGTTGGTAAACTAACTTACAAATTTTGGTTTTTCTTCAGTCTCCACTGATATGACCTATCCTAGAATTTTTATAGGTTGGTAAACTAACTTACAAATTTTGGTTTTTCTTCAGTCTCCACTAATATGACCTATCCCTCTTGTTCAGTGATGGGGATCACCAGTGAGCAGTCAAAAAAGAAATCTAGACTTCTCCGAAGACATTGGCAGTGGCAACAAAAGGAGGGATAACTAGAATACATGTATAGGGGGGATACATAGTTGTAAATTTTTGTTTTTATACACATAGATGTACATTTTGATCCACTATTTTCTATTACGGCCATGTGGCATGCCAATTTTTCTAACATTATTTGTATAGACATATAATATAAAGCAAGGTTCAAATTTATACATATATGGTTGGCTTGATCTTGGAACATGATACGTGTGGTTCACCTATGTGATATAATGAATTTCCAATACTTAAAGGAAGAATTTATGACTCATCAACTTTTTAACATCATAACCATACCATACAGTACCTAAATTATATAAACTAACATCATAACACTAAAGTTACATGTTTTTCTACTTCTAAGTCATGCATGCATGTGTAATATACCATAGCATAACCTACAATACCCTATGATACTAACATCATACCATACTAACATACAATAACATATCACAAAATAACATGCTAACATCATACCATACTAACATACCATACCATACTAATATACCATGCCATACCCTACAATACTAACATCATACCCTACAATGCCCTATAAAAACATATCAGATACCATAACATACTAACATCATACCATAGCATACTAGTTCTACATACCAGACCATAATAACATATCACACCATACCATGCATGTACATGTGTTTCTAGTTCCATCTCATAACTAGTATAGAGGTCACTAAACCCTAGTTCCATGTCATAACTTGTCAATCCTAGTGATGGCATGCAATTTGGTGTTCATGAAACCCTAGTTGGTATTCAATATGTACATGTACATGTGTTTCTAGTTCCATCTCATAACTTCTAAAGAGGTCAATAAATCCTAGTTCCATGTCATAACTTGTCAACCCTAGTGATAGCATGCAATTTTGTGTTCATGAAACCATAGTTGGTTTTCAATATGTACATGCACATGTGTTTCTTGTACCATCTCATAACTTGTAAAGAGGTCACTAAACCCTTGTTCCATGTCATAACTTGTCAACCCTAGTGATAGCATGCAGTTTGGTGTTCATGAAACCCTAGTCAGTTTTCAATATGTACATGTACATGTGTTTCTAATTTCATCTCATAACTTGTAAAGAAGTCACTAAAACCTAGTTCCATGTCATAACTTGTCAACCCTAGTGATAGCATACAATTTGGTGCTCATGAAACCCTAGTTGGTTTTCAATATGTACATGTCCATGTGTTTCTAGTTCCATCTCATAACTTCTGAAGAGGTCACTAAACCCTGGTTCCATGTCATAACTTATCAACCCTAGTCTTAGCTTGCAATTTGGTGTTCATGAAAGTCTAGCTCATTTTCAATATGTACATGTCCATGTGTTTCTAGTTCCATCTCATAACTTGCAAGGAGGTCACTAAACCCTAGTTCCATGTCATAACTTGTCAACCATAGTGATACCATGCAATTTGGTGTTCATGAAACCCTAGTTGTTTTCCAATTTGTACATGTCCATGTGTTTCTAGTTCCATCTCATAACTTGTAAAGAGGTCATTAAACCCTAGTTCCATGTGATAAATTGTCAACCCTAGCCTTAGCTTGCAATTTGGTGTTCATGAAACCCTAGTTGGTTTTCAATATGTACATGTCCATGTGTCTCTAGTTCCATCTCATAACTTGTAAAGAGGTCACTAAACCCTAGCCCCAGGTCATAACTTATCAACCATAGTGATAGCATGCAATTTGGTGTTCATGAAAACCTAGGGTTGAGTGTAGAAAGTTGAGGGACCTTCTAGATTCAATGGTGCAGTGAAGTCAATCACTCTTGATCCAAAAAAAGAAATCATCCCAAGCAATCATGAACCTGCCAAGCCTAGTCCCAGGGCTTCCAATAGGCATACTGAGGATAGTAGACCAAACCGCGCCTCTGTTTTATTTAAGAAAATTGTGCCTTCATTTTATTTAAGCAAATCGTGCCTCCGTTTTAGTTAACAAAATCGGGCACCCATTTTGGAATTTTTTTTTATTTAAAAAAAATAGGTTGAGCCCATATTTTTGGCCACATCGCAAGGTTGTTGGAGTTGGATGAAGCAAATATCGGCTGGGAGAACATGTTTTTGGGTGTGCCAAAGCCATCCACCTCCACCTTTGGATCAACCTCCTCTTTGTGAGGTATTTTCCTCATTTCTTCTCATGTTTTTTTCTCTAAGTTCATCAATTTATTTGCCCTAATTTGAAAAATTAAACCAAAATAAATTAATTTATGGCAAACGGAGACAAAAACCCGAATGCACATGACTAATGGAAATAGAAACCCCAATGTAATTGGCCAATGGAAACCAAATCCCCAATTTAATCATAAAAATTAAATAATTTTGATTATTTACCAAAATTCATACCTAAAATTCACATGCCCAATGGAAACCAAAACCCCAATTAACTAATAAAAACAATGAATTTCACTATTTACATATGTATATTTACAACCATCCTTGTGAATCCACACCAAAATTCACAAATATGGAAAGTTTGTCAAGCACATTGCAAGTTTGCATAAGTAGTTTGCATGCCAAATGTAAACTAAAACCCCAATAAACTCATAAAAAACAAATGAACTTTGCTATTTGCATATATGTATATTCCCAACCAACATTCTGAATCCAAACCAAAATTAACAAATATGCAAAGTTTGTCAATTATATTGCAAGCTTGCATACAACTAAAAAAAATCATGTAGAATTCATATATTCTCTAACATACATAAACAAACATGGTAAATCCCTTGCCTTTATTTGAAATATCGAAGTTGGTCTTCCAAGAACATCAATAAACGCCTTATAGTTTTGATGAAACTTCCTAATCCAAGTTTTAAAATAAGGTATAGAAGCTTCCCATGCTTTTAACAAATATTTCCTCTTGAACGAAGTGTACTTTTTGGTTAAGTTCAAGACAACAAAGTTCAACAATAGACTCTACGAATGTGAAGATACATAGGTAGGTTGATGTGTTTGATTAAACATTCCAATCACATACTATCATACATGATATAATCCACTGGAAACCTTGCAACCATAAAAATCCACTATACACATTGTGCATTTAAAGTCTCTCATGGGGATATAGAAAGAGGGCATGTAACTAAAACAACATAAAGTGGAATCCATAGATGGCCCAAATTAAATATAAACAAAGATATGCTAAATAGACTTTGGAGTCCAAAAAACATCACGCTACAACAAATAATTATTTATCTAACAAAATCATTGCCTATACTGGGATTTTATTCATCAATAGCACAGTATGTCGCCTATTGTAGGGTCTAGTTATTGCCTCTACCCGCAATCTGGAAGACGGTCCTGCAAAGGCAATAGTCAGCACCTCACAATTTTGATGAAACTTCATAATGCAAGGCTTAAAATAAGCTAGAGGATATTCGCAATCAACATATGCACTCAAGAAACTTTATGTACACATGCATACTTAAAAATTGGAATTAATACTTGAATTTAGGACATAAATATGAAATGAAAAAATGTTAAATGTTTATTCTTTACTGTAAAATTCAAGATCAATTTTTAAATTTACATGATAGATTTACTTTATGTTGTTATTTGTCGTACATTAGTTATACAGTTTTCAGTGTTTAGAGATGTCATTATATAATGTGTTTATATTTCTAATGATATTTTATTTGTATTTATGATTGTAGTGGCTACTATGGATAACAATGTAGAGATACTGAGGGTTATTACCCATATGAGAGAGATCGGTTCTGCTTGGACGGGTGGATATGAGCTCCCGATGCTCCTTGTTAGATTCTTTCTTGTCTATTGTTGATATGATTGCAATATTGAGTGATGGTTTGTATAGCATCGCATCATATAGGGAGAGGAAAAGACAACAACACACCAATGGGTTGAGCTACAACGAGGTAAAAAATCTCAAAATAACAAAACAACACATCTATACATTGTTTATACTTCCTGGGATGGATGACATTACGAAGATCAACAGGCCACATATTTATATTGAGTGGTACACCTTTCCACCCATCAGAGATAATTGGATGGATAGGTGGTACATGGTTTTTGACATTCCCCTCACAACAATAGAGAAGTACCATTGTACTTCCTCCGAAAGTTGTATGGAAAGTTTGTGATGGGAAAACATGTCACCTACTTTGACATGTTGGGATTCCAAGGAGTTGGTAGGGGGATTCCCAAACACCGACCCAATGCTAGGAATAGAGATGCCAATCCACAAAAACCTTCTCATCGTGCCCAGCTACTAAGGGAAGACATCCCTCCTACACATGACATGGTTTCCTAGACACAGGAGGCATTTTTTACTCTAGTTGAGATGGTCTCTCGAAACACGACCACTATTGACCAGAGAGCACCCTCTTCCTCTGCTAGGGTACAACCACGAGCTTTTGGTGGTGGAGGGACATCTATTGGTGGGGATAAACCGACATCCCATGTGCCTAAGAGAGATCCACATGTCTACACATCATGTGGGGGTCCCTATTATGGTCATGGATAAAGACATGGTACCACTACGATGACTGGTGGTCAGGTAAGGACATTGTTAAAACTCTATTATTGTTCAATTTCTAATTTTTCCATATTGTATGTAACATATTAAAATATTTGTAGTATATGCAATATTTACTCTTGCAGGAGATTGATGCCTCTCACGGTGGTTGTACTGCACCCAGTGTGGTTGTACTCGAGGCCCAAACAACCACCATTGAGGTAATATTTAAACATTTGTCATTTTGTTAATACATATCATTTTGTTAATGTATTTGTTAGTCTTGATTAATTTGTTAAATTGTCTAATATTTACAATTTTTGAGGTTGTAGGAACACCACTTAGAACGTGATGCTAGAGACGTTGATATCAATGACATAGTCGAAGGTGGAATTTACGATCACTTGAATAATGTAAGTACATGGGTTATGACTAAATCTTGTTCGAATTATTTAAATTTGTTACTATACACTCCTTTATAGATCACTAATATTTATAATTTTTAAACTTGCAAATTCTATTAGCGTCTGAAGTGGGGAAAGAAATTTATGGAAGTAGTCACTCCTATGGGGGAGATATGTCCTAGGTAGGGGTAAGTATACTACACATGTTAGTTTTTTAGTACATATTATTCCATCCATTCAACTCCATGTCTAACTATGGTAACACTTTATGACTGCATACATCATCCCAGATCCCTGTACCACCTCTTTGGTTTGGATCTCCCCATAGTCCAAACATAGATAAGGGAACCTTTTACACCAGACAACCCTCTTCCTTGAATAGATCGGGTGTGCATGAGGATAAACCTACCCATCCCACGGTAATGTACACACTTCCAATGGCAGTTGTTGGTTAGCTATGAACTCACTTCACAAGTAGTTTTTCTTAATGGTATTTTCGAATGTTTATAGCATCAGGATGTAGAGTCATCTGTTCTAGACATTAGTGGGGTTGTTGTTGATGTGTTCAATGCTGCATCTACAATAGGGTTAAGTCACAATGAGGTACATATACTTGAATATTTGTAATTGTACATTTAATCTGTATTTTTTATGGACATGCATGATGTCTAACTATTTTATCATTTGGTGAATGTAGCCACACCCTGGTCCATTAGTGCATGCAACTGAGGTTGATGTTCAACCTATGGCTCCTCTTACTACTGAAGAGTCCCAGCATAATCCCTCGAAATGTTTTTCTCAGTGAGATGTTCATTTTTTACATAATTGATTAGCACTTTATCATTCATGTACATGTTGATAATTCTAGAGATAATTGACATACTTTTTTTATTCGCATAGAAGCATTGCAGAGAGATTCTCTACAAAGAGGAGGACACCAAAGGCACATATACCCTCGACACCAAAGGAAACTATACCCCCGATGGATGCAGTGAGTCTTTCTTTTATTTACAATTGATTCATATTCTAAATTTACAAACTTGGTTATTGTTGGGTACTACTACATAAGTTACCTGATCAAGAAATACCGTCATTGATTTGCAGTCGCCAGAGATGCACAGTGGTCGTAGATAGAGGCAACAAGCATCAGGGTCCAGGAAAAAAAAGAGAAAGTTGGATTTTTGATGTGTTAGTGAAGGACAAATATGTATTTTTATGTACAATCCAGAGTTAGAGTATAAGGGCGCGGTCAAGGCTAGATGCACTTTTGTTTTCACATGTACATCAAATATGTTTTTGATACATGTACTTTGACAGTCCATAGATGGGCCTTCTTTTTTTGTATTATAACTTTCATGATATAAAAAAATCTTTGATATGCTCTTGAGATATTCATGGTTCAGTCTTTTAAGTGTGATTATACACACGTGGCCAACAATGTTTCTATGTGTAATGTTCATAGTTTTTTTATATATTTTACGATTGCATGGAGATATTGGTTATAGATTTGAGAATAATGCAGAACTATAATATTACATAAAGACAAAAGTGTGCATTTTTTTTTTTACCATGATCCAATTGCACATACAATGTTATATTAACAATGTTAAATTGTATTCACAAAGATGGAACATACCTAATACACATAAGCA
Source organism: Pseudotsuga menziesii (assembly GCA_001517045.1). NCBI lineage: Eukaryota > Viridiplantae > Streptophyta > Pinopsida > Pinales > Pinaceae > Pseudotsuga > Pseudotsuga menziesii. The sequence continues at coordinate 321,328 of LPNX010851720.1, forward strand.
CCTAGCACAGCTAAGCAACTAATCCAACTAGGTGGAATACAAAAGTACCTTACCCACATAATAACCTAACAAAAGTTTAAAGGATGAACAAAGTTGACCAACCTAAGTGATGTTGATGTATTTGTAACTTCGAAATGTATTCATCTATGTATTTTATGTATTGTAACCCGATGTTTATGCCAGGATATATATATTATGTAATTGAGTCATGTTGTCATGCCTCGATGATCTGATCAAGAGGATCAATAATGTAAACAAGTCATGTCAAGTCATAGTGGGTAACCCTTCGATTGTCTAAGGGTTAAAGTCCCCGCAGTTCTGGGGCACTAGGGTTATTAGACACTCCAAGTAGAGGTCAGCCCTACTAGGGTTTTAGTCATGTCAGGATTAGTATAAATAGAGAGTTGGAATCTCTATTTAACACACATCACTCACACAATCAAGTATAGTGCATAGTTAAGGAAGGAGAAAACATTAGGGCCAGACAAGAAGAAGATTACTATTGTCAAAAGTGCATCTTACTGTTTTGGGGTTTTACATTTTTTGTTGATTCTATCTCTGAGGAAGTTGTAGGGTTTTCTCCTTTATGGTTTCCCTGATAAAAAACACTGTGTTCATTGTCTCTTGTGCTTGATTGCTGTACTTGTTATTCTCTCAGTTAAAGATCCTAATAATGCTAGCTTAATGTTGAAAAACTAACATGGTATCAGAGCTCACCTGAGAACAAGACACTGTGCAGCTGTGGGAACTAGGGATTCCTAGTTTGTGGATCTTCCTTCACATATTTTCTGAAAAAGTAAGGCAGAATAACTCTCCTCCTTGGGGCTCATCTTTTTGTCGAAGCAGAATCCAATTCTGAGGTTTTTCAGTTTTGGACCTGTCACTACTGTTAGAAATTAGGGATTTTCATAGAAGAGGAATTTTTTAGTGAGCCCAGGCCTGGATTGATCTCCTCCCCAAAATCAAAGTTAGGGCCAAATTTCAAGGCATTTGGAAGGACAGAACTCCGGAAAAGCAAAACGCTAATTTGCTCCTCAACCAGCTCTACACGATTTCAGCTCAAGTTTCAGATCCGACATCTTGAACCCGGTAAGATCCAAAATATTTTGTATTTCCATTTGAGGTTCTTAGATAAGATGTCTCATCATACAAATCTTGATGTAAAGCTTGAGGGAGATGATAAATTTCGAGCCTGGAAGTATAGGATCTCCCTGGTCCTATAAGAGAATGAATTAGACTCCTACATCCATGAGGAGGTTCCAGTTCCAAAGGGAGATGAGGAAAAAGCCTTACATAAGAAGAAGATGGTTATGGAAAAGAGAATCATTGCTGATTCTATCAAGGATCACCTTATCCCATAGGTGTCCTCTCTCAAGACACCTAAAGCTATGTTTGATGCCCTAACGAAATTGTTTGAAGGGAAGAACATCAATTGGAAGATGACCCTAAGAAACCATTTGAAGAATGTGAAGATTCAGAATGCAGAAACAATCCAGTATTACTCCACAAGAGTTTCTCAAATCAAAGAGAAACTAGAAGCAGTTGACGGAGAAGTGGAAAATGCAGAAATTGTAATGACTACATTGAATGGCCTTCCTAGGTCATGGGATTCTTTCATTCAAGGAATCTATGCTAGGAAGAAGTTAGTCAAGTTCAGCAGACTATGGGAAGTGTGCTCTCAAGAAGAATGTCGGATAGCAGCTCGAGAAGAAAAGATGGGAAGTGAAGATCAAGCTCTCACGGTACACTCTAAGACTCACTCCAAGTCATAAAGAAAGAAAACTCATCACTTCAGAGGTAAGCACTCTCACAAAGATAACACTAGAAGAGATTTATCTAGGATCATATGTTATACATGTGATGAAGCAGGACATTATGCAAGGAATTGTCCTAAGAAATCAAACCCAACAAATATGAGAAACAAAAGAAGACATCATGCTCATGCTGCAGGGGATGATGAACCATCCAGGAAGAGATCCAGATATGAAAGTGAATATTCTTCAAGCGAGGATGAGTATGTTCTAATATTTTCTCTCATAGGTAACATTACTCATGGGAGTAATGATTGGCTAATAGACAGTGGGGCTTCCAAACACATGAATAGATTCAAGGAATCCTTTGGGAGGATTTAAGAACCTGAATCATCTCTCAAAGTGAAGCTAGTAGATGATTACCAATATCCAATAAAAGGTAGTGGGGAATCTTCCTATAAACTAGACTCTACAAAATCTCTAACAATGAAAGAAGTATTGTTTTTTCCAGGACTCAAGAAGAACCTCCTTTCCATATCTGCATTAGATGCAAAAGGAATGTGGGTTGCATTCATAGATGGTCAAGTCATCATGTGGCCAAAAGGAAAGATTATCAATGATGCGGTAGTGATTGGAGAACAAGAAGGAGTATTGTACAAATTGAACGGCCATCCAGAACAAGCATTGGTCCATGACATAGTAGATCCAAGTGAACTTTGGCATAGAAGGTTTGCACATGTGCATTATAAAGCACTACCTATTGCAAGAAAAGTTGTTGAAGGTCTTCCAGAAATCCAAGCAAAATATGATGGGGTCTGCAAAGGATGTGCAAAAGGAAAGAATAAAAAGAAGACATTTACAAGCAACGAAATCGAAGGAAAAGGAATCTTGGAAATCATCCACTTCGATGTATGCGGTCCTATGTCATCAAACTCTCTAAACGGGTATGCATATTATGTTTCTTTTATTGATGACTTTTATAGGAAGACATGGGATTATTTCATGAAGAACAAAGATGAAGTATTCAATAAGTTAAAGAAATTCAAATCCTTGATCGAGAACCATACTGAAAAGAAGATCAAGAACATTCAATCAGATAATGGCAGAGAATTTAGCTCAAATGAATTCAAAGAGTTATGCAAAGAATCAGGGATTAAGAGGGAGTTGTCCACTCCTTATAAGCCACAACAGAATGGGATTGCAGAATGGAAGAACAGAACTATCATGGAAGCTAGAAAAGCAATGCTTCATGATAAATACCTTCCCATTCATCTTTAGGTGGAAGTTTCTAGAATACCGGTGTATGTGCAGAACCGTACTCCACATAGAGTACTTGAGAACAAGACTCCTAAAGAAGTATTCTCCAGCAAGAAACTAGAAGTCATCCATCTCAAAATATTCGGCTATCCTGTATACATACACATTCCAAAAGAGAAGAGAACAAAATTAGATCCTTGAGGAAAGAAGGGTATATTTGTTGGATACTTTGAAAGCTCAAAGGCTTACAGAATATATTTTCCAGGATACAATAAGATTGACATCAATAGGGATGTGACATTGGATGAAGACACAACTTACAACAAATCCAGAAAGAGACCTACTAAAGAACCTGAAGAAGTAGAAGCACCCAAAATTCATGATACAACCATGAATGAAGAAACTCAAGAAGAAGATCAAGAATTTGAAGAACCACAAAGACCTATAGATCCACCTCTGGAGAAAAATCCTCATAAGAGGAAACTTGCTTGGGTACGAGAACTTATCCAAGGTGTAGAAAGATATGGGCATCTAGAAGAGAATCACAGAGAAAGAAAAAGGACTAGATATTGTTCCAGGTATGTAGCCTTACTATGTGATTTCATTGATAAAGAGCCTTCCAGTTATGAATAAGTGGCAAAAGGGAAATAATGGAAGGATGCTATGATCGAAGAGTACCAATCGATCATGAAGAATGATGTTTGGGATGTTGTGCCAAGATCAAATGGGAAGTCAGTTGTAACTTCCAAATGGATCTACAAGATCAAGCATGATGCAGACAGTAGCACTGGAAAATATAAGGCAAGATTTGTGGCTCGAGGTTTCTCTCAAAAAGAAGGAATTGATTATGAAGAAACCTTTGCACATGTAGCCAGATACACTTCCATCAGATCAGTACTTTCTCTGGCTGCAGTGATGAAATGGAAGATACACCAGATGGATGTCAAGACTGCCTTCTTGAATGGTGTAGTGGAAGAGGAAGTGTATGTAGAACAACCACTCCGTTTTGAGATACATGACAGAGAGACTCATGTGTGTAGATTGAAGAAATCCCTGTACGGTTTAAAACAGGCACCGAGGACCTTAGTATGGTAGAATTGACAGCTTTCTATCAAGTTTGGGCTTTACCAAGAGTAAAGCAGATTTGATCCTTTACTACAAGGTTGAAGATGGCAACCGATTAATGCTTCTACGATATGTAGATGATCTATTTGTAATAGGTATGGATGGGTTGATTTCTGATACAAAGAGAAATTTTGCTGTCAAGTTCGAGATGAAGGACTTGGGTATGATGCATTACTTTCTAGGTTTGGAGGTGTGGCAGAGTACATATGGAATCTTCCTTGGACAAGGGAAGTATGCAGTGGAGATCCTAAAGATGTTTGGGATGATGGACTGCAAGGTCATGGCCACACCTATGGCATCAAACCTTAAGCTATTGAGTGATGCTTCATCAGAGATGGTTGATGCTACGATGTATCGTCAGATGATTGGGTGCTTCATGTACCTGACGAACACAAGACTAGACATTTGCTTTGTTGTGAGCACCTTGAGCCAGTTCTTGACAGATCCGAGAATGTTCACTTGATTGCTGTAAAGCATATTCTGAGGTACCTAAGGGGTACAATTGATTATGGGCTCAAGTATAATGTGAATCAAAAGATTAACCTGGAGGGTTATGTCGATTCAGATTGAGCAGGCAGTGCAGTCACTAGGAACAACACTTCAGGATGTTGCTTCAGTATGGGATCAGGTGTGATCTCTTGGTTTAGTACGAAGCAATCCTGTGTGGCACTGAGTACGGCTGAAGCAGAGTATGTTGCAGCTTGTTCAGCTAGTTGTGAGGTAGTATGGGTACAGAAGCAACTATCTGATTTATTTGATCTCCAGATGGATGCTACTTGTATACATTGTGACAACCAGTGTTGCGTAAAGTTGTCAGAGAATCCAGTGTTCCATGAAAAGTCGAATCATATCAAGATCAAGTACAACTATATCAGGGATATGGTGCAGAGGGGAGCAGTGAAGTTCTAGTATGTTGCGATGAAGGAACATATAGCTGATGTATTGATGAAGCCATTGGCTAGGATGAAGTTTGAGTACTTCAGGGAGAAGCTTGGTGTTCTCCAGATCGAGGTTTCCTCGAAGAGAAAGTGATGAGACCCATAGCCATTCTAAAATGGTGAGAGGATTGGTTCCTTCCATGGTCAGATGTAAGGGCTAAGCCATTTTGTAATGGTGAGAGGATTGGTTCCTTCCATGTAAGATAGGAGTGCTGGCCATTCTGTCGAGTAGGATAGATGTAAAGGAAACTGCCATTCTGAAAATGGAGGTACCTAGTTAGTTACCAGGAATACTTAGTCTGGGACTGAGAAGAGCCATTCTGACAAGTAGGTTAGATGTAAGGACTGAACCATTCTGTCATGGCTAAAGGATTAGGTTCCTCCCATGTCACATATGAGTGTTGGCCATTCTATTGAGTAGGATGGATGTAAGTGCAATTGCAACTCTCTGAGAGAGTGGAGGCACCTGGTCCATTACCAGGTAGCTCAGTCTAGGACTGGGGGCCATTCTGATGAGGGTGTAGGATTCAGTTCCTACCAGGTCAGATGTGAGTGCATGCCCTTCTGACGAGGGTGTACGATTTGGTTCCTACCAGGTTAGATGTAAGTGCAGAGCCTTTCCATCACTATGAGGAGGATGCAATTCTAGCCTGCATGAAAGTATGGAAATATTTCATCACTGTGAGTAGGATGTGCTTTTGCCTGGATGGATGTAAGTGCACAAATATTCTATCACTGTGAGCAGGATGTGATTCCAGCCTGGATGAAAGTATGGAAATCTTTGATCACTGTGAGCAGGATATGTTCCCGCTTGGATATAATTCTTCCATCATTATGAGCAGGATGCAATTCCATCCTGGATGAAAGTATGGAAATCTTTCATTACTATGAGTAGGATGTGTTCCCGCCTGGATGGAAGTATGCCTTTCTGATGAGTAGGTCAGATATAAGTGCTGAAGCCTTTTCACAGATGATAGTGATGTCCTATCATGCTGGTGAATGTGAGTGTTGGGCATGCCTTTCTTATGAGTAGGTTAGATGTAAGTGCTGGGCGAATACCTACATGATGGTTAGGCCTACAACCGACATGAAAGTAGGCTAGATCTGTAGAACTTCCTATGACGAGAAGACTCATGAGATAGCACACATGATGATGACCAGATGAGATCCACATCGACCTATGATCCAAATCCCGTTATGATGACTCTGATACATCTAGATCGAGTGATGATCCAGATCCAACAGCAATGATCCAGATCAAGTGATGATCTAGATCTAGTCCAGTGATGATGATCCATATCAAGTGATGATCTAGATCTAGTGGTGTTGATCCAGATCAAGAGATGATCCAAATCTAGTGATGATGTCCCATGACGATGCAGATTGAGAGATGATCCAGACTCGAAGAATGAAGATGACTTGAAGATGAAGATGACTTGAAGACGCAGAAGACTTGAGATGCAGATGATGAGATGATCCAGTTGATACAGAGAAGAAGACCAGTGTGGAAAATTGTGTCGAAAGAATACCTTCCTAGTTAATAGGGAGTGTTGATGTATTTGTAACTTCGAAATGTATTCATCTATGTATTTTATGTATTGTAACCCAATGTTTATTCCGGGATGTATCTATTATGTAATTGAGTCATATTGTCATGCCCCAATGCTCCGATCGAGAGGATCAATAATGTAAACAAGTCATGTTAAGTCATAGCGGGTAACCCTTAGATTGTCTAAGGGTTAAAGTCCCTGGAGTTTCGGGGCACTAGGGTTATTAGACTCTCCAAGTAGAGGTCAGCCCTAGTAGGGTTTTAGTCATGTTGGGATTAGTATAAATAGAGAGTCGGACTCTATATTCAACACACATCACTCACACACTCAATTGTAGTGCATATTTTAGGAAGGAGAAGACACTGGGGCTAAACAAGAAGAAGATTACTGTTGTGAGGAGTGCATCTTACAATTTTAGGGTTTTACATTTTTTGCTGATTCTATCTCTAAGAAAGTTGTGGGGTTTTCTCCTTTATGATTTTCCTGATCAAAAACACTGTGTTCATTGTCTCTTGTGCTTGATTGATGTGCTTGTTATTCTCTCAGTTAAAAGATCCTAATAATGCTAGCTTAATGTTGAAAAACTAACAAGTGATGCACCTGTGTGGTCTACATAAATAAAATTAGTGTTTGGCATGATCTCTTTCTTCTAATGAATACATGGGATACACATCAAACCTAAAAGTATCACAGTATTATAAGGTTGATTCAAAATAATCGTTATGACTATATCCTGGACATTATGTATATCTTGCACATTATTTTATCATTTTGTTAATGTACATGGAATTTGATGAATGGCCTTGAGTAACAACTTTGAAAGAGACGAAATTTATGTGTGATTTTATTTTAGTTTAAATTGATTAGAGAAGTACTATTTTGAATCTTGTTTTATAAATTTATGTTTATGGAGTATTATTTGAAGCATTCGTAGTGTGAATTTATATATATTTTGTAATAATAGTGTAATAGGTTGGCCACTTGCTTCTAAACATAAACATGTTTTATTACATGGTTACTAACGTAATGGCATTGTCTCCTCCTGCATTTCATCGCACAAATGCTCACATCTCTTGGATAACCTAGCTAAATTAATATGCAAAACAACCTTCTTTCAACTTTCCAATCCCACGAATGATATGAGATCCTAAGATTAATTCACCTCCACATAGATATTGACAACTCTTTCTGCCTTAATTAAAACAAAAACAAAGAATATTTCTTGCTTGATAATGATGGGAAATAAGTAAAGTTCAACAAATCACAACAAGTAACATAATTCTTGACAGATTCACATGAAATAATAGTTTGCAACAAGTATTTTTTCTAGAGGGGAAGATATACAATCACCTTCAAACTAACCTCTATGTGCAAAAATTTCACATTCACTTACTGAGCAAAACCCTAGTTTCAAAAATTGACAAAAAAAATGATCCCTTGTCCATGGACCCAGAGTAGATAGACACTCTAGCAGTATCCTGATATCCTAAATCCAATGGAGCCAACAGTTCATTGATCCGAGAAACATTCATCATTCTATGGCACGTCGAATCCCACCTCTTACAGGCTTTCATGGACAACTGTTGAATCCCTAACCAAGGCATAGAATGGAAACCGTGCGTCAAAAAGGGATTTTGGTGGCTTGTACAAGATTTTTTAGGCATGTTCTATGTGGGAAATCTAGCCACACATTCATGGTCAAGCAATATACGAAGTTGACCCCAATGTGCAAAAATTTCATATTCACTTACTAGGAAAAACCCTAGTTTCAAAAAATTGACCAAAAAATGATCCCTTGTCCATGGAACTAGATTAGAGGGCCTCCCGTAGCACTATCCCAATTCCCTAAATCCAATGGAGCTGAAAGTTTTTCGATACGAGCAACGTTCATCATTCTATGGAACATTAAATCCCACCTCCTATAAGCTTTCAGGTACATCTGTTGAATCCCTAACTGGGGCATAGAGTGGAAACCGTGCATCAAAAAGGGCTTTCGGTGCATCATGAAAGCGTGTTTAGGCAGGTTCCATGTGGGAATACTAACCACATGTTCAAGGTCAAGGAATTTGCAAAGAGGACCCCTATGTGCATAAAATGGACATTCACTTACTAAGAAAAACCCTAGTTTCCAAAATGGACAAAAACAATGATCCCTTGTCCATGGAACCAGATTAAAGGGCCTCCCTAGCACTATAATGATGTCCTAAATCCAACAAAGCTGGAGGTTCATCAATCCAAGAAACTATAATCATTCTATGGCATGTTCAATCCCACCTCCTATAGGGTTTCAGGGACACCTATTGAATCCCTAACCGAGGCATAGAATGGAAACTGTGCTTCAAAAATGGATTTCGATGGGCTGTGCAAGCGTTTTTAGGAATGTTCGATGTGGGAATGCTAGACACATGTTCAAGGTCTGTAAATATGTGAATTTGACCCCCATGTCCAAAAATTTGACATTCACTTACTGAGCAAAACCCCAGTTTCCAAAATTGACCAAAAAAATGATCCCTTGTCCATGGACTCAAATTAGAGGGCCACACTACAACTATCCCAATGTATTTAATCCAACGGAGATGATGGTTCGTCGATCTGAGAAATGGTGATCATTCTATTGCATGTTGAATCCCACCTCATACAGGCTTTCAAGGACACCTGTTGAATCCCTACCGGGGGCATAGAATGGAAACCATGCATCAAAAAGGGATTCTGGTGGGTTGTCCAAGTGTTTTTAGGTAGGTTCCATGTCAAAACTCTAGCCACACATTCACGATCAAGAAATATGTAAATTTGACCCCCATGTGAAAAAATTTCACATTCACTTATTGAGAAAAACTGTAATCTCTAAAATTGACTAAAAAAATCAGCTCTTTTCCATGGAACTAGATTACAAGGCCTCCCATAGCACTATCCTGATGTCTTGAATCTAACAAATCCAACGTTTCATCGATCCAAGCAATGACTGTCATTCTATCCCACGTTGAATCCCACCTCCTACAAGCTTTCAGGAACACCTATTGAGTCCCTACCCGAGGCATAGAATTGAAACCATGCATCAAAAAGGGATTCTGGTGGGTTACATAAGCATTTTTGGGAAGGTTCCAAGTGGTAATGCTAGCCACATGTTCACGGTATAGGAATTTGCAAAGTTGACTCCTATGTGCAGAAATTGGACATTCCCTTAGTGAGAAAAATGCTAGTTTCCAAAATTGACTGCAAAAATGATCCCTTGTCCATGAACCCATAGTAGAGGGCCACTCATAGCACTATATCAATGTCTTGAATCCAACAGAGTTGATGGTTTGTCAATTAGAGAAACGACCATCATTTTATGGCACGTTGAAGTCACCCTCCTACAGGTTTTCAGGGACACATGTTGAATCCCTACTCGGGGCATAGAATGGAAACTGTGCAATAGAGCAGGATTTCGGTAGGTCATGCAAGTGTGATTAGGAATGTTCTATGTGGGAATGCTAACCACATGTTCATGGTCAAGGAATATGTGAATTTGAACACCATGTGCAAAAATTTCACATTCACTTCTTGAGTAAAACCCTAGTTTCTAAAATTGACCAGAAAAATGATCTCTTATCCATGGAATCATATTAGAGAGCCTTCCGTAACACTATATCGATGTCCTAAATCCAACGAAGCTGATGGTTCATCGATTCGAGGAATGACCATAATTCTATCACACATTGAATCCCACCTCCTATAGGCTTTCAGGGACACCTGTTCAATCCCTAACTGGGGCATAGAATGGAAACCGTGCATCAAAAATGGCTTCTGGTGGGTCATGCAAGCATCTTTAGGGATTCCTCTGGAGAAACAAATTATCAGAGTGAAGCAGATAATTATTGGATTCAAGGATATGTCCTTCTAGGATCAACTTCGAGATTCAAGGAAGATGAATATATATACCCCAGATAGAGTGGTAGATAATGGTATTGGGATAGAAGGAATGAGTCATGTAAGTATCAATACAATACAACAATTCCATTATGAAGATTAGGTGCAATGTATGAAATTGTAGAATTCTATTGAATTTATGAATCTATCAAGCACTTGATGTATCAAACTGTAAATAATCAATGAGATAGTCAAACCAAAATATATGACTACCACATACCTGACTACATACTTGTGGTCATTTGACTAGACCATCGGGATCACCTCTAATAGAAACAGTATCATTTAGCCTCTCATGCTCGTAGTAAGGCAACAAGTATCGTGACTTTGATGAGTTCTTGTTTTGCGTTGTTTGAAACTCGAGGTTTGTGCCAATAACTAAGTTTGTATAATGGTATACAAGTTGACCTGGTCTATAATATTCAAATACATAAACCTTTTTCTTTCATGCATGGGAAACTTGTGTCAAATATTGCCCTTTTCTAACCATCAACCCAATTGGAAAATCATTGCGCTTAGAGTCACTTAATGAGACAAAGAGGGTCTAATATCCATCGAAGCAACGTGCTATCCAGTAGTTAGTGTGCCATTGATTGTCTCTCAGGTAAACCATTATGTATATGTGCCCTACATAAAATAAAGTGCATACCTAGGAGTCATCTAACTAAACACAACTAGTCGTCAAACATTTCAAAGTTGTCAACAAAATAGTCAAACCTAGTTGTATGGGATCTGAAATGTGGTCATAGTCATGTGAAATAATTGACTAGCCCTCCTCCAACTAGGATAATTCTACAGTTATTTGTCAACCAATTGGGAGTGATACATGATCCCAGCTATGAACCCAATCTGTGGATTCACAGTTGTCCTATTCACCATTGCTACATGCATAACAAAAACAAGAGATTTTTCTTTTCCACATTTCAACTATAGCATTGCCTGACATCCTAACTGAATTGAATGCATGAGTTCCTTGGATGGTCTTGCACTCATATAGGTGTGATCGATCTACAACAACCACATGCCCAAAATATCTATGTACATGTGCTTTTTGAGATGATTGGTCTTCTTTCCTTCTATCTCCCTGCCCCATCACTGAAGAACACCATAGAACAATGGTCTTTGCATCTTAGATAAGTGAAATAGTTGTGAATTTCATCTCTTGCCTATGTAATGCAGTATTGATGCATGCACGTGCTCCATCATGTTCCCCTTTTCCATGTTCGGTATCAAAATAGTTCCAAATATGTGGCACCTTATGCCTCTTGTGGAGAATAAATGACCATTGGAAGACATGAGAATTTTTGAATTGCCCTGAACAACCCTTAGACCAAATCCAATGTTTTTCCACCTGTATATTGTTATCCTCCAAGCATTTGGAGAAAAATTGAAGGTTGTGTTGTAAAAAAGCCAAGTCATGACACCTGTCATCACTTACGTAAAAGTGATACTCCTTCAATATAACCCTATTCTCTTTAGTACTATCTGCCCCATGTATATAGGTGATATGGACCATTGTGCTGACCTAATCTGAGTGATAATATTGACTCTGAATCTAAGTTTGTGGTTGAAGAGTTTGGTTTTCTACAAAATCGACCACTGATAATATAGTTCCAATAGCAAATGTATCCCTACACACTCTAAACTACTCATCTTTCCAATGAGCCACATGTACATGCTTTACATATTGTTGTGTCTTTTCAAAGAATTTCTCCATGAAGTTGCATACCAGTACCTGGTAGATCAACAATAAATATGTACAGATCAATAGGTTTTAACATATATGAAGTAGAAATAGATGAAGGAAATAATACTATTCAGGAACTCGTTACTAACCTGAAATGTGACCAATTGTTTTTTTTTTAATTTCCTTCCCTTCACTGATATCATATGTGACATATTTGAATGACTACAAATTGTGGAAATTGAACCCAGTGATAGATTAATTTTACTCACAACAATTATCAATTGAACATGCAAAATCACTCACAAAAGAGACTGAATAATGAGCTGAACACTAAACTGTATTGAATAAGTGTACAATAGCCAACCCTGTAACATAATAGGTTGCTTCATTAAATAATTACATAATGGATTCAAATGCATGAGGAGAAATTCGAATCTAGCATAAAGCAGGCTTACTAAAATTAAGCAAATCCCCCATAGGTGCAAAAAACTTATCCCAAATTAGTCATGGAGCTCACGAATTGGAAAAAGTTCTTAGGTAAGCTAAAGAGTGATGGAATGAAAACTCATACATGCTTTTATAAGGAGAAAATATTGGAGGATGAAGAGGACAAAAAAACTAGTTCACCTCACCTAGTCAAACTTTCCCTATTGCCTTAAAGCACTAAAAAAGCAGGCAATAAAGCAGAAAAAACAGAAGGGTGCCTAGGAGACCAGGAATAAAGTAGAATTGATTCATTAAGGTTTCCCAAGTGCTACATGGGTCAAATTAGGTAAGTTGGACCACTATGGATAGGTAATTGACAACTTGCATAAGGTGGGACACATGAACTAGGCAAATAAGACAAAAATAATTAAATTAATGTCTAAGGTAGCTAACTATGGGTTGATTATTCTAACACCCCCCCTTAAGCCTGACTTATGAGTAATATATCAGAAAAATATAGGGCCTAGCAACAAGGCTTCACCCTTTACATACTTCATCTCCATACAACCAAGGAAAGAGGCAAAAACCACATGGGAAAATCCTCCCTTAAACATGGACTGTAAAACAAAATTTGGAAATCTTGTCTTCACTCATGCTTCACAGCATGATCAACAATCCATAGAAGTGATTTGAGATTGCTGAAGTTCTTCTAAAAAAATACTTTGGTGAAGATATTAGCTACTTGTTCTCAAGATGAACAGAAGAGTAGGTGAATGGTGCCATCATGCACAAGCTCTCTGATGTAGTGCATATGGATCTCAATGTGTTTGGTTCTCTGATTCTGAACTGGATCTTTGTAGATTTGAATGGTACTCTGGTTATCATAGTAGATGGTAGTTGAGTACTCTGATTCGAAGCCACACTCTCCAAGTAAACCCTGCAATCATAAACATTGAGTTGATGCATTAACAACTCCTTTGTACTCTACTTCTGTAGATGAGAGTGCAATGGCACTTTGTTTCTTGCTTAACCAGCTGATTGGCCCTTCTGCAAGCATGAACACATATCCTGATGTGGAATTTCTATCTGTTCTATCACCTGCAAAATCACCGTCAGTAAATCCAATCATGTCAAGATCAGATTTTGCTTTATAGAAGATCCCATGTGTCCTTGTTCCCTGAACAAAGTTAACGATCCTTTTGGCTGCATTCCAATGGATCTCATGAGCTTGATCCGTGTATCTAGAAGCCACACTTACTGCATAATAAATATCAGGTCTAGTATGTGTAAGATACAACAAACATCCAATCAATTGCCTATAGAGTGTATTGTTTACCATAGGTGAAGAATCAACTTCTTCCAGCTTCACTCCTAAAAGGAAAGGAGTTTTGCTTGCTTTGCAATCCTTCATTCTGAATTTGTTCAGCAAATCCAAGGTATACTTGGATTGGTGCACCTTTATTCCATCTTTGGCTTGAGCAATCTCAAGCCCCAAAAGTTGGCTTAAGAGCCCCAAATCTGTCATGGAGAAGGCTTGGTTCATTGCACCCTTTAAGGAAACAATCTCATCCTTTGAGATTCCTGTAATGAGGAGGTCATCAAAATATAACAAAATGATCATTAATGAACCATTAATTAAGTTCAAATAGACATTTGGATCTGATTTGCAGCGAACAAAATTCAGTGATAGCAAGAAGCTATCGGTCTTGGCATACCAAGCCCTGGGGGCTTGCTTTAGCCCAAACAATGACTTTCTCAACCTGCACACAAGAGAAGGGTTAGTAGCAAAACCTTGAGGCTGCTGCATATATATCTCTTTAGTGAGATCTCCATTCAATAAGGCACATTTTACATCCATGTGATGTACCTCCCATTGCTTTGAGGCTGCAATGGCTAGGGCTAGCCTGATGGAATCAATCTTTGCCACTGGGGCAAAGGTCTCATTGTAATCTATCCCATGAACCTATGAGTAGCCCTTGGATACCAATATGGCCTTGTAATTCAGTGGTGAACCATAAGAAGCAAATTTGGTCCTGTAGACCCACTTACACTGAACTAACTTCCTCCCTGGGGGAAGATCCACTAGCTCCCATGTGTTGCTTTTTCTGGAGTGAGCGGAACTCTTCCTTCATGGCTGCTTGCCATATTGGATGTCCTGATGCTTCTTCATATGTTTGAGGATTATATTCCACCATAAAATAGCATTTTTCAGCAAACATAGGATCCTTCATGCACAAACCACTCTCAAATTGTGATCTAGTCGTCCTTGGGTCATTGGGATCCCCAGCTAGCTCTCCTGCTGCATGTAGTGTCTTGGATTCCCATTTTGGCCTTATATGGTTTTTAGGGTCTACAATAAACTCATCTCCATCATAAAAATAAGAATCATCATGTTCAACAAACTCTTCACTTACTTTCAGCGGTTCAGGTGGTGAAGAGGCTTCTCCAACTTCCACTGCTGCAAGGGGTTCTTCTTGAAACTGAACACACCTTTCGATGAAGGATTTATTTGTGCTCAAATTTATCACTTTGTACCCTTTTGAATCTTCAGAGTATCCAACAAATAGACACTCTTGGCTTTGGGGCTGCAAAGCCTTTCTCTTTTCTGTTGGAATTCTAGCCCAAGCCCTTGAGCCAAAAATCCTGAAATGGGTCACATCTGGCTTGTGCCCACTCCATGCTTCGAAAGGAGTCATACCTTCAATCTGTTTATGAGGCACCCTATTCTGAATATAGGATGCATAATTGATAGCTTCGGCCCAGTACTTTGGTGGCAAAGTTTGGCCTCCATCATGCATGTTGCCATCTCCTTCAGTGATCTGTTCTTCCTCTCAACAACACCATTTTGTTGTGGTGTGTAAGGGATAGAATGTTGCATTTGAATACCTGCATCTGAACAATAATTAATAAACTCAGACTTGACATACTCACCACCATTTTCAGATCTGAGGACCTTGAGTTTCCTCTGAGACTGGTTTTCAACCAAAGCGTTAAAGACTTTGAAAATGCCAAAAACTTCAGACTTGTGTTTCAGGAAGTAAACCCAGCAATACCTGGAAAAGTCGTATACGAAATTCAATGCATATTTGTCCTGACTCATAGACATATGAGGGAATGGGCCAGCAACATCACTGTGGATCAGCTCGAGGGGTGCAGAGGTTCTCTCATGACTAGCTCTCTCAAATTTATGCTCTAGGTGTTTTCCTAGGATACAACCTTGGCAGACTCCTTTGGAAAATTTTATCTTGGGAAACCCTATGACCATCTCTTTTTCACTAAGATTAGAAATATACTTGTAATTTAGGTGGCCAAATATTTCATGCCAAAGCTTCCTTGCTTCATTAGCATGAATCAGAAGAGCAGAGGGGTTTGAGTAGGGTAGGAAGTGTGAGAACATGTATACCTTCTGAGCATGATTCACAACTCCTTTCGCGATGAATTTACCACTTGAGATCTCTATGATCTCAAGTTCATCAGTGGAGAATATGACCTTCTTTTCAGACCTAGTGTGAGTCATCTGGTACACTGATAAGAGGTTGGAGGCAAGACCAGGCACATACAACACATTGCTGAACCGACCATGATCAAGATCAATCTTCCCTTTTCCCAAACGTTCAGTGAGAGATTCATCTCCCAGTACTATAGGTGGTCCCTTCGACATGTCAAGTGAGGAGAAGGCCTCCTTGGTCGAAACCATGTGTCTTGAAGCTCCAGAATCAATGATAAAACTGGGTGAGCTTGATGTGCCAGCAATCAATGCATGAACTAGGCTCTCTGTCATCTGAACTTGATCCTCCTTCTCTCTTCTTTGAGCTGTATGGAAGGGAGATGCCATTCTTCTCTAGGAGTTGGGTCAGCATGTCTATTTGCTTCTTCAAACAAGATCTTTTAGTGTGATTGCCCTTATTGCAGTATGCGCACTTGCTCATTTCTCCTTTGTTTTTCTTCTTCTGGTTATTCTTCTTGGAACCTTGTGGCTCCTCTGGAGAATTGTTCTTGTCTCTCTTTTGCTCAGGTGGCTTTTTAGATTTCTTTTTGTTTTTTGAATCCACCCTTGAATCTCCAGCAATCATAGCTTGATCTTTGGATGGTTTGATGGTTCCCATGATCACCAGCTTGTCTTGCTCTTGTGTGAGAGATTCCATCAAATCTGCAATGCTAGGCATCTTCCAGGTTCGAGCTGTCAGTTTTGTGGCATAGAAGGTCAAAAAAAACACTGAATAGTCAGGGCCAAGCTTCGAGAGAATGGCCAAGACCAGCTGATCCTCCTTCTTTTTGATCCCACACTATTTCAGCTGCAAAACAAGTGCTTTGAACTTGGAGAAATAGAGTTGCAGAGATTCAAAGATATTGGGACTTAGGGAGATGAGTTCATTTTCGATTTGATGTCCCCTCATCTCATCTGTCTTTCCAAAAAGATCAGTAAGATTCTCCCATACTTTATTCGATGATGTCAATCCATCAAGATGGAAAAGGAGGTCTTTGGAAATACTCAGACACAGGAGAGCATAGGCCTCATCCCTCCTGTTGTGCCATTTTATCTTCTTTGAAGCTGCATTGGGCTCTGCTTCTGTTGCCATAGTCACCCTGTAGAGGCCTTTCTCTCTCAACACTATCTCCATCTCTGCTTTCCATTCAAAGAAATTGAAGGGAGTCAAGATGATCTTCTTAGATTGATCCATAGCTTAGAAATTGTCCCGGCTGTCAGTAGAAGGCTCCCAGTCACTGATGTCGAACCTGAAAAACAATTTTGAAGGAGAGAAATCGATCTACAATGTCTCTGATACCATGTGGAAATTGAACCCAATGATAGATTAATTTTACTCACAACAATTATCAATTGAACATGCAAAATCACTCACAAAAGAGACTGAATAATGAGCTGAACACTAAACTGTATTGAATAAGTGTACAATATCCAACCCTGTAACATAATAGGTTTCTTCATTAAATAATTACATAAGGGATTCGAATGCATGAGGAGCAATTCGAATCTAGCATAAAGTAGGCTTACTAAAATTAAGCAAATCCTCCATAGGTGCAAAAAGTTGATCCCAAATCAGTCATGGAGCTCACGAATTGGAAAAAGAACTTAGGCAAGCTAAAGAGTGATGGAATGAAAACTGATACATGCTTTTACAAGGAGAAAAGAGTGGAGGATGAAGAGGACAAAAAACTAGTTCACCTCACCTAGTCAAACTTTCCCTATTGCCTTAAAGCACTGAAAAAGCAGGCAATAAAGCAGAAAAAGCAGAAGGGCACCTAGGAGACCAGGAATAAAGAAGAATTGATTCCTTGAGGTTTCCCAAGCGCTACATGGGTCAAATTAGGAAATTTGGACCACTATGGATATCTAATTGACAACTTGCATAAGGTGGGACACATGAACTAGGCAAATAAGACAAAAATAATTAAATTAATGTCTAAGGTAGCTAACTATGGGTTGATTATTCTAACACAAGTTCACTTCATGTCTCCAAAGTTCATGCTCATCAGTGATGTGTATGCATTTTTCCAAAAAATCTATTCCACCACACCTTGGGAATGTCCCATCTATGCAAGGCCTTTGATAAAATGTGCAACCTTCTATCCTTCTACATAAGATGCTATGGATAAACTCTTTAGATGATGTCGGTGGCAATGTAGTTGAGCATTCATTCAAAATATTTTTATGCAAAACACACAATATATGTATATATGTGTCATAATAATAAGCGTACTCAATGTGCTATCGACAACATGTGTTACGAGTTGTGTTTATTTTAACATGCCATGGTTTGCATTTCTCGAAGGATCTTTGGCCCAAGTTAAGTTCATTATGTTCCTGCCTAAATCTCTCATATAATTTTGTTTATGTCATTTCAATAAAATGTTTAATGTGGGGCTCATGGTCCCTTAAACCCATTCTAAACTTTAGTACATCTTTTTGGTTGGATGAAGGTCTATTATTTTCACGCCAAAACTCCTGCACCATTCCCTTTACCGCATCAATGAGCTTCATATCAGAGCGTGGAAACCTTCCAACGAAGGACCGGACATGTGCTTCACCATATTCAAGTTGTTCTCTTCTAGAAAAATACCTATGAAGTGCTTTGATATCCAATCCTACAAGTTTGGATGTAGTCTTAAGAAGGCGAAGGGCCCTGGTGTGTTTGCTCACGATTGTGTGTGACAACACATGCCGAGTTGCATTGTGATCCTTTAAACATGGTTCTTTCCAATATTATTAAATGCATCTACCAAACTTCATTAGAGGAAATTTGGGGTCTAAAATGGGCCTCCTAAGAAAAATAATAAAATAATAGCTATTAATTTGGGGGGACGAATGAAAAATACTATTTTTTATGTTTGTATTTTCAACATATATCCGTGTGTTTTTACTCAAATTCTGATTGGGAGAGATCGTTGGATGTGAAATTTAATTCCGCATCCAACAAGTACCCACACTGCATACTTCTGATGGACACTGCTACCCCAAAAACAAGAAATACCTGAAAAAATGTGATGGTGACATCATCATCACATTTTTTCAAGTATTTCTTGTTTTTGGGGTAGTGGGGTCCATCAAAAGTATACAGTATGAGTACTCATTGGATGCGGAATTAAATTCCACAGCCAACAAGCTCTCCTGCTTGAAATTTGAGTAAAAACACAGTGATATATGTCGAAAATACAAACAAAAAAAGTAGTTTTATTTTATGGCAAATATGTCAATTCAACCATTATCGTTGACTCATTTTATTGAAGTTCTATTGGTTCTTGAATTCCAACTCACAAAATTTATTGTTGGCAGGTTTCCTTATAAGGCCCATTTTAGACCCCAAATTCTAATGCTGACAACATAAGAACTTGGTTCGTAAGTGTTTATCGTCTTTATCATTAAGTTTTTACTAACAATAGTCATAGACCTAGATTTTAACAATGATATAAATAATCTACATTTATCTCCATCACATTTAGAATCAAAATAGTTGACAATTATCTGTTGAGCTTGATATGCAATACTGCGTTTAGACAGTGTACCTTTAAGCAAACAAATGAGACTTTCATCGATCTTTATACGTTTTGGAATTCTTCGGTGTGAAGTTGCTAATGGAGGTAGGGAGGTTGGAATTGTACCCTGTACCATATCACCCGGTTGTTCCGACATTTGAACATGAGCTTCATGTCCTTCCATGTCTTCCTGAGAGTTGAATGGTGGAAATTGGAAATCCTCTTGGGTAATCTGAACAACATTGTCTTCATCAAGCATACCTTCGACATTCAATGTCTCTCTAACTTCGTCACTTGTATACCCACATTCAATTAAATATGCAAAGGTTTTAGGTGGCCTTGATGTGGACCTATGTTTACTCCTTGATCGGTTCCATGCAATGCTCGTTCTTCTACTAATATTGTGTCCAAAGGCCCCTCGAGAAAATTCTTTTGTCTTTCTTGATGTGGATTGGTAGGAAGAACTATGGTATCCTCAACAATCAGAATTAGTTGAGTGTCCATGGACCATATTCAATTGGTCATGTCATTTCTTTTCTTCTCTCTAATTTCTTCAAAGATTTCATTTGGTATCTACTTCCTTGCTGATTTTCTTTCTTGATTGCGTGAGTTTCCCATGACCACAATGATCAATGATATCTATTATTTCCTTTGCTAGCTCCTCAATGGGAAACTACTGAAGCTTGGTTTCTTTCTTGCTCAATTGTGTCTAGATACTCAAGATAGGGGGAAGATTGGTGATGATGATGATGATGAAGATGACGATGATGAAGATAAAGATGAAGATGAAGATGTTTATGATGATGATGATGATTCGAATGAGGATGATGACAATGTTCTTGATGATGATGATGATGATGATGATGATGTCAATGATGATGATTATGATGATTATGATGATCATGGTGATGATGATGATGTTGATGATGATGATGATGATGATAAAGATTATGATTATGAATATGGTGATGAGGATGATGATGATGATGATGATGATGACGACGGTGATGATGAAGATGATGATGGTAATGATGATGATGATGATCATGAAGGTGAAGATGAATACGAGGACATTGATGATGATGATGATGAGGATGAGGATGATGATGATGGTGATGATGATGGTTGCGATGATGATGATGATGATGTTGATGATGATGTTATCATTGATGATGATAATGACAACAATGATGATGATGATGACAACGATGATCGATGATCATGGTGAGGTTTATGTTGGTAATGATGATGATGATGATGATGATGATGATGACAATGTCAATGATGATGATGAT